>OZ026525.1:42541528-43141528 GCA_964019695.1 Loripinus fragilis
ACTTGGATCTCTTGTTGATCAAATAAGCCTATTTTGTAGAATTTATATCATCTTTATGCTTCTTAGCATGGTCTAAGCAGGTTTGTTATGAACTGACAGTGGAATTCAACTGTAATTCTATGAGTACAATTATTGTTTAAATTGTACCCATCAAATTTGAAGAGTTGACCAGAAAAAAATACTGGTTTTGAAACAGTAGATGATGAATATTAAAAATTACATTCTTCTTTGGTATTGGAAAAAATAAATCATATTCTTGTATAAAGAACATTGTGCCAATAGGTCGGTAACGTAATGCACATACCTTACATTCTGGTTTTAAGTATTCATGCATATATATACTTAAAACAAAATGTAACTTTACATTTTTCAGTACCGACTGTATCTGTGCTCGTTTTGATTTTAAGCAAATTAATTATTGAAATGGGTTTCCAGCACTAAAAATAACTTGCTCTAACATAATTAATGAAAATCAAATAACGCAAGTTAATCTTCTTTCAAGTTACCAGTGCTTTATTAAAATGTCAAAATCCGTATTTTCTCACTTAATCTGAGATAAACTAAAGAATTGAACACACTTTTTAAGGGTCATTGATTGCCCATAAAAGTTTTCAGCAGTATTTTTAATTTGCTTCACGTTGAAATTGTCTCACTTTGAATTACTTCAGTCCTTTCTTAAAGCAATATCTAGGATTATGTTAGAAATTTTTATCAGTGATTTCTTTGTTCACATGTCAAGAGCATGTGGCAAGATTTTTTGACTCTATTGGCTTGGAAGCAAAGGAGCAAACAATTTGTAATGGGGATTTACATTGAAAGCACTGTAAAATTACTTTTGATTTTAAGAGACTTATATTAATTTATGTATTGCGTTTCAGCTTTTGAGAAACCAGTTCAAAGAGTACTTTGAGGTTAACTTCTACAACCCTGACTTTAAGTACCACCAGCTTGAGCTTGACGAACAGATTCTGTGTAATAAAAGAATACGTCAAAATGTGAGAGAGGCCAGAGAGATGTATGCTGATAAAAGCAATCCTTGGTACAGTCGTAAGACGTTCAGACCCAAAGAGGTGAGATCAATTTGTTTGAGTTAAATGCCTCACATAATTTGAACAAGTCGTTAACATTCTGATTTTTCTGTCCATATAGTATATTACTCCAATGTTGTAACCAAGAACTTAGTTGGTTTCCATGCCTCAATGATAAAAAGAAAGGCTGGTTAATCAAGTTGTATATCACTGGCAGTATTAATTCTATCCTTCCACTTTTTCTCTACATGTTTAACATTTATTAAATACTACTATAGTGCCATTGAGTCCTAAATTATCATGTTTTCCATTTGCTTGAGATGTCAAACACTATTAAATTTATAAGTGTAACATCTATTTTTTCAACTTGTATTTTAGACCATCGTTTTTACAACCTTATTATCAAGGACTCTTCATTTCATTATAGTTTACTTCAAGTGCTCTGGATGCATCCTGACGATTTGTTATTTGAGAAGTAAATCTACTATCTTAAAGTCCAGATTGACTAGTTTTCTCCATTATTAGAAACACCTTAAACATTCCTTTTTCATTTGAAGTAATTGTTAATAAGCTATCCAACCATCTAAATGTTAACATTCTAATTTACCGGTAGCCTCCATTTCTATAGATACTTTATACATTCTTTATTCATTCGAAGAACCTGTTGTTAAGCTATTCAACCATTTAAATGTTAACATTCTAATTCGCCAGTAGCCTTTATTTCTATAGATAATTCAAACATTCATTAATCATTTGTATAACTTGTTTTGTAGATCTCTGTTTTGTCTTTTGTGTTTATTAGCCAACCATTCTTTACCTTATCTAAAATCTTCAAATCGTCTATATTTTGATATTGATTTGTAATTGAAACTTAATGCGGTCTTACTAGATGACCCGCAAAATGTCATTTTGAGACTTCTAATATTCTTCTTTCAAACTCTGTACTTCCTTTTACTACGTGTTAATCTAACAATATGTTTAACAAGAAGTTTACTCTTTTGTTTATGAGACTTCAAAATACTGATCACTACTGCAATTTTCAAATGTTCATTTGATATTGGAACATTTCTACTTTATTTAATTTTCTCAAATCTGCTACTCGTAGCACAATTTTGTTTCTCTTCACTAATTGTCAGTCTAATACTTATGACATGTAGTTCTTTAGCTGGATTTTAGTTGTCTTTGAAGCTTCAATTTCTTATCACAACTGTTAGATTAATATGTTCAGTCGATGTTGAAACATTTCTTATTGCTTTTATTTTTTCAAATCTGCCTCTGCTAAATAATGCACAGTTTGGGTTATCATCACTTGTTGCTTATAGAAACCTCATGGCCTTTCATGGTTCGCCATGTCCTTATTTTAAATATTTCTGCTAAACACGTTCTACTATTGTTAGGTTATTCCTGATGCTGTCAAGTTAAATCTCCATGACTCTCTACCTATGACCAATCTCTGTGACCATCTTCTCACTGTCTACCACTATATGCATGGTGAGTGGCTATCTCCTATTACTCTGACCCAGCTCTTTAATCATCTTCTCACAACTATTTACATGGGGAGTGATTATCGTCTTGTCCTACGACTCATCTCTCTACCTTACCAGTGGCTACAACTATTTGCACGGTGAGCAATTATCTTCTCTTCCTTTGACTCACATCTCTGACAACATTCACAGTGGTATGGTAAGTGATTCTTCTCTTCCTATAGCCAAACGCAGTGGCTACCTTTTCTGTGTCTACCACTATTTACAAAGTAAGTGATTCTTGTCTTATCCTATGACTCATCTCGCTAAATACCTTATCCAGCTACCACTATTACATGGTAAGTGACTATTGTCTCATCTTACAACTCATATCTAACCACTTTAGCAGTGTGTATTAACATTGTGAGTGATTATCGTCCTATCCTATGACTCATCTCTCTAACTACCTTATCAGTGTCTACCTCTATTTGCACAGTGAGCAATTATCTTCTTTTCCTATGACCCGTCTCTGTGGGCACATTCTCAGTGCCTACAACTGTATGTATGGTAAGTGATTCTCCTCTTCCTATAGCCAAACTCAGTAACCACCTTTTAAGTGCCTACCATTGCATGGTGAGTAATTGTCTTTTCTTCCTATATCTGATCTATATGACCACCTTCTCAGTGTATAACTTTATACACATGGTGAGCTGTTCTATACTATACCCTTGACTTATATTTGACACCTACTTCTCAGTGTTTACAACTCATGCATGGTGAGTGACTCATTTCCCTTTCTATTAACTATCTCTGTGATCATCGTAGTATCTACTGATATTCAAGGCAAAATATGTTATCCTCTGTACTTCTAACCCATCTTTTTGGCCACCTTCACCGTTTATACCAATGTTTATGCAAGGTAAATGACTCTCTAATCTCAGCATCTCTTTGTCTAATACTATATGCAGGCGATTGGTTCTCATAACAGCTGTCTCCATTTTCCATACGTCTTGTCTACATAAAATTGAACAGTGTTGGTCTTAGACAACTGTTGATATATGGTCATTATCGATGATTCTGGCTGCTCTGCATTTGTCTTTTCCTGTCTGTGCTAAATTTGAGAAAGTAAGAGTAGTTTTGTGTCAGTTTATGTTAATCAAAAAAAAACTTGCAATCTATTGCCCAGGTTTAATGTGCATGCTTAACAGTATGAGATACATTGTCTAATAATGAAAATAATGTCACTAATCTGCCAATTAAGGTGCATCCGCGCAGTCTGATCAGCGCCTTTTTATTTGTTCGTTGGAAAGTACAATATCTAAACTTGCTATAGGTGAAATTTCTATTTTCTAGCCAGTCTCTGTAGTTGAACAGGCTGGTTTGAATCTTACTTTGTCGGAATCCCCGAAGACAGGTTTTGTCGTGATGGGCCCATTTACTGTTATTGCTATCTTGTTCATTTTTCAGACCCCCAGATTGCCGAGGTCATAAATGATCTGGTTGCTGATGAGAACAAATCCTCAGCATCAACAGGTATTACTTTATTTCATACTTGATCCTAATAATTCACTTTCAGAATACATAATGATTGTGACAGTCACAGTTCATAATCATTTATGTTTAACTAGGTTAAATAATAAATGGTTTTTTGTTGCATTTTAAAGCTGCATAGTCTGTAACTTTTGATCTTTTAATTTTAGAACTATAGTTTCTATTTTTCAAGAACACAGTAAAATAATTAAAATTCAGGTAAACATTTTACCAATTAAGTAAATCTTAACAAATTATCAGTATCAAAACAACAGCATTTATGTTAAAATTAACTGTCTATAATTATTGGAGGGACGCAAATAATTACCAACAAGAGAAAACCACACCGGTTTTATAAGATAATTCACTGTTCCGTGCAGTTTTCAGCTATAGTGAACAGATATATTGTAAAACATAACTTAATTCTACTTTTACAAATGATTTAAAAAGAAAATTAAAATTTTCGAAAAATATCAAAAGTTACAGACTATGCAGCTTTGAGATACATACGTTAGCCCGAACATTGAATCGTTGCATGTCTTAACCTCCGATAATTTACCTTTTAGGAAGCAAATAAGGCTTAATTCTTAGATGAAATTCTTGTTTTTCATACAGCAGATAATTTACCTTAAAAGTGGCAGTACCTAGTAATAATTATTTTTCTTTTTCCAATATAACAGAGATTGTATTCTGTATTTCAGATATAACAGTGGTTCTTCCAGAGAGAGGGTCTAAAAGAAGCCATAGACATTCAAACAGTATACTGACTAGCTCTGGAATACCACAGGATATCCAGCCTGTTAGAATGACAACTGGGTCGAACCAAGCTCAGCCACTGGTAAAACCAGATGTATTATCAGCTACAACTCAGCCTCCTAGACCAACAATAGAGCCAAAACCAGTCAAGCCAGTAGTTAAACCAACGATGATATCATCAACTGACCTTGTTGGACAGATTCTTCTGCAAGGATTTGGGCAATCTACATCTGATTTATCTAAGAACACAGATCATAATGCCATTAAACCATTGAAAGATGCAGTACCTGATTCTACAAAGTATACATCAAAGCCAAGAGCTGCTCCTTGCGACCTGCAAGTTGAGCAAGCTCAAGCTGAAATTAAAGCCAAGCGCCAGAGACTTTCACAGTGGCTTAGTGTAAGTATATATATTCATTTTGCTTTCAGATAAACGTTACTTGTAGTATATATCTTTAACTAGGAAAATATGTATTACATGAGTGGCGCAGCAGTCAATTTAATTTGTCAAGTTCATGCACTTAAAAAAAGAAATTATAATGAAATAATGGATTACTTATTTTAATAAATAAAGATATAGTGAATGTTAGTGGATAAAATGTATCTTTCAAAAATTATTTTGACATGTGAAATATAACTTCTACTTATGACATTCTTCAAATGATCTCTGATTTCAACATCGACTTCCCGGGATGCAAATCTGAATTTCAAAAGCCTGTTACTTTTATTGTAACTGAATGAAAACACAAAATTTGGCTATATACTTTCTACATTGGACCCTAAGGAAGCTTTTTGAAAAATAATATTGGGCTTTGCTTAAATAATTTTTCATTTGCATTAATCCAGCCTGTACAACTCTTGTGGTATCTGTGTTGTAACTTCATAATGAATATGACCTAATACGTGATTATGGGTGATGGCATAATTGCAAACATCTGTAGCGCATTAAAATTTTATATGATAAAATAATTTTTTGCAACGAATATAACATGTATTTCATCTTGGGAAGTAAAATTACGTTTTATGAGTGGCAATAATAATTTGGAATTTTGAATATTGTCTTTTAAAATATATAAATGAAATATCAAAATAAATTACAAAACAAAAAACACTAATGCTGCATTAAAACAAAATATAAAATGATTTCTAAATGACGTATTCTACTTGTGATAAAAATATATGTTCTTCTTCACTTTCGAAAAAACAACTTTTGGAAATATAGTTTCTAGCGTTTTATGGAATTGCAAACAATATGATATCAGAATACAAACAAGTACATTAATTCATTAAGTAAAGTTAACAAGTATATGACATTATTAATTTGTTGAATATTATAAAAGAAAGAAATGACTTAATTTACAGTTTAATGTGGCTTTTGAGTGTTACTGCAAACATTTAAATTTTATGTCATCGTTTCTTTTCATTTCTATCTGATGATAAATACAGCAGTTTGTTATACATTACCAATTGGTGATTATGATATAAGTGTGCTATATACTGTTACAAAACATACCTTTATCTGCCTAATTTAATCATTGTCTTCTCGTAGGTACATGTAGCGTCACTACATTGTGGTGTCACACACATTTATCCTAGCTTAGTACTGGTTCAACTCAGGAAGACACGTCCCTATATAACTGAAAGATTGTTTAAGGGACGTAAAGAATCAAATCAAACAAATTAAACACTCCACAATAGTTTATTTTAAGAGTAAAACGTTTACTCAAATTTATACTTGGTAATGATCATCAACAATTCTAACAAAACAACTTTTTTGTGTCTGCCAGCTTATAATATTTAGGTACTTATTTTTATATCGGTGACCAGTATTCTCAAATTAAGATGTGGTGATCATCAATAATTCTAACAAAACAATATCTGTATCAGCCAGCTTATGTATCTAGGTACATATTGTATATGTATATAGGCGACCACTATTCTTAAATTAACATGGTATGATCATCAATTATTCTACCAAAATATCATATCATATAAACCAGCTGATGATATTTAGGTACCAAGTGTATGATATTTAGGGCGACCAGTATTCACAGATTAACATGTGGTGATCATCAATAATTCTAACAAAACACCATATCTGTATCAGCCAGCATATGATTTATAGGTACCTATTGTATATAGGAGACAAGTATTCTCAAAAACATGCAATGATCGTCAATAATTCTAATAAAACACCATATATTGTATCAGCCAGCTTATAATATTAGGTACATATATAGTATATGGGCTAACAGTGTTCTCGAAGCAACATGTAATTATCATCAATAGTTTTAGCAAAACAACATTTTTGTATCAGCTAGCTTATGATATTTAGGTACCTATTGTATATAGGCGACCAGGTTCAGGCAAGCCTGTGTAAATTATCAAATTTGGCAGAGCATTAAGCAATACTCACATGCACAGGCAGTTTAAATCACTAAGTATGGGTGTATGCATATGCCTGCAATAAGAACCAAATATAAAACTATATAATGAGCTGGCCAATATATCTTCAAAAGTCTGTTACCTGTTCATGTCAACAACATTCATGAGAGAGAACAATGAAGAAACATTTTTTCATTGATTTATATCCTTTCAATTTTCAGTCTTTAAAATCAGAGAAGAAATCACCAGCTGGTACTAAAAGGAAAGCTTCAGCGCTAATGAACAAACCCACTAAAGATCAGGCATCCAAGCGACTGAAGACTGAAGTAAAACCAAAGCCTGCTAAGCCTGATCCAATCAAAATCACCATCAAGAAATCTAGGTTCATACTTTGGTAAGTTATAATTCTCCATTATATAGCCTTAACTGTACGTTTTCAAAGCGAGCCTTCAATGAATCTTTAGATTTTAGCAACATTTCAATATAAATATGAGATGAATTTTGTTTTTACAGGTTCATGAATTGACGAATGTCATGGGCTCAAACTTAACAAACGATTGACTTTGAACTAAACCCATGGCGTAAATTCTCTCATGAACATACAAAAAATAGAGCTCATTTCTTAGATCATTTCTTTTAATATCTCGAAATTCTAGTATAAATAAGCTAATAAAATAAATATGGAGACAAAATACTGCATTCATTGTCCAAAGTCTATCATAAAAAGAGATGAGTAAATCCAGTCAACTCTCTCTTTCCCAACTAGATGATAACAAGGACAAATCAACAACACAACATAAAATCAAAATGAAATACTGAAAGGTGTAGTCATATTAAAACAGACAGGAGCAGTAGAAACTTCCTTACAAGCCGCTGCAACTAAATCTAATGTAGTTTAAGAAGCTAGATCATTAGTCATTAAAATGAGGTGATTGTTGCTTAAAGCGTTTCTCACTTGGGTCCTCAATAAAGTTTTATCACATGGCCTTGCACCTGGGATTTATAAAACACCGTTATAAAAATTGATAAACCACAAGTGGTTTACAAATTTAGTAAGGTTATGTAACGACGCCCCAAAAAAGGCTGAGTAAACAATGACATAATTTTAACATCTTCTTGCCAAAAGATGCGATTTTAAAGACATTTTACCTATTCATATGATAAAAAGACTGTAACACTCATGAGAAAGTAACACTCATGCTACATTTTTCTGATTTTATTTAACCCGTTGCAAGTCCCATATTTTATCACTTTTCCCCAACTCGTTTAATAAAAATAGAACGCATGTACTCGTGTAAGATCCTATATGTAAGCAACGTCAAAAAGAGTGGCAACACTTTTTTTGTCACAAGTTTTCATGAATACTTAAGTCTTTCAGGGTGGCTTTCGATTGCCTTCTAATAAACTGCCTTATGTATAAAGCAGCTTGTGCATATAGCAGGGATAAATCTTGCCAATACCACGTTTAGCTTTGTCTGTAAAAATCTGTATAGTGGGTCCTCTAGAGCTTCCTATTTATGACAAACTCCATGTTTGCTGCTTTGTTAATTTTCTAATAATGTCGACATCATTTTGCATTTAAAAACGTTTGTAAAATCGAAAATCCTAGGCATTATCACACTTTGACAACAACAAAAAAAAACATAAAAAGGAGCTTTAGGCAATATAGTGAAAGTAAGAAAGGTGGCAAAGATCAGGAAACGATACAATCAAGTACCACACCTGATCCAGAATACCACATAGTAAAGTAACAAAAATACAATAAACATCACCAACAAGAGCCAAGCCGTCAGCCCTGTCCCAGCAGGTGACCATAAGGCAGCAATGAAAAGACGTGAAGGCACGAGAAACACAGGACACAAAAAAAAAACACAAATGATCCACACAAATCTTGCCAAACAACACACTACTTATGAGCACGTCTGTTCATGTAAGTTAATGACAGATTTAACATTTATTTTGTCCCTTAGCACTGACTTATGGAAACCCACTGAATACCAAGCATAGGCTCAGTTAAGCAATTTTTCAGAGTAAAATTGCAATTGTTTTCCTACCCAACAATCTAAGCATATGTTTCGGTGCTCAAAAGAACAATCTCATTTAGAAGGTTTTTTTGAGTACCCACAACATATGTTTTGGTTGAGAAATAAAAAAGATAATTTTCAGGTAGCACTTTTATCTGGGGACCTGTCTAATCTTGCACGTGCGATGCACTACTGAGCATATACTACAAGTTGTCCCACTTTATAGCTTGGCATACATGTGTAAGGAGCTTCTAAGCATATACCTCACACACTCGTTTTCATATTTGCTTCCCCCTTTCATATCAATAAGTAACCTTTTGTTATTTTATTTCAGAATCCTGATGATTGACAAGGCTAGCGGAGATTGGAGGAGAGATCAGAGACATGCTTAGTGATTTAATGAATAATTGAAAACCCTTATGATCATGTACTCACTAGATTGTTTCTATGAACACTGTGATTAGACTGATATTTTGCAATTTTGTGAAAAACTAGTATATAACATTTATGTGTTATACTAGTGTTCTTGTGACTGCTGGACATTTATAATTAATGTGATTTAAAAGATGCAAGATTAGAAAAGGGCACATATAACATGTGTAAAGCATGTTAATCAGTGTAGGGTGGACTAGGCAAATGCTATATAAACCAAATCTTGAGAAGCATGTGACCTACAAAAGTGAACAATATTTATTTACACATGTTAATTTTACTCTTATCTCAATATTACGGTCAGAGGTATCTGGCCGAAATATTGAGTTTAGAGAGTAAAACTAACATGAGTTTAATATGTTCCCTGTGGAATACAAATAATAGAATATTGATTTAGACCAACCTGTGTTTCCACGCAGTATGATATGCACCATTTTGATTGTGGTATTGAAGTGTTCCACGATTCTAGCTCAATGCAAGCTTTGTTTGGTACTGGCAGCTATCATAAGGAAACAGATCTTTGGAATGTTAAAATAAGTAATAACAATGACACTGATCAGACTGGACAGTTGCGTTCTCTGGTCTGTGGCTTTGTTGTTAGTATACAATAAATTTATATCAGGTAAGTAAGTTTGGAAGGTTATATGAAATGAGAAAATCTGGTTTGGTTGTATGCTAATAAAAAAGGCACAGATCAGACATCACTGTTCAATCTGATCAGTGTCATTGTTATTTACTTCTTTGACAGTATACTAGCTATAGCTGGTTTGTTATTTATTCAAGATTCTAGCTGGTCTCGGTAGCTTAACATGCTCAATTCTTACCTATTTGAACATTTTAAAGATAGGTATCCACATATGTTCTACTGTGATGTATGTTCTTCTGTGATGATATAACAATTGAATAAAAATGAAAATCTGATATTCTGAGTTGTTATTTCTGCCTCATTTTATCATCATATCATTTAACCCTTAAAGTGCTAATCACGACTGCAGCAGACGTCAAATTTTGCGACATCTTCCTAATTTTCAAAAAAAATAAGGAATGATATTTCATGAGAATCGTCTGCAGCAGACGATTCTCATGAAATATCATGCCTTATTTGTTATTTTTGAAAAAGCTGCTAAATTTGAAATTGTCGGCTGCTGCAAATTATAGGTGGCGCTTGAAGGGTTAATTCATTGCATGCTGGGATATCTTGTCATCCCCTTTTTTTTTTTTCAAAACCCCCCTTATCAAAAATTTATTTCATGATAACCATCAGGGCCCGGAACTACAATGCCTCCTTAAAGTTAAGGAAGGCTTAAGTTAAGTATTGATTTTTCAGGATACTAAAAATTACGTTTCAAACTGATTAAAATAAAAACAGTTTCATTTTTTCTGAAGATCACAATGATATCTTTGAACACAAGTACTGCATCGATCCAGGCAATTTATTTAGCATTTAATATAGTATGTTGAAATATCAATACTTAACTTAAGTCTTCCTTAACTTTAAGGAAGCATTGTAATTCTGGGGCCCAGGTGATTAAATAATCTTAATCAAGATCATTCATGCCAGACAGTTTGTTGGGTCTGATCTTGGTCCAAAACTGTTTGCAAAGGTTATCAGCAGACGACTCTAGTAGGCAAAGAGTTAATCAACTTTGGATTAGTTATCCTATGACACTGTTTCTGTTCAAAATTCTCCTAAGCTGTTCACAAGTGTTACCTCTATGCATACTATCTACAGGCACTATCAGCAGTTTGAATGGAGAAAGAATCTCATAGTTTTCATGGTAGTATAGGGGGCACTTAATGTACAAATAGTAGAGGCGGCATTTCTACACACTGTACGATTGCTATGTTTGAGGGTGTTTAAATTCCACCCAAAAATGTAACTGTTGTCAAAATTAGGCCTCTAGATTTATTTTACAGAAACAGTGTTGGAATACTGGAGAGCACTGGACAATTTGTAGACCACGCCGCGGTGTTGGTGGCAAGAGCTTTAGTCAGTCCTGAGTTTGTCAGTGTCCCTGTATGAATAATGAATTAAGTGATCAGCTGCTCTTTCTCCATAAAAGCACAGTGACAGCAGTATATGAGCCAGTGGAACTGAAAGACTGAATCCTTTAATTCTTTAAGCACAAGCGCAATGTCTGATGAAATCCTTATCAACAGCTCATCAAATTTGAACGAGACACAATTCGAAAGCCTGAGATTTTTACTGTATTGCATAAAATTCAATTCTCCAAATCCTCTCATGATTTATGTTGTTCTAGTTTAGTAGAACACACTATAAAAAGTAAGCATGACCAGGTAATGCCACAATTACAGACTGCAGACCCACGGCAATGTCAGTTAAATTAAGTCCTAACAGAATACCCCTTACTAAGAGGAAGTTTGCAGAAGGTGAAATCAAAGCAAATGGCTGAGTGCATCACCAATACACATCCCAGAACTTGATCATGCTGGTTTGCTTTGACTACAGAAGAAAGAATGGACTCACAGTACCAAACAGTCATCCCCTACCCTATTGATGCTTAAGGTGGTTCAAGTTGGTTCTCTACCCTGGACTTGAAAGTGGGTTCCATCAAGTAAGCATTGCAGATATGCCTAAGACTGCCTTTTGCATCTCTGACAGTGCTTTTTGGCAATGGCCTGTTCTAAATTTTGGTTTGATTATCTCTCCAAGTGTTTTTTAATGCCGATGGAACAGGTGCTTGCTGGTTTGACACTATTCCTTATCAATATATACATTGCAAGTTTATGTTGTGCATTAGACCCTGTGAATTATTTTCTTATCCCATTCATTTCTATCAAAAGCTATGTTATTAATTAATTTATTTTCCCTATTCATTTCTTTTAAAGCTATGTTGTAAAATATTTTCCCTATTCATTTCTATCAAAAGATATGAATTATTTTCCTTATTCATTTTCTATCAAATATTATTTTCCAGAAGATTCCATTTAAAAGTTTCAGCACTTGAAGAAGTCTCAATAAAGCCAAGCTATATCTTTTGAAAGAAATTAATAGGGCAAACAATTCACAATATATCTTTTGATAGAATTGAAAAGGGAAAAACAATTAACAATTTCAAAGAATATATTTTGATACAAATGCATAGGGAAAATAATTCACATCATATCTTTTGATACATTGGATAGGAACAATAATAATTCACAACATATCATTTGGTATGAATGGATAGAGCTGATGATCTAGTCTAGTCTATCTTAGTTATCAAAAGATGATTTTCTAAAGAAAGCAAACAAATAATCCCTGATCATTTGATTCTTTATGTCCCATCAACAATATTTCAGTTATATAGGGATGGGTCTTCTTGGGTTGAACCAGTAATAAGTTAGGAATAATGTGTCTTACTCAAGGACACAAAGCAGTGATGCCTGTGAGGCTCGAACCCACAGCCCCTCGGTCTCGAGTCAAGCACTCTATTACCGAGCCACTGCGCTCCCTTAGTAGTCCCTGATCAGACAGATACTCTAGGAGCAGCCTGAACAAGGAATATTTTTTACACATGTCTTTTTCTTCTAAGTAAGTTGGTTCTGTCACGCAAGAGTTATACACACATGCACAACAAAGTTTTGAAAGGTATCTGAAGCCACTTATTTTAAGGGGTACAACCATGTGAAATGTACAAAATATGAAACCTGCGCAAGTTTGCACACGTTTCATATTTTGTACATATCCCTCAATTGTGACAGTAAAACAACAATATCACATGCATTTTAAGCAGTGTGTTTTTTTAAAAGCACGTTTTAAAATGCAACTGGATTTCACCTGAGCAGTTGTATAAAAGGAAAATCTCCTCATTTAACAAATACCAGCCATTAGGCAATTTTGGGCATTGTTACAAATACAGGTTAATGTAACAAGAAATAAAGAAAACACAAGCTGCATGAACAGACTCATAAATTTTAAAAATTTTATTTTGTTTGAAAAAAAGAGTATATTTACGAGACAAAAAGAATTATTTTAGATAATATTATTAGTCTTCCTGAAGACAGTCAAGCTAATTATCTATTTATCATGATGTTACTGTTATTTATTGGATAGCATAATGTTATGACATCATGTTACATAACACTTTTGGCATGAACATGTAAAGTCATGACCACGCCCATGACAGCAATGCAAATTTTCATTGAAACAACCAAACCTGGAAGGCGAAAAAATTCTCAGTCCTGATGTGAGCTCTCAAACCAGGTGTGAAAGTCCAATTTAAAAGTCAATCCCACTGTGTTGCTCAGAATCACAAAATGAAATAATCCAGATCCAGCACATGAATTTATGAATACTGTAAATTCCCAAATTTTTCGTGAGAGTTTTATTTTTTTCCAGGATACGAAAATTTTGTGAAAATAAAATCCTCGCAAAAGCCCTCTGTCTTTTATCGATGTAGATAAACAATGCCCTAATCCCCATTTTTAATATGGCAATTATGTCTTAACCCTATTCCTGAAAATAACATTCTCGCCAAAATTTCCGAATTTATGAATAGTTCCCTCTACGTAGCTTAATCCATCATATCATAATCTACATATACTTAATACCAGTGAAAATAATTGATCAAAATTGAGAAATTGTGTGCTGCTTATACATACATGCCATAAACTGTGGACTGAAATCTGTCAGATAAACCAAAATTTTAAGGGAGATTTGATAAAATTCTGTGAGGTTTTCACAAAAATCACTTTAACCCCACCCCCCCCCCCCATAATAACCAAAAAGCTATTATTTTAATGTAAGATATTAAACTTGTGATAAACACAATAAAGTGTGATTTATGATTATTTCTTTATAAAATAAGTTTTTAGATGGTCTGAAAATTCTGTGAGATATAAAAATCTTATGGTAATCAGCTTTTTGAAGGGCCAAATTCTGTGAGATTTTATCTCACAGTGTGAGGTATGGCATGTATGCTTATATATTACCAAGGCTTAATCTGGAATTCACACGAAAAAGAAACATTTGGACAATGCAAGTTAAAAGCTCTAGTAAGATCAAGAATTTTCTACATTAATTTTAGCACTTTATATGTATAAGATCTTCCAGAGAATTCAAGAAGAGATTCTACCCATTTCTGAATATAATAAATATGTGTTTTCAACCCATTTTTGGAGTAATCAATATAATAAATTTTGAATATAATAAATATGTGTTTACAACCAATTTCTGGAGTAATCGATATAATAAATTTTGAATATAATAAATATGTGTTTTCGACCAATTTCTGGAGTAATCGATATAATAAATTTTGAATATAATAAATATGTGTTTTCAACCCATTTTTGGAGTAATCAATATAATAAATTTTGAATATAATAAATATGTGCTTTCGACCAATTTTTGGAGTAATCAATATAATAAATTTTGAATATAATAAATATGTGTTTTCGACCAATTTTTGGAGTAATCAATACAATAAATTTTGAATATAATAAATATGTGTTTTCGACCAATTTCTGGAGTAATCAATATAATAAATTTTGAATATAATAAATATGTGTTTTCGACCAATTTCTGGAGTAATCAATATATTTAATTTTGAATATAATAAATATGTGTTTTCGACCAATTTCTGGAGTAATCAATACAATAAATCTGTCTTTTCAATCAGAATAAAGATTATTCAAGAAATTATTTAAAATAAATAGGCAATATTAGATTGCTATGAGTAAACAATCAACCAACTAAAATGAAGTATGTAAAATACAAATTTTAGCTCCTTTGTTGAAGTTACAAGTATGAGCTATCTGAAAACTATAGGCATCTATAACAAATATATCATATGGAATCTACCATATACAACAACTTGTGATTTTTATTATAGAGAAAAAACACAATTTTGGCAGGAAAAACTGCCCATGGTTCAGGACTTTAGTTAAGAGTAAGTACCAAAAAATTATTTTCTTATTTCTCAACCAAAACATATGTTGTGGGTTCTCAAAAGAACCGTCTCAATGAGACGGTACTTTTGAGCATCCAGAACATATGTTAAAACTGATGGGTAAGAAAATATTTACAATTTTACGCTCAAAAATTTTGTTTATCTAAACCTATTTAACCTTTTTAACCTTTTTAACATTATTTTTCAGCTTTTCGGAGAAGAGTAGATCTCCATTCTGGTACAAAATTAAATAGTGTACCCTTTTCTTATATAAAAATATATATGCTTTTCTGTGAGTAGTGATAAACTCACTTTTTATATCTCTTCATCAAACCCCCAGATGAGAGTGTGTATTGTAAAACTATTTTCTTCATTTCTCATCCAAAACATATCTTGTGGGTACTCAAAAGAACCGTCTCGATGAGACAGTTCTTTTGAGCACCCAAAACACATGTTTAAATTAATAGGTAAGGAAATAATTACAATTTTATGCTAATAAAATTTCTTTATCTGGATCTATGTTTATATCCCCACATTACACATGATTTGATAGAAGAAAAAAAATCGAAAAAAAAAAAAATCGAAAAAAAAAAAAAAAATTCTCTTACACACCAACTCATTTTGTCTAACATTACTTTACACTTAAAGCACCAATCAAAACATCACAAGTGCTGTCTGTTTTGTCCTCTACTAAAATGTTTTAGACATCTTTTTTGACAAAGAGTGTAGACGAGTGTAGACCTAGATGAGCAGTCTGATCTTGGTGCACACTGTTTGCATCTAAATTAACATAACTCAATAATGTTAGCAAACATATGCAGCAGATGACTTCCACAGAAGACATTTTCAGATGAATTTTGGCAGGCACTTTATGGGTAAAACTCAAAATGAAATGAGCCATGGCATGAGATTTCCAACAATGTGGTATGTGCGACCAGCAAAGCCTCAGATCAGCCTGCGCATATGCGTAGTCTGATCAGAGCCATTGCTTGTTGCTTGAATATTCTATGAATGTTAAGCTACTGACCAAAGATCATTTGGAGTTTTTTAAGCTTAAAGGGAGGCTGCACAGGCTCGTATGAGTCTACACTTGTCAAAATGTCAAATTGTTGGAAATCTCATGCCGCTGCTCAAATGATTGTAAGAAAAATTATTGAGATTGTAATTATAATAATTATTTGTTTGTTATAACCCTTATAAACAAATTTATACTGATTCGGCATTTCAGCAAAATAAATGATAACATTCTCCATAAATAATTAAGTTTTTCATCAACACTTTGCCAAGGCCCCCATTGGGTCCCAGGCTGGAAGCACAACTGGTTCCTGTTTCAGTATGTCTAAAGTCTCCTGGTCAAGCATCTTCTTGTTCACAACAACCTCATACACAAACTCGGAGAACCAGCCATCGCTCATGCATAGATAACCTGAAATTCAATAAATAGAGGATATTATACAATTATTGACTTATGTTGAGGCAGACATGGAGTGTTATTGAACAGTAAACGTCATATTGACCGACGCGGAGCGGAGGTCAATATGATTAAGTTAACTGTTCAATAACACTCCATGTCTACCGAAACATAAGTCAACAATTGTTTTATTATATAATAAATGTATGTTATGCATTTCCTGACATTTTAGACCAATAAAACGTTGACGTTACGGATGGATCATGCGAAATTACTGGACGTTCTGACGTCACTTCCCATAAGCCAGTCAATATTACCTCGTGCCGTGTGCTTTGCAACGTCACGTCCGGCAAACCATGCAATATGTAGTTTTATTGACTCGAGTGGATATGCATCTGGGCCAATCAGAAGATGTTTATTTATAGATTATATAATAAATACTTTTTTGGGGTGGGATGAATACCAAATATATTTCATCGAGTGCGGTGAAAAAATCAGTATTTTTCACAAGCACATAGCACGAGTGTAAAATGCTGATATTTACACCACATGATATGAAATATATATGGTATTTACCGAAAAAAGTACAGTTCTTTTTATTTACACTCAAAGGAATATACAGAAAGCACAACCTAACTTTTTCCCTGGCCGTTTCTCGTTTGATTGACTTTTTCAGCGTGTTGATTGGGTATAAGATTAGTTAAACAAAGTTTGCACAAAGAAAATGGCTTAGAATTATATTTTAACTAATGAAACCTAAGAATTCAGCCATTAAAGGAAGTCTTAAGTGTGCCTTTGGATTGGCGTCAATTGCAACCATGCCCAGCCAAACAATGAAGTCATTATGTTTGATGTTGACATCAAAAAACGCATAGCATTATTTCTGACAAATATCCTTTACTTAAAGCATTGTTTTCATTGATTGAAAAAATATCGTATTATTTCCCTTGTGACTATCAATTTTATCCTATTCATATTAATATATATATATACATTTTCCAAGCAATCTTTTAATTAATATTTAGATTTTTGCAACCATTCATAGCCTCATGAATTGCACATATTTGATTGACAGCTGCCAAGCTCACTTGCCCGTGCAATACTCTTAGAAAATCGAACTCATTCGCCAGAAGTGACACTGGTGTTGTGATTGACAGCAAGCCACACCCGGTTGCACATGCAAAACAACCCTCTTGCTTGCTCCATTGGCTGTCCGTGTTAAAGCTAGCTGTTCCGCCTTTACATTTTACACTCTGACTAAACCCTTAATACGATTATATTTTAAATACAAAACTATTTTAATTGCTAAATTAAAAATATTTTTTATTTTTTAGATATTTAAAATAAAATGTGAATATTAGCAATAAATTCATTTTTTGGAATGTTCATGGAATCATATACACTTCTGGTCTCTTGCAAAGTTAACTTGAAGCCCAAGGGGCTTCACTTACTTTGCGAGAGACCCGAAGTATTCATGAGTCCATGAACATTCCAAAAATTGTATTCATTTCTTACATGCATTGAATTCACTGCTAAGTATAAAATAAATACATTTACTCATTAACGTAGGGAGACAATGAAAATGACAATGTCAGCTGTTAACAAAAACAAATCAAAGCATCTCATCTGGGAATGCACTGTACGGTAGGATAAATCTATATCAAGGTTCATCAGGCAAGTTTGTGTAAAAATCAAGGACTTTTCAAGGACTTCTAAAAGACTATTTTCAAGGACTGAAAACTAATGAAAATACTGATTTACAAATATTAATTATACTTCGGAAATGCTAGACTGCATTACTTAAGATATAAGTTTTAGAAAATCAGTATATGCTGCACCAAATAAAGGCACCACAATTTTATACTGTTTAAGGTCTCTAAAAACACTGTCGAATCCTCCTGTAAATGGTAAAATTCAAGGACTTTTCAAGGCTGTTCAGTGTTTTTCAAGTACTTTTCAAGGCATATTTAATTTTCAAGGACTTTTCAAGACAGTCCTGTATATTCAAGTTCTTTTCAAGCGTGTGCAAACCCTGTATATTCAGGGAAAGAAGTACAGTTTAATTTGAAAATGAGCTGTGGCATGAGATTTTCCAACAATATGGTATGTGCAATCAGCAAAGCCTCAGACCAGCCTGCGCATACCCTTAAAGAATCTATGACTGTTAGGCTACTGAGTGAACATCATTTGGAGTTTCTAAGCTTAAAAGGAGGCTGCACAGTCTACTCTTGTCAAAATGCCACAATGTTGGAAATCACATGCCGAGGCTCATTAATTGCAGCATGTGATCCCTCAGATTTTATAATGGACCATAGAAACTTTAATATATCAAGTAGGATGGAAGAATCTAAGGAAAGATAACAATAGGCATGGTTTCAATCAGTTCAAGAATTATCTACCTTTATCACCATCAGCATCACCCCATGAATTCTGGACCCGCCATTTATCAGCTACCTTCTGACCATTTTCATCATCCTGCAATATTAAGTTACACATGCCAATACAGGAGAAAGATTAATTACCTAATTTCCAACCAGTCAAGACTTACGAGGGTCAGTCAAAAATAATTGAGAGTTGATACATATCTATTACGTAGGCTAACGAACACTAGTCATATTTGGCACATGCATGCAATGAACTGTCTTGCGCCAAAATATGCAAAAATATAAGACCATGCAAAATATAAATTGTTGTTGCTTAGCAAGCTAAGAATGTGAAATAACTTCATGCATTCACGCAGGAATAGAGCGTTGCCATGGAAACACTATACAAAATTTAAGTTACATCAACTTGTGCATTTGTTGCAAATAAAGTGTTTGAATGTATTTTGTTAAATGCAACAACTGAGATTGAGGCCTTGGAATTTTATTACATAAAGGAAAATTAACTAAATTTTCGGAAAATTTCACCCCAAAATATACTCCACCCACCAGTAACGGTTCATTCTTGAGTGATATTATCGACTAAGTATCATATCATATGACCATTTCATTGTATTTTGTAATTGGTTTTAATATCTGAATGCATAAATTAAATATTCCCAGGAATAAACAGTTGCCATAGCAACAAAATCTGTCGTTTTTGTTAAAAATAGAATTTCCATCTATTTCAGTTGCTAGGCAACGAACAACGCATGTATTGTATTTAATTTCTATTTCACTTCTTCAAAACATTGCTAACACATTGTTTGATACAATTGGCGAGATAAAAGGTACATAATTATACTGTTTTAGATTGGAAATGATTCTAAATTCATGGCTGCTTAGTCAGAAGTGTCGTCAGCGCAAACGTACCTCGCTGAGAGACAGTCTTCTATTGCCTAGCAACAGCACATTGAAGAAAAAAAGACGTCAACTTCTATATGCAATGAAGCCAGACAGTTCACTCTATATGTGTATTAAGTTTCAGTCAAAAGTGCCTACCCAGTAAATAGATATTAAGCAACTCTCAGTTATTTTTGACTGACCCACGTATGTTGTCTGCTCCTCTCATCTGATTATGTTCTTAGGTAGACTATATTGCAAACAATATGGACCCAGATATGGACCCAGATCAGACAGCTCTGAACAGGGTCCATAGTGTTTTATTCTAAGAAAAAATCTGGTCTGAAGTGCACTTGAATGTATGCAGCAGACATAAAAAAGCAAATGTTAAAGACAGATCAAGATTTTTAGATTGATTTTGAAGAGAAAATCAGAACAAAAAATATATTGGTTGGATGAGGGTTAAATGTTATTCACAATTGCAGCAGATGACACTTTCTTATATCATTCATTTTTTGGGGAAAATAAGACTCAAAATGTCATGTAGATTGTCTGCGAGCAGACAATCTACAGTGAACCCTGTCTTAAGCAGCCACTCAAAAATAGACAAAACAAAGGCATGTGCCATGTGGTATCTTCGTGAATGTCATAAGTACTGCAGAATGCTCCACGGGAGCATTCTGCAATACTTTTGACCTGCATTAAGCAATTATCAGTCTTGCAAGCCTATGTTTTGGTCTTCTTTTGTGCGGCCACTTAAGACAGGTTTTACTGTACATGAAATGTCAAGCCTTATTTGGTATCATCAAGAACCAGTAAAAGTTGAGAATGTTGCCCACTACAAATATGCATGCAGCAAATACTCAAGAATCACTTCAACCCCCTGAATAAAGTTTTCGTATAAAAACCTTCATTTTACTCTTACCAATTCACTAGGTACCTGGTAGTGAACATTACGCAAACTTCTCTGTGCTCTTAAATGGGTTTGTTTGTTTGTTTGATCCTTTACATCCCATCAACAATCTTTCAGTTATAAAGGGACAGGTCTTCCTGGGTTGAACCAGTACTAAGCTAGGATTAATGTTCTTGCTCAAGGACACAACACAGTGACGCTGGTGAGGCTCAAACCCACGGTCCATCGGTCTCGAGTCAAGCACTCTACCACTGAGCCACTGTGCGCCCTGCTATTAAAGTTGTGTAATCATCCAATTATCTACCCAACTCATTTCTTTTAATCCATTATCCATTCCACAATTCCTTGTCCAAACAATTCCCTTCAATTCCCCATCCAATCCATCTCAAATTCCTATTCTTATTATTTTCACTTAAATTCCTACCCAATCTATCTCAGAATCGTTAAGAATCTTTTTCATTTAATTTCCTGTCCTGCATGCAGGTTAAAAGAATAAAATTATACATTTAAATAAAAAAAATATTCAGAATGACAAGGTTTAACAAGAGGGCCATAGACTGAGAGTGGCCCTGAATCACTCACCAGCCTGTTCTATGTGCACCAGTCACATAAGCTTATGGGACCCCTAGGGAGGCCAATTTTTGCCCCATGGGCATTATTTGAGCAAACTTGGTAATGATCCACTAGGTGATTCTACATACCAAATATCAAGGCTCTAGGCCTTGTGGTTTAAGACAAGAAGATTTTTTCACATTTTCCCTATATAAGCCTATGTAAAACATGTAACCCCCCGGGAGGGGCCATTTTAGGTCCTAGGAAAATGGCCCCAGGAGTATTATTTGAGCAAACTTGGTAGAGGTCCACTAGGTAATGCTACATACCAAATATCAAGGCTCTAGGCCCTGTGGTTTCAGACAAGAAGATTTTTTAATGTTTTCCCTATATAAGCCTATGTAAAACATTTGACCCCCGGGCGGGGGCCATTTTTTGCCACAGTGGTATAATTTAAACAATTTTGGTAGAGGTCCACTAGGTCATGCTACAAACCAAATATCAAGGCTCAAGGCCTTGTGATTTCAGACAAAAAGATTTTTTCACATTTTCCCTATATAAGCCTATGTAAAACATGTGAACCCCCCCCCCCCCCCCCCCCCCCCCCCCCGGGCTGGCCATTTTTTGGCCCCAGGGGTATAATTTGAACAAACTTGGTAGAGGTCCACTAGGTGATGCTACATACTAAATATCAAGGCTCTAGGCCTTCTGGTTTCAGACAAACAGATTTTTTAAGTTTTCATCTCAAAAATCTATTTTTAGCCTCTGTGACTTAGATATGCAATAGACCATAACCATTTGAACAATTTTGGTAGAGGGTCATCGAAGGATCATTTGTGTGAAATTGTTTCAAAATTGGACTAAGGGTTTAGAAGGAGTTGTCATTTAAGTCGTTAATGGACAGGCGACGGACGTAGACCGATCACAAAAGCCCACCTTGTCACTATGTGACAGGTGAGCTAAAAATGGATCTAGATTATTGAGACTGTTTTGGAAGAGTAAATCTCAAAATATCTGAATTACACAAAACTTACGCACCAAACTTTGTGCTTTTTTTTAAAAAAGATCGTCGTTTAGGTGAGTAAAAATGGTAACTTACCACTAAATTGACAGCAGTAAACATCATGGCATGCGTCATCATCGAGTCACAGTAAATCAGCATTTCACGAGTAAAAATGGTAAATTACCACTAAATTGACAGCAGTAAACATCATGGCATGTGTCATCATTGAGTCACAGTACATCAGCCTTTCACAAGTAAAAATGGTAACTTACCACTAAATTGACAGCAGTAAACATCATGGCATGTGTCATCATTGAGTCACAGTACATCAGCCTTTCACAAGTATAAATGGTAACTTACCACTAAATTGACAGCAGTAAACATCATGGCATGTGTCATCATTGAGTCACAGTACATCAGCCTTTCACAAGTATAAATGGTAACTTACCATTAAATTGACAGCAGTAAACATCATGGCATGTGTCATCATTGAGTCACAGTACATCAGCCTTTCAGCTTTGTTCATTGTTAGCATGTCCACTCCAAATACCAGCTTATAATCTAACCTGGAATCATCAAGTAAAGTTTTTAAGAAATGAAATCCATTTTTGGTCTGTTCATGGAATCATGAATACTTCGGGTCTCTTGCAAAAGACCCGAAGTATTCATAATTCCATGAATAGACCAAAAATCGAATGTATTGCTTATTTTTACATTTTATTATAAATATCTAGAATATAGAAATTATTTTTAATTTAGGAAATGAACCAGTTTTTATTTAATATGTGATTGTGTTAACGGTTTTGTTGGAGTGTAAAACGGAACAGCCAGTGTGAACACGGACAGCCAATGGAGCAAACAAGTCTTGTTTTGCATGTGCGACTCGGGTGTGGCTCGTTGTCAATCACAACACCAGGGTCACTTCTGGTGAATGAATTTGATGCTGGAATTATATTGCACAGGCAAGTGAGCTTGGCAGCTGTCAATCAAATTTTAAGTCGTTCATGAGGCTATAAACGGTTGCAAAAATCTAAAGATTCAATGAAAAAAGTCAATAAGCAATGCTTATTAGATACCCCCCGCACAGTAAGAGTCAGTGAAAAAACTTGGCAAGTTATAGTTCGAACAAGAAGACCTTAGTTTTGAAAAGAAGATTTCAGTAGAATCTGTGCAAACAAAAATTATAAACTCCTTCATGCATATGTTCAATGTGTCTACATTGTATCGGCAAAGTATCAAATTGCTCCATCAAGAGCTGTGGTAGGAGTTGATTGGCCCATAAAGGCACTATCCATGCATATACAAAAGCCATATAAGGAAATAATTGTCTAAGTTCAACAAGAATTATAAACTCCTTCATGCATATGTTCATTGTGTCTACATTGTATTGACAAAGTATCAAATTGCTTCATCAAAAGCTGTGGTAGTTGATTGGCCCATAAAGGCACTATCAATGCATATACAAAAGCCATATTAGGGAATAATTGTCTAAGTTCTCACAGCTGTCATTTTGTCAAAATTATTTTTTGTGAACCAAACTCCTTCATGCATATGTTCAATGTGTCTACATTGTATTGGCAAAGTATCAAATTGTTCCATCAAAAGCTGTAGTAGGAGTTGATCGGCCCATGAAGGCACCATCTATGCATATACAAAAGCCCAAGAAGGGAAAATTGGTCTAAGTTCTCACAGCTGTCATTTAGTCAAAAATTATTTTTTCTGAACCAAACTCCTTCATGCATATGTTCATTGTGTCTACATTGTATAGGCAAAGTATCAAATTGTTCCATCAAAAGCTGTGGTAGGAGTTGATCGGCCCGTGTATGGCCTATAATAGAATAAGCATAAAGCCCTATATTAAAAGCCATTTAGAACTACAAAGGGAAATAACTCAAATAGAATTGGCCCCTAGCCCTTACTTTTTGGTCTAAAGTATTTGTCTTGCATATATGAACATGTTTGCAAGGTTTGATGAAAATCCAGCAATGGCCTACCATAGAATAAGCATAAAGCCCTATATTAAAAGCCATTTAGAACTACAAAGGGAAATAACTCAAATAGAATTGGCCCCTAGCCCTTACTTTTTTGTCTAAAGTATTTGTCTTGCATACATGAACATGTTTGCAAGGTTTGATGAAAATCCAGCAATGACTCTTCGAGTTATTAAGGAAACAAAACGTTACGGACGGACGGACGCACGGACGGACTCACGGACAGACGCACGGACGGACAACGTGAAAACAGTATACCCCCTACAAACAAAGTTTGCGGGGGGTATAATAAAGGCTTGCTTTGAAAATGTAAATATAGTGCAAATGAACATTAATTGAGGTCGAGGTATACATCATGTGGTGTCTCATTTAGACTTACCTTTTTTGTCACTGTGCAGTCAGGTACCAAAAGTAATTCACAATGGCAGAAATGATACATTTTGGGGTTTATAAGAAAATTAATTTGAGCCACAACATGAGATTTCCAACAATGTGATATGCGCTACCAGCAAAGCCTCAGACCAGCCTGTGCATATGCGCAGTCTGATCAGAACCTTTGCATGTCGTTTGAATATTCTATGAGTGTTACACTACTGACCTAACACAATTTGGATTTTCTAAGTTTTAAAGGATGCTGCATAGGCTCGTCTGAGTCTACACTTGTCAAAATGCCACATTGTTCGAAAGCACATGTCACGACTCATTTTGCTTCTTCTGTCCAACAAATTCTTGTGCTTTTTCTTGCCATTTTTGAAAATGGCATGAATAAGGCAATATCTTGATTTTCATTAAATTTGATCCATGCATTCAATAGCTACAGAGCTTTAAACATTCTGCAAGATTTTCTGGACAATTGTTGAACACTGTCGCCATTGAAGTCAATGGAAAAGTGGCATTTTAAAGTTTTGGTAAAAGTTTAAACGATTGTAAAATGCATTTAAGCCCTTCGCTGGCTTAGGCTGCTGTACAATGTGGGGCAGTGCTTCCGTTGTTGTTGATTCATTGTTTATTGTTACTCTATTGTGGCGGTTCTGTGTTTGTTCCTTATTTTGTAGTATTAGCCACAGCATGAGATTTCCAACAATGTGGTATGTGCGACCAGCAAAGGCTCAGACCAGCCCGCGCATATGCACAGTCTGATCAGAGCCTTTGCAAGTCATTTGAATATTCTATGAGTGTTACACTACTGACCGAACACAATTTGGAATTTCTAAGTTTAAAAGGATGCTGCAAAGGCTTGTCTGAGTCTACACTTGTCAAAGTGCCACATTGTTGGAAAGCACATGTCACGACTCATTTTGCTTCTTCTGTCCAACAAATTATTGTGCTTTTTTGTGCCATTTTTGAAAATGACATGAATAAGGCAATATTCTTGATTTTCACTAAATTTGATCCATGCATTCAATAGCTACAGAGCTTTAAACATTCTGCAAGATTTTATGGACAATTGTTAAACACTGTCGCCATTGAAGCCAATGGAAAAGTGGCTTTTTTAATTTTTGGTAGTTAAACTATTGTAAAATGCATTTAAGCTTCCCGCTGGCTTGGGCTGCTGTACAATGTGGGGCAGTACTTCGATGTTGTTGATTCATTGTTTATTGTTACTCCCATTGTGTGTTTTTTCCTTGAATATTATGAGCCACAGAATAAGATTTCCAACAATGTGGTATGTGCTACCAGCAAAAGCTCAGACTAGCCTTGCCTACGCGCAGTCTGATCGCAGCCTGTGCTAGTCGCTTGAATATTTCATGACTGTTAAGCTACTGACCAAACAGGAGTTTCTAAGCTTAAAAGGAGTCTGCACAGCTCGTCTGAGTCTACACTTGTCAAAATGTCACAATGTTGGAAATCATATGTCACGGCTCATATGCAATACGTTGTGTCCTTTCTGGTTTTGCATTCATCCTGATGAGGAACAGAGAGCTGGTTGCTTTGCTTTGTCCTCCTGCTGTCTTGTGATTGTTATTGTTCTGTGGCTCTTCCTCACAGTGTTGTTCATTGGTCTGCAGTGTGTAATTGTGGTATAACCTGATCAAACTTGATTGAGCCTTAACATGTGATTTCCAACAATGTGGCATTTTGACAAGTGTAGATTCAGACAAGCCTGTGCAGCCTTCTATTAAGGGTAAAAACTCCAAATGATGTTCAGTCAGTATCTTTACACTCATTGAATATTCAAGCATCTAGGAAAGGCTCTGATCAGACTGCACATATGCGAAGGCTGATCTGAGGCTTTGCCGGTCGCACATACCACATTGTTGGAAATCCCATGCCATGGCTCATTTTTTATTGACCTTTTCTGAAGTACCCTACGTATTTTTGAATTCTAATCAAAGTTTTGATATTTTTTAATCTAAGTATGGGTATCCCCAGGTAGTCATTTTCATATTAATATTAATGTTTTAGCAAGTGTCACTTAACCCTTAAAGCGCCAAAAAAAAAATGCATCTGAAAATGTTTTCTGCTGAAGTCGTCTGCAGCCAATAATTGCCTAACATTACTGACAAATTAAGTATAGAAGCAAACAGCGTGGACCCAGAACTGACTGCTCCTATAGGAGCAGTCTGATCTGGGTCCACACTGTTTGCCATAGAGGCTTCTTAAAAAGATTTCAGCAGACAAGAAAAGCAGATACTTTTGTTGCGGTTGGCGCATTAAGGGTTAATAACCATTTCTGTAAAATTACTTCATAATTTGACAGTTGGTTTTTGAAGATCTATTAATTTATACTCATTTTACAAAGTACTTACGCATTTAAATCCAAGAAACCATTTTTAAGGTTAAAGTGTTTAACTACATCACAACCAAACCACACAGGCTGAAAAAGATCAAAAACATCCAACCATTAGCTCAAACAAGACCAAACTCTGCCCTGGACCTGCGTCGCCGGTGCACATCTTCAATGTGTGAACAATCATTATGCAAAGTTTAAATATAAAGGAATGAATCTGTTTGAATCACAGATTACACACAAATTACACAATGTAAGCACTCCAAAGGTGGTGTAGATTTAATAATGTCTAAAATATTATCAAATGTGCACAAAATATAGGATGCACATGTTCAATGTATGAGCAATCATAACATACTAAGTTTGGGTATGAAGGAATGAAAACTGCTGGAGTCACAGATTACACAAACCAGACACCTCCTTAGCATTTCAGATGTATAAAATATCTAAGTCCAACAGACCTTAGAAATAAGAAAATATTTATCAAATGTGCACAAAATAAAAGGTGCACATGTTCAATGTATGAATAATCATTATGCAAAGTTTGAATTTTTAGGAATGATAACTTGGGAGTTACAGATTACACAAACCAGACACCCTCTAAGCATTTTACAGAAGAAAATGTCTAAGTTCAAGACCCCCAAAAATGAAAAAAAAAATCATGAAATGTGTACAAAATAAGAGGTGCACATCTTCAATGTGTGAACAATCATCATGCAAAGTTTGAATATAAAGGAATGACAACTGTTGGAGTTACAGATTACACAAACCGGACACACCCTAAGCATTTCGGATGGAAAAAATGTCTAAGTTCAACAATGAAAAATGAAAAAAAATATTTATCAAAGGTACACAAAATGAAAAGTGTACATCTTCAATGTGTGAACAATCATTATGCAAAGTTTGAATAAAAAGGAATGAAAACTATTGGAGTTACAGATTACACAAACTAGGCATCCCAAAACTGTTTGAGTTACAGATTACACAAACCAGACATCAGCTAAGTATTTTTGGTCGGAAAAATGTCTAAGTTCAACACCCCTCAAAAATGAGAAAATTTTCATGAAATGTGCAGTACTGCCTAAAATAGGAGGTGCACAACTTCAATATGTGAACAACCATTATGCAAAGTTTGAATAAAAAGGAATGAAAACTTTTTGAGTTACAGATTACACAAACTAGGCATCCCAAAACTGTTTGAGTTACAGATTACACAAACCAGACATCATCTAAGTATTTTTGGTCGGAAAAATGTCTAAGTTCAACACCCCTCAAAAATGAGAAAATTTTCATGAAATGTGCAGTACTGCACAAAATAGGAGGTGCACATCTTCAATATGTGATCAACCATTATGCAAAGTTTGAATAAAAAGGAATGAAAACCTTTGGAGTTACAGATTACACAAACTAGGCAACCCAAAAGTGTTGCGGATGGACAGAGTGGACCCACTATAGCTACTAGACCTGCTTTCGCTAAAACTAAAGCGACGAAGGTAAAAATTAAATGCACTATTTATAACCATTTTCAAAGCAAAATTTTCAGCATCACAATATGGGCTGCGATATAAGAAAACATGTCTTCGTGGTTTCCAACAAAGTGAGATTAAAACCAGCCTGCTCAGCTACAGAGACTAACTAGAAAATTGAAATTTCGCTTGTAGCAAGTCTAAATGTGATACTTTCCAATGAGCAAATAATAAAGGTGCTGATCAAACTGGGCGGATGCTCAATCTGGTCTGTGCAATTGTTGTTCTCAAACCCCAAAGACCGGTTTTCTTGTGTCCAGGCCCATATATTAAACCAAATCAACTTCGAAAAGTAAATCCCTAACTCTGACAGCAGTGGGAAGCAAGCAGAAGCCATGGTTGACCTACTCGACAGACATGAGTGGACAAGAAATGCATGTGATGACCAAGTGATCTGAATGTTGTGGTTTGGCAAAAAGGCTGTATCACTGAGACAGGTAACCCATTATCACATATTTGGGACATGATTTGCTTTGATAATCTTAAGTCTGCATATGGGATAAGCTCTTTCCCGCCAACTGGTTATCTGCCTGTCATGATAATAACCTGAAGTCATGCATTTTGAATGGAGAGAGGTTATCATGCCTGGCTTTGCTCATTAGCTGATGTCAGATGTAAACAAAAGGCATGAAGTAATGCAAAGATTAGGTTAGTTCTCTGTTTTACTTATGCATAACACAAAAAAAAGTTAAATTGGAATATAAGCCTTAAGTATGAACCTGAGACCCAATTAGCAGCCCGACGGCTGATAAAGTAGAATAGCCATACTACATGTTCTACTTTATGCTTGATTAAGTACCCACACCCGGTAGGCGGCAATCAAAAACATTATTGACAATCGACGAACACAGATCAAAAATCAATAGGGCGACAAATGGCAATCAAAAACACTGTTTCTATTGATTTTTTATCTATGTTCCTCCATAGTGTTGGCGTTTTCGATTGCCGCCTACCCGCTTTGGTACCAGACAGTCCAGTCTCTTTATTAGGGTCAGGATTCTATAGGATTCTGTGAGTGTCGCTCATCACTTTGTTTCAGAAAGAAGCCAATTTTGGCAAAATTGAGCTGATACAGTTCATGCGCTCCGCAAAAGTGATATCAAGTGCTTGAAAGCAGTGTCAGTATCACATATGCAAAAGAAGATTAGAACATATTTTCTAGTAAATGCATGATAAGATACATATGAAATGGGCCTCGAAGCACGTAAACCTGACTTTGTTGTATGTGAACAACAAAGGCGCAGACCAGCCTGCTTATCTGCACAGCTTGATCAGCACCACACACTTGCTGGAAAGAATATAAGTTAAAATTGTGGCATGCAAAATTTCACTTTTCTAGCTAGTCTCTATAACTGAGCAGGCTGATTTGAGTCTAACATGGTTGCAAACCCCAAAGACAGGTTTTCTCAATATTTAAGGTCCATATAGGACTGCTGTTTATGAATAATTGTAACGTCCCGACCCCCTTGCTAATTGTGAACTCTTTCAGGTAAATTATAGTCAGGATTAATATAAATAGGCCGAGGCAAAGGAGTCGGAGCATTACAAGGGTTCGTTCTGATAGACTCTGATTCTGTAGAGTGGTTTCATTAACAAAGAAGATTTAATGACATTTAATACACATTTATTCAAATAAGAAGGCTATCAATGACACATAAACAGGTAAACTTTTCATGGACATTTACATACACATCAGATCAGTCAACAAGTTATGGCATAATGAGCTTAAGCTCAACAAAGTCTCACACATTTCTTGAACTAGTCATCTCTTAAAGATGATTATGAAAGGTTAAAGTTCTGAAGGATCTTTAACAATGAAAATGACTTTTAAGCTCTGTTTCCAAATTTATAAACCTTGCGAATTTTGATCACTATCAAATTTGATTTAATCTTGAAAATGGGTAGTCTAAAATCTACTCAAAATTCGCAATGCAACAGAGAAACAGCCATTAAGTTAAGCAAGGTCTGAAGCCTTAAAATTCGGAGCACAAGCTCAAATTCGAAGTGAGGCTTTACTCAAATTCGAAACGAGGTTTAAGAGTCGAAGCACAACAACTCAAATTCGAAACGAGGCTAAGCTTGCAAAATTCGAAACACTGGGAAAGCCCAAAGTTTGAGCTATCCAAGAGCCAAAGTTCGAGTACAAATTCGAGAATCTATGAGTCTCTAAAGCCTATAGCTACTAGATTCGATTCTACCGAATTTGTACCTCTCTCAAGGTCTTTCTTAGCCTCGCAAGTTCGAGTTTTCGATGTGTCGCTTTCAAGCCCGGAGGCTACGACAGCGTCCGCTCGCATGTTCCATCCTTTTATAGAAGCTGGTTGTTGTTAGTAACCAAACACGCGATCACGTGAACAGCTTTATAACGAGTCATTTGATTGGTTCAATTTCCTATAGCGTCCATGGATACACCAATCAGAACTCGCTAAACAGTTTTAATGGCGAAAGGCATTGCACATCGATTCAAGAAATGTGTGACTGAAATAAAGTGTTTTTCTACCGTTAAATTAACTTGCCACAAGTAGATGCTGGTTGAATTAGTTAGTAAACATATTTATCTCTTTGTCCCAACCGGGAAAGTTGATGAACTCTCGTCATCAAAGCCAAATCGATCGATGAAGCAGGACGCAACATGTCAAAATAGGTCAACAACCTTCGTGGAATGCGGAAGTGATTTAAAAAGTTAGATTTTACTTTCTCCCAGCTTAATTCCCCAAAAGATCACGACACCAAAGCTATTACTTACAACATTTAGGCCTGCCAGTTGTTTGCAACTGACGGATAGACTCAAAATTAGCTTGTTATGATAAATGCTGTCGATAATATGAGAAACTTCAGAAAGACTAGGGGCTAGATATATTTCATAATGTCAGGCCTCCAGATACATGTGAGAGGGGTACAGGGGTGGTAACAGTCTACGATTCTCAATCAGGAAAATCTTTTAGTTTAATCCTGGACTTGGCCAAAAATGTTCAGAAATCACCAATAAAATGTTTAAAAGAACAAATCATCCATAGAAAGCAATCAGTTTATGCTTATCGTATAGTAAGTATCTGATTTAAAGATCATGAGAGGTTCTGATAACAAATTACAGCAATAATGAATTTGATCTTATATGCAAAATGCAGGAGTGCTCAATCAGGAAATCCTGATTAATCCTGAACTTTATCACCCCTGGGGGTAATAACATATTAATTTCTGATTTTCAACCAAAACATATTTTGTGAGCACTCAAAAGAACCGACTCAATGAGACGCGATTTTTTTTTAGTATCCAAAACCAAACGTTTGCAGCTGTTGACAGTAGGGTACCCAAGACATTTTTTAGAATACACGCTCAAAAGGGGTCTGTGGGTACTCCCCCTATATGGGACCAGGGGTGAAGCCCTATGGCGGAAAATAGTTTTAGAACACCGTAAGACACGCATATAAACACTATAAGTTGCAATTTTCTTCCAAAAATCAAATTAATAGCTTAAGACCCTGTACTTTTGGCACCAAGTTGTACCCACATGGGTATTTGCATATACATAGGTACATCCCTGGTTGGATAAGAAGAAATCACAATTTTACACTCCATATTTGATTATCTGGACCTACAAGTATGGATAATCATATGTGCGGATATGCAAACATTTTAGCGTAAAATAGTAATAATTTTCTTTCCCATCAGTTTAAACAGATGTTTTGGGTGCTCAAACCAACCGTCTCAATGAGACGGTTCTTTTGAGTACCCACAACATATGTTTTGGATGAGAAATAAAAAAAAAATTCCAATTAAGCACTCTTATCTGGAGGACTGATAACAAAACAAACCTCGTTGGCCTCTGTAAGCACTTTGGTGGTAATGTCTTTAAGGAATTCTATTGGTTTATTTATGTATAGCACCGGTTTCCCTCCTGTCATGTTCCCGAGGTATTCTACTGTGTAGAGTTTGTTGTACTGGTTCTCTGCGCGAGGATCATTCACAATACACACCTGCATAAGACAACATTACTGTTGTGCCAATCAAGAGTGACAGTGACGTAACACTTTGTTTACAATTGCTAAGTGAAACACTTACGTGTACACTTCACTTGAGCTAACATGAATCGATAGATCACTTGTGTATTAATCCTATCCTGAGGAAAGGATTAATACACAAGTGATCTATCGATTATAAGTCCCTGATAATTTTGTAAACAAAACATGAAGTCACTGTCACTATAGGGGCTATAGGGGTGATTTAAGGATCGAACTTCAAGCTCCTGTGCTCTTGGCAGGCAGGACAGTAGTGGTAAGTTTAACTCTTTATATAATGGGTTACAAATTTTGTATACTTTTTATCATCTGCAGGTCTTTTTTTTAATTAACTTTTTTTTCAAACAGGGTTCATACAGGGAAGTTTGAGTAAAATTCAAGGACTTTTCAATGACTTCTCAAGACTATTTTACAGTTTTCAAGGACTAAAAATATTGATTAAAGTGTTAAAATTCTTCTTCAAAGATGTTAGATTGAGATAAAGGAGAAATTAGTACATTGTACTAGAAAATGAGTATGAAATTGCTGTGCCTTTATTTGGTGCAGCATTTGCTGCACCAAATAAAGGCACAACAACTTTATACTGATTCAGGTCCCTATCAACAGTGTTAAGTCCTACAGAAAATAGGAGAATTCAAGGACTTTTCAAGGCCTTTGAGTGATTTTTCAGTACTTTCAAGGCAGATTTAATTTTCAAGGACTTTTCAAGAAAGCCCTCTAAATTCAAGTACTTTTCAAGCCTGTGGGAACCCTGTCAAAAAATCTTTTAGGAAATGCTTTTATACCAACAGAGTGTCAAACAGTTTGGATCCAGATCAGACATTTTAAAGATGAAATAATGATCCTTAAGGAGATGGATACGGAGCTTTTGGTTGCTTCCAAACATAACTCTAATCCTTACTATCAATAGTAAAAAATGTTTATTGTTCAAAGCTTCCATGCATTAAATAGACGATCTTACATGAGTGCTCATGTTTTATTGAATTTATTAAACGAGTTGGGGAAAAGAGATAAAATGCGAGGCTTGCAAATTTAATAAATTCAATAATGCAAGAGCACCAATGTTAGATTCTATTTATCATATGACATTAAGATTACTTTACCGTAAAAACATTATAATTTTGTCATTATGAACAAAAATGACATTGTTATGGACGTCCCGTAAATCTATAAACCACTTGTGGTTTATCGGTTTTATTGCATGGCGTTATTTCACTCTCAGACACGACAGCATATGAAAAATTGTATTTTATGTACGTCCAGTCAATTATGAAACCTACAAATAGTCAGGCAGACAGATTCTAAAGTCTAGCCAACACTTGGCACTATACTATTATTAGATTAAACTATTGGAAAGTCACGTACCAAGGGACCATCTGGTCTAACTTAAGTCATCAATAATTTCTATAAGTCTTGACCGTCAACGCACCAATCGTGCATGCAGCAGACAACAAGTTTTGTGACATCTTTTTCCAATTGTAGCGCACATAAGGCTTGATGTATCATGTGAATAGTCTGCTAGCGAATTGTTCACTTTGTTTTTCTAACAGAAGAAGAAAAAATTTAAAAAGTCATCTGCTGCAAATTAAGCGCCAATCACGACTGCAGCAGACGACAAATTTTGCTACATCTTTCTTAATTTTCGAAAAAATAAGGTATGATATTTCATGAGAATGGCCTGCCATCAGACAATTCTTATGGAATATCATGCCTTATTTGCTATTTCTAAAAGCGGCAAAATTTTAAATTGTCGTCTGCTGCAAATCAAAGGTGGCACTTTATGGGTTAAGGGTGACATTTAACTCTTTGCCTGCTACAAAAAGAATGCATCTAAAAATGTTGTCTGCTGAATAAATTCTTATGTCAAGGACTCAATCGGCATACAGACAAACAGTGTGGACCCAGAAGCAGTCTGATCTGGGTCCACACTGTTTGCTACAGAGGCATTTTAAGAGGGCCGGCAGATCACACACACACAGCAGACGATGTCCACTTTTAGCAGCTGAAAAGTTAAGGGTTAATCACCAGGCACATTGGGATATACATCTGAATATCACCATAAAATAATTAAGCTGCATCATACAGATATCATCATGGTTTGAATACTGGGATTATATTTCACTTAAATAGGGGATTTCATTTTTTGAATGTTGTGTATTTTGCATGTATTTTGGATGTGCTTTTTGATTATTTTAATGAACTTTTTCAAAAAGACTTTCAGGGTCCAGATTGTTTTCAAAAGTTATTGGTAGGCAACTTTAGTCACCACTAGTGGGAAAAGAGTAGAGAAATATTTTTTTCAAATTAAGAAATTGAGTCCAGATTGTTTTCAAAAGTTATCGGTAGGCAACTTAAGTCACCACAAGTGGGAACAGAGAGAAGGGTTTTTTTTTCCAAATTAAGTTATAAGCAAGTCACTATTTAAAGTTTGTTTCTATTAAAAATTAAGCGAAAAATATTATGGATTATTTTCTCAGAAAAAAAACTGCTTAAATCTAGATAGCCCCTTATAAATACCTCACAATAAGTATATGCTGTGATTTATGGTTAAATTTCGATAAAGAGGCATCACAAATGATTTAATGTAGTCCAAAAAATAGGGAATTGTTTCTCAGGCCATTTTTTTTACAAACAGATGTGGCAGGGCAGGTTTTTATTTTTACTCAGGTAAAAAACAGATGCGGGAACTTTTTTTTAAAACTCGTAGCAATATTTTTTAAAAGTTGTGCTTGTACGGTCTTTCACCCATGCTTAAATTTGTACAGATCTTCAGGGATGGAAAACTGTACAATGTATTTTGGAAATTCTAATCTGTAACCCCTAAAATATGTAATGGGTCGTTCAAAGATTTTTTTTCTTCAAAATGAATGAATGATTCCATCAGTTATAAAAGGTAAAATAACCAACTCCTCTGGAGTTTAATCTCATTACCCGTTGGAATTCTACAAGTGAACTGCAAACAGAAAAATAATTTGCAGTAAACATAAAAATGCAGTTTTCCACTAATCAGCTAATTAGTAACTAGAAGTTTGATGGATGTATGAGATGATGCTTTACATCAAAGTCAAAATATATTAAAGAGAAATTTTCCTGGCATTTTTTTCCTTTTTTTATCATGGGCGGATCAGAGGGGGGGACAGGGGATCCGGAACCCAGAGGGGGGATCCAGGGGGGGGACAGGGGGTTCGGACCCCCCCCCCCCCCCCCCCCCCCCCCCCCGATGAAAAAATCACAAAAATATAGGCTTCTTGGCAATACTGGTACAGATCCCCTGAAAAATCACAAAGCTGCCAGCATTCAATGTTGGGCCATCATCGGCCAGCCAGGGAAACACCATTTAAATGGCGTTTTACTGGTATGCCCATGATGGCCCTCTTTTAGTGCTATTTGGATCCTCTCTCTCTCTGCCCTCATAAAAAAAAACAAAAAAAAAACGTCAGAGTTGGACCCACTCTGGCAAAATTTTCTGGATCTGTGCATGTTCATTTACCGGTACATACTGAAAGCAACCGGATATGTTAATTATGTCTACTTATGTCTTTTAGTGATTACCTTTGCAAGTAGTTTGGACGCAGATCAGGCCTGACAAAATGATGAGTCTAACCTGGATCTAAACTGTTTGACACTCTGATGGTCCGAGTATTCCCGAAAGATTTTTTTTAAAATTCATTGGAAAAAGATCAGCAGTTATATATACTTACCGGTAATATCTTTTTTACCAAGTTGCATCAAATTTAAGCAACAGGTACAGAGATATGGTTCGGAAATGATGCATAGACAGACAGACACACTCATGGACAAATAACACTAAGACTTATAACCCCCAACAATTCTAGGGGGCAGTATATGATTTGCTAAAGAATGCAAATAAAAAGTCTCTGATCAGACTGCTCCCCTAAAGATCTGGGACTATTCTGTTATACTTTTACTGTCACAATAATTTTGTTTTTGGCACCAAAAGAGTTCAGCTACCTGGCTCTCTGCTGGCTACCACATAGCATTCATTGCTGACACTATAATTAGTATGTTTGACTCTTTGCATGCTGGGTAACTTTTGTTCTTTGTTTGATTTGATTCTTGGCAACAATTTTTCAGTTATGTTGGGACGGGTTTTCCTGGGTTGAACCATTACTAAGCGAAGGATAAATGTGCCTTGCTCAAAGACACAACACAGTGACACTGGTGAGGCTCCAACCCGTGGGCCCTCAGTCTCGAGTCAAGCACTCTACCACTGAGCCACAGTACTCACGCTGGGTAATTTTGCATATGTTTTTTGGTGTCTGCTGATTTTTTCAAAATTAACATTTTCAAAAAATTCTTCCAGGATTGAATATGTGGGGCCTGATCTGGGTCCAAAGTGTTTGCAAAGTTTATCAGCAGACATACCACACTAGCAGGCAAAGAGTTAAGTAACAGATACAAATAGGCCTTGTCATGAATTTACCTGCATCTGATGCACACACTAAAGGCCGAGACCCGTTTGTGTCTACACAGCCGGTATGCCATTGTAATTCACTTTCCGGTAGCTACATTAGCTCAACTTGCTACTGGCAAAATTGCAATAGTCCAGCTAGTCATTGTAGCTTAGCAGGCTGGATAAGCCTAACCTGGTCGCTAACCCTGAAGACAGGTTTTCTCTGTACAAGGTCCAACTACAAGCGATCTCTATCTAACTTAAACTTTGTGTGGCATACAAGCAAAAACAAGATTATTTGGAATAAAGGTGCAGGTATTAATTTGCTTATTGTTAACCAATTTAAGCCAAATGAACTTTCCTATCTCTATTGGTAGGACAAGTCTATTTCTAATTTTAGGGGTGTTGAGTGGTATTTTTCATTTTTATTCAAAATCTAGTAGATTACATTTGGAGATCCTTAACAGAGGCCGCGTTCTGATGCGTCTGATCTGGGTCTGCGCTGTTTGTCTATGTTCCACAGAAAGTACGCTGGGCTTATATGGGTTAACTGGCATGAAATACAGTTAGTTTTTATAATGGCAATCATGACTGCAGCAGGCAACAAATTTTGTGATAAATTTTATTGATTTTCTGGAAAAATAGGACTTCATATTTCATGTGGATCATCTGCTAGCAGATGATTCACATCAATCATCAAGTCTTCATTACTTTTTCAAAGTGGAAAAAAATGTGGTCTGCTGCCAGGGGCGTAACTACATGTAAATACGCATGTATATACAACTTGCCACAGCAAGTATAGTTTTTTTTGTAATAACAGCTTAAGCGGCCACTCAAAAATAGACAAAAATCTGATATTAATGACAAATGGTAGCTTAATGAAGGATAGAAGTCATGCAGAATGTTCAAAATAAAGGGAGTATTCTGCAATACTTTTGATCTGCATTCTGACCTGCATTAAGCAATTATCCATCTTGAAAACCAAGTTTTGGTCTTCTTTTTTAGTGGGTTTACTGTATTTAATTTGGTTTTTGGAAGAAATATGCCGCAAATAGTGTTTAGTTGCGTGTCTTTAGGGCTCATTTTAGCCCTTTGGAATGCCCTAAAACCATTTTCTGCCACAGGACTTCACCCCTGGCCCCATACAGGGGGTGTACCCCCAGACCCCCTCAAGAGTGTGTACTCTATAAAATGACTCAGGAACCCGGCTGGCTGCAAATAAATAAAGTATTTCGTGTGATGGGCTAGGGAACTCTTGCAAAACTGTAAGTCTCACTGATCAAGATGAGCGGTCAACCTGGAAAAATCATTTGCACTATAAGTAGGGTTCATACCTCCAATGCTACATACTAGGACCCGAGGTTATTTTTTAAATATGGGTGTGGGAGCCATCTTAGTTGCATGACCTAAAATGTATGCAGTTGCAAAGTTTGAAGTTACCTCTCCAAGATTACGTCCAGCTCACACATAGGGTGTACAGTTACTGTCACTCAATGACATTTAGTCAGATTCATACAAACAGGAACTATTATAAGTACTCATTTTTTCCACTGGCCATAAGTCCAGTGGAATGCCCTTCCAGAGTGACCAGAGTCTGTTGTTAGTTTGCAAGATCTTGAATCATTCAAGGTCCCTGTGAGCAAACTGCAGCACTTAAGACCTTTAACTCCGTTCAGAAATTCTGTTGTAACGGTTTTTCGAAGTTCCTGCTTTTATATGTGATTTAGGTCCTACATCACTATGAGAAAGGTACTCGTGTAGACCTCCCCTAATGTCTCCAGCTGGTCATGTGCATGTGCGAGCTCCTGGCAAAGCCCTGATATCTTGGGAAAAATCATGAAATTCAGAAATGCGCCGGCAGACTAAGACAATTTGACACCCGTGAAACGCCCTTCATGAACAAATATGGAAACACCAACAGTTTCATTATAATATTTAGGAGTGGTCATTTCAGTGGCCGAGAAGTTCGTGGGAAATCTTCAAGTGTGACTACACACCGAATATCTAGAAATGTGAACGCGATGTTCTACGAGTAATTCAGTGCTCGAGGAGTCAGTTGTATATAAAACGGGTCTGCGAACAATATTTCCATCATGTTCGAGGGTCTGAGGGAAATGGAGAGAGAATAAATGGATATAAAAAGTATCAAGCTTTTTATCCCCGTATGGCATTTTCGAAATAAACCAGTAGAATGCCATACCGATCATTTAAGTTAAGCCAACCATCTTCTAAAATCTAGGCTCAAAAGCAATGAGCAACGACTTAAAACAACAAAGTTATTAATACATTTTATTTCTGGACCGACGTCAACTATCTATAAGGTTAACCCTCAATCCCTCCGTCTGTCTGTCCGTCTGTGTGTCCGCCCACAGTAAAGCTCTGGTACCTGCGATAGCTAAAAAGTAAAAAAAGGACATGTCAGGCTTTGAGTCTACCAAAACAGAGGTAGTCCTAGGCACGTGTTGATGGGCGTAGACAGTTACCTGGGGATCGACGTTTAAAATGTCCCCTAAGTTAGGGCATATATCCGGGCTTAGCAGTGGGAAAAGTCAATATCTTTGTTATTCCCTGATCCCAAGTGCAGGGGGGTCAAATAGCAGTTGCATAACACATGAATGTTTACATGCGTACATGTACATGGTCTACCTGTATTTCAGGCGAAAATTTGAAGCAGTTCCAGCATATGTGATATCACAAAGGTGGCTCAGAACACGAGCATTCTTGACAATGCCTGTGAAGGACGCCCCTAGAATTGAAAACTGTATCACAATTGTAGGTCTCAACCACTTAACTACTTGCACTAACATGTAAATAGGTAGTATTTTCATGTATAGATGTAGGTCGTTTTCATGAACTAATGAAAAAGTTCATCATTAGCTTATCTGTCATCCAAATAATTTAATATTCGAGTAAAGGGTGTGTTGAATTTTAAATAGACCACAGAGTCTTGAAGCGTATCGATGAATAATGATGTAAATATTTTATGTGGCCATCATCGTCAACTGGACTTAGTCTGTGGACGCAAATCTAAATTTCTTGATTTTTCCCAAGATATCAGCACTTTACCAGAGGCTCGCACTGGCACAGAACCAGCTGGATAAATGAAAAAAGTCAATAAGCAATGCTTATTAGATACCCCCCGCACAGTAAGGGTCAGTGAAAAAACTTAGTTTTGGCAAGTGATAGTTCAAACCAGCAGACCCTAGTTTTGAAAAAAAAATCAGTAGAATCTGTGAAAACAAGATTTCAGTAGAGTCTGTGCAAATGATCTTAAAGCTTGATATCTGGAACATTTGTTTAGATCAAATACACAAAATTATTCACACCTGAAAGCTCTATATCAAAGCTTATATCAGAAAAATAGTCTTATTAGATACCCCCCGCACAGTAAGGGTCAGTGAAAAAACTTAGTTTTGGCAAGTGATAGTTCAAACCAGCAGACCCTAGTTTTGAAAAAAAAATCAGTAGAATCTGTGAAAACAAGATTTCAGTAGAGTCTGTGCAAATGATCTTAAAGCTTGATATCTGGAACATTTGTTTAGATCAAATACACAAAATTATTCACACCTGAAAGCTCTATATCAAAGCTTAAATCAGAAAAATAGTCTTTCTCATAGATGTCATTTTATCAAAAATTCAAAAATTATTTTTTCCGAACCAAACTCCTTCATGCATATGGTCAATGTGTCTATATTGTATAGGCAACATATCAAATTGCTCCATCAAAAGCTGTGGTAGGAGTTGATCAGCCCATAAAGGCACTATCCATGCATATACAAAAGCCATATAAGTGAAAAATTGTCTAAGTTCTCATAGGTGTCATTTTGTCAAAAATTATTTTTTTCTGAACCAAACTCCTTCATGCATATGTTCAATGTGTCTATAGTGAATAGGTAGAGTATCAAATTGCTCCATCAAAAGCTGTGGTATGAGTTGATCGGCCCATGAAGGCACCATCTATGCACATACAAAAGCATTATTAGGGAAAAATTGTCTAAGTTCTCACAGCTGTCATTATGTCAACACAAAAAATTCTGAACCAAACTCCTTCATGCATATGTTCAATGTGTCTACATTGTATAGGCAAAGTATCAAATTGTTCCATGAAAAGCTTTGGTAGAAGTTGATCGGCCCATGAAGGCACCATCAATGCATATACAAAGGCCCTATTAGGGGAAAATTGTCTAAGTTCTCACAGGTGTCATTTTGTCAAAAATTATTTTTCCTGAATCAAACTCCTTCATGCATATGTTCAATGTGTCTACATTGTAGTGGCAAAGTATCAAATTGTTCCATCAAAAGCTGTGGTAGGAGTTGATCGGCCTGTGTATGGCCTATAATAGCATAGGCATAAAACCCTATACAAAAAGCCATTTAGAACTACAAAGGGAAATAACTCTAATAGAATTGGCCCCTAGCCCTTCAATTTTGTTTAAAGTATTTGTCTTGCATATATGAACATGTTTGCAAGGTTTTATGAAAATCCAGCAATGACTCTTCAAGATATTAAGGAAGCAAAACGTTACGGACGGACGGACAGACGGACGCACACACGCACGGACGCACGCACGGATAACGTGAAAACAGTATACCCACCACAAACAAAGTTTGCGGGGGGTATAATTAGGGGAGGTCTACACAATTAACTTTCTCATTGTGATGTAGGACCGTACATTACGAATAAAAGCAGGATCTTCGAAAAACCATCACAACAGAATTTCTGAACGGAGCTTAGATCCTGACACTGTTGTTTTTAACCTGATTTTATTCTTTTACCTATCATCTTTTATTCCCCTTAACTATCTTGCTTTTATCCTTTTTCTTTTCTACTAACATTGCTCGACAGTGCGCAATTGCCTAAAATGTCCGCGTGGGTGTATGGCAGAATAAGAAGATAGATAAACAGTTTAAAAGATGCATTTACAAGAAAATACATTATTTGACCTTTGACTTTGACCTTGGGCCTGCAGTAAATGATCTAAAATTTCAAACTCTTTTCTTTCTCTGTTTCCAAATAAAATGTTAGTTTTCTGTGTGGGAATTCACAAGAATAGCAAACGAAAGACCCTGATCAAACTTCATCAGAAGCAGTCTGATCTGTGTCTAGGCTTTTTGGTTGGCAGTTTAAGAGAGTATGGTATACCATATTCTTGAACAACAAAATATCTTGCACATTTCAGGTTTTGATGGAAACATTTGAAAGCTCAACGAAGATACTCAGGTGAGTAAATTTAAGCATGATACAACATGCAGTGACAATGTCTTAAGGAAAGAAAGAACTGAAGCCAACTACAGCAACCAAACACAAGAAATGGTAATCTTTCATGTGAAGGTGTGACAATACCCAACAAATCAACTATGGAATGTAGTGTTACACTTAATACTTTGCATTCGTGGTAATTTTTTGCTTTTTTGTCGACTGCTGTTTTCAAAATTGACTTTTTCAAAAATTTCTTTCAGGAACACTGTGAACCAGAGTGTGAAACATTTTGGCTCCTGATCAGGCTATCGGTCCTGATCTGGGTCCAAACTGTTTGCAATGGTATTTAACAGGTGACAAAATTAGCCACTGGCAGGCAGAGTTAATGCAGACGTCTGTGAGTCTCTTGTAATATCAACTATAGGTTTTAACCTTAAGCCTTATCAATAACATGTAGTACACAATATTTTCATATTTTGTCACAGTTTTAATTAACCAAAATAAGACTGGCTGCTGGCAGATGATTCACATGAAAGTAAAGCCTTATTTCCCCTAAATAAAAACTGCTTCCTTAACACTTATATAACAAATATTAACAGCAGATGGCGTTTTAAATTTCTGTCCCTACATGTAGTTTAAAAAAAATAATTCAACATTATTTTCGCTGAAAATCAGAAGTTAACAAAAATCAGAAGATACCATAAAATTTGTCATCTTTAGCTGTTGTAAATAGAGAATACTTGCTAGGTGAGTGTCTTTTGATATCAAGTTTACAAGGCAAGGCTTTGAGAACGCTTGTTGAATCACGAGGCTTGCCAAGCGATTCAACATGCCTTCTCGAAGCCAAGCCTGGTAAACTTGATATCAAAAGGCGCAAACCTGGTATTCTATTTATCAGTTTACAAGCTCAAACTTGGTTCACTCCTCAAACTATAGCGATTTTGACGTAATTATCGTTGTTCATGTCAATTCAACATCATTCAAAACGTGCAACATCATCATGACTTGATAAAGACACATGCCATAGGCAACGTTTATCAGGTCAACATGCAACAATGCAGTTAATATGATAATTGGTGCTATATGGATAATATACTATAGAACAGTTCAACCAGTTAACTCAGTAACAGCATATATCAGTCAGCAATGAGATTTTGATATTTATCACATCAGGGAGCAGTCAAGGCTCAGACAAACCTGCGCAGTCTCTCCAGAGCCTTTACGGCTAGCATCCACAAAGCATGAAAGCATTGATAAGGATGAAGACCAAAGTTTAGACCTATAACTCTGCTGGATATGCCAGCATCACCATTTGGGCCTCATTGCGACAAAACCTGTCTTCGGGGGTTTGCGAACAACAAAGGCACAGACCAGCATGTACATCTGCGCAGACTGATCAGTGCCTTAGTTATTCGCTCTTTGGAAAATATCATATCTTATCTTGCAACAAGGGAAATTTCAATTTTCTAGCTTGTCAGTGTTATTGAGGGGACTGGTTTGAGTCTCGCTTTGTTGGAAACACCGAAGACAGGTTTTCTTGCAATGAGGCCCATTTATTAAAGACATATGTATATGGGATAAGTATCAAAAGCTCATTTACACTGGCCAATATAAATTTCATTTTCTCTTACAGCAACTATCTTGAGGAATTATGAGGGATGTAAATATTTCCTGTGAAAGTGTGACAACAATCTCCAACACACCAACTGTTAAATGGAGTTTTACAATAGTTGGCAGTTTTATAGTGATCGCGACCATTGGATTCAACCTTGCCGTTATAATTAGATTACGACTAAGATCAAAACACAAATACTTCACAAAGTTCTTCATAACATCACTTGCCGTTGCCGACATTCTAGTGGCTTCAACGATTGTTCCATTCTCTGTCTATGGTTTATTCTATGACAACAGACTTGTGTTCGGTGAACTTACGTGTGAGATAACTAATAGCTGTGATGTCATGTTTACTACCACATCGATCTTCCATCTGACTACTTTATCCTTTGAAAGGTTTATTGCTCTATATAAACCTCTCTCCTACAACAGAATCTGTAATCAGACCATGCTTCTAGTGCTTTTCCTTATATGTTGGACAGTTCCAGTGGCATTATCCTTTGGTTTGATTTTACCAAGACTTCATTTAAGTGGTTTAGATCACATCAAAGAGTGTATGGAAGCGCAACAGAATTCCTGTGTATTTATTGTGAATACCGATTACGCTACATACTCCTCGCTCGTCAGTATTTTTCTTCCTATAGTGTTTATTATATTTTTCAACATCAACATTTGTGTAATAATTAGAAAACAAAAGCAAGTGCGGCGACATCTGATAAGTACATGTAGTTTAAATCTGAATACATCTCGTGGTGGGTTTAGCCGAGAGACTCTTGCTGCAATAACAATATGTGTCATGACACTAGTATTTCTACTTTGCTGGTTACCGTTTTTTATATTCAACATTGTAAGTGCTGCTACGCTTTACAGAATATCAGGGATTATTTTACCTATATCTACCTACCTTGGATATGCTAATTCTACTGTGAACCCAATAGTGTTTCTTAGTTTAGAACTTCGCCAGAGTATCAAGAGAAACAGTGGCTCTACTGAATGAGACACATGGGCGGATCCTTAGGGTGACCAGGGGGTCTGGACCCCCCTGGAAAAACACAAGTGGCTATAGGTTTTGTTAGAAATACACCTATGATCCAATTGCTTCTTGAGGGAGGTTCCTACAGCCCTCTGTGAAATACATTGATGTCTAAAATAAAACATTGCCAGGAACCCAGTTTTCTGGATCCGTCCAGGAGACAGATAGAGAGAGAAATCTCTAGAGAAAGACCCTGTTCATTTACCATTAATGCACTAATGGTTTCTTCAGGAACTTCTTCCATCTGGTTCATTTGTTTGTGTTGATGCTTTACATCCCATTTAACAATTTTTCAGTCATATCTGAATATTCACATTTCCACTGCCAGTCTTTAAATGAACCTCTACATTTGAGATGTGGTTCATACCTTCATGAACAAGTCGATTTAAGCCACACACACATACGCGCCATTTGAGTGGGCTAACGTCAAGTCCATCCAATAACGTTGCTTGTTTACTGACGTTTGTGTGACGTTGAACACATATCACCATGACGTTAAGCGCAGAAAGTTGGTGTTTTGGCTATTCCAAACCCTATGTTATTTCTGATTTAATTCTAAATATAGGGAAAACCAGCCAAATTAGGTGAAAATTAAAAATTGATACTTGACTGATAATATAAAATGTAAATATAAGTAATAAATTCAATTTTTTGAAGGTTCATGGAATCATAAATGCTTCGGGTCTCTTGCAAAGTTAACGTGAAGCCCTTCGGGCTTCACTTACTTTGCACGAGATCCGAAGAATTCATGATTCCATGAACCTTCCAAAAATCAAATTCATTTCTTAAATGATTTCCTGTCTTCCTGGGATAAAACAGTTCTGAACAGCAGCAGGCATTTTCTTACCGTTCTAAAATTGGGATCAGGGGCTTGTTGAATTTGGGGGAAAATCATTTGGACCACCAAATTTGGGAAGAATTGATACTGTACCGCCATTTTAAATAGATTGAAATTAGCAGTATAAACGTGTAACATATTTGTTGCTTTGATTGCCCTTCATAAAACTCATGAAAATTTGACAAAAATGTGAATATCTGTAACTTTGCTGTTTCTGTCTGGATTTTTATGAAATTTTCACCAAAATGAAGAACTAAGAAATTGGGAATGATATACACCATTTTGGGTTTTTGTTCATTTTTTTAATTGGGAAGGAGCCGATATTCAGCCCCGAATCAGGCTCAGGAAAATCCATGAACGGATAAGTGTCTGGTTCCTTGCAATAAACTGTACATTATATATAATGGTATTGAGGGGTCACAGGTCATAATTTCAAAAAGAAAATCTTTCTCTTCTAAAAAAACATTGTAGACACTGATGAAAAGCAACACTATGGGGCATTTCATCTGGATCTTCAATGTTTGCAAAAGAACACATTTAGGAGTCACTAGTATACAAAGGGTTAAAATATTCTCAAATTTAAGTTTTAAACTTTTATGTCACCATGTACAAGTAAAAATGTTTGAGAGAGGAGGCAGACTGGCACCCTTTAACAGCAAAAATAGCTGCTTCTATCCTTTATTTCCCAATACAAGAGGGCCCTAGGGCCAAGAATCACTCACATGAATCCTGGCGCATGAAGAGCAGATGTATTGGCCAGTGGCTTAAGAGATATCATTTAAAAATATTTCTACTTTTAGCTCTGGTGGCCATGCTGAACATTCTGATCAAAGTGGAACATTTATGTGAAATTATTTTGAATTTGGATCAGTGGTTCAAGAGGAGATATTATTTAAAGATATTTCTTATAAAGTTCTTCCAAAACCTTGATTATGAAGTTAAATTTTATTCCTAATAATATTGTCAAATTTTTGTCAATATTTTTCCAAATACCAGTACTGTGTAGATAATTTTCTCAGAATTTTGGCCAGAGCCCTTTTCCCCAAATATCTGGATAAAGCTCTAAAAATAAATAGACTTCCACACCATGCACTGGGGGGGAGGGCAGTGGCTCAGTGGTAGAGTGCTTGACTCGAGACCGAGGGGCCGCGGGTCCAAGCCGCAATGGCGTAAATGCGTTGTGGTCCTTGAGCAAGACACATTTATCCTAGCTTAGTACTGATTCAACCCAGGAAGACCCGTCCCTGTTTAACTGAAAGATTGTTGATGGGACGTAAAGAATCAAATAAAACAAAAACCATGAACTGGGTAATATTGGCCTGGGTGTGCGAAAATCCATCTTTGGGGTTTGTAACAAGGTAAGGTTGAAACCAGACTACTCAGCTATATAGACTAGCCAAAATAGTGAAATCAGGGTTCATACCGGTAGTTTGAGTTAAATTCAAGGACTTTTCAAAGACTTCTAAAGACTTTCCTACAATTTTTCAAGGACTAAAGTTTTTGAAAAATACAGATTTAAGGGTTAAAATTCTACTTCAGAAATGCTAGACTGGAGAAATCAGTACTAGAGAATTAGTATAAAATTGCTGTACCTTTATTTGGTGCAGCATATGCTGCACCAAATAAAGGAACAACAATTTTATACTGATTTAGATCTCTATCAATTGTGCTAAGTCCTACAGAAAATAGTACATGTAGAAATCATGGTCTTTTCAAGGCTTTTGAGTGACTTTCCATCACTTTTCAAGGCAAATTTAATTTTCAAGGATTTCAAGAAAGCCCTCTAAATTCAAGTACTTTTCAAGCCTGTGGGAACCCTGGAAATTGTACCTGTAAATAGCAAATTTTGTTATTCTACTTTCCAGAGACAAAATAACAAAGGCCCTGATCAGACTGCATGGATGTGCAAGCTGGTCAGCACCATTGTTGTTCCCATGCAACAAAATCAGCTTTTCTCACATCAAGCTAATAAATACTAACACATATTCAAACCTGTTTGATTTGGCAAAATCTAAATGCACTATATTCCTCCTATGAAGCTTCCTGTTTGCATCAATTTTTTTCCAAAATTCTAAACCCCAGGGGACAAAAATTCCACTTGTCTGCTCGTAATTACAAGTGAAATCTAGAAAGGATGAGTTATTCTTCCCAAAGCACTCATCCTGTAGGATGAGTGCTTTGGGAAGAATTACTCAAGGAAGTCATATTACATATTACTCCCTTATGTTCTTTATTGCATACATTTTCAAAGGACAAGTGCATATGTTTGCAAGGCGAGTGAAAGTTGAAAGTCACTCCTCCTGCAGGACAAGTGCAATATTGAAATATTTTTGTCCCCTGAACCCTCTTTAGAAAACTATGTAGATACAGATCAGCTGGAGTTTCTGATAAAGCCAGCTGATCAGAATCCACATTGTTTCTCAAACACACAGTGAATCAATAAAAAAAATAAAATGTTTGATATCAGAAGTTAATATAGCCTTCATTACTCAAAAAGAACTCAGTTTGACCTTATAAGAGCATGTGAGCTAATTAGGTCAAGTACAATGGATCACTTATGACATCATCCATCCAAACAGGTTTTCTAATCCAATCCATAACATGCCACCTATAATTTGCATCAGACAACAATTTCAAATTTTGCTGCTTTTTCAAAAATAACAAATAAGGCATGATATTTTATGAAAATCATCTGCTGGCAGACGATTCTCATGAAGTATCAAGCCATTTCTTTTTTAAATTAGAAAAGATGTAGCAAAATTTGTCGTCTGCTGCTGTTGTGATTGGAGCTTTAAGGGCTAAATTCTGAAAGCACTGACCACATTATACACTGCTGTATTTGGCCGAATAGTGCTTTTTTTTCAATATTCGATGCTCCACTGCAGACAAGAAAAAGTATGCAAACTTACCCAGCATGCAATCCATTATTAACCCTTAAAGCGCCAAGAAAAGAATGCATCTGAAAATGTTGTCTGCTGAAGTCATCTGCTGCAAATAATTGCCTTACATTACTGACAAATTAAGTATAGAAGCAAACAGCGTGGACCCAGAACAGACGGCTCCTATAGAAGCCATCTGATCTGGGTCCACACTGTTTGCCATAGAGGCTTCTTAAACATTTAAGCAGACGAGAAAAGCAGACAACTTTTGTTGTGATTGGCGCATTAAGGGTTAAAGTACAAATCAAGCGGCTTACCATGTCCTCCATATTCAAGCAGTCAGGTTTAATCAATGTGTGGTAGAAATCTCTCGGCGATATTGGGCCTATTCTTTCTTGTGTCTGCTTCCCGTCCTTGTCTTTGGTATAATACTGGAAGTTCACTGTACTTGGAGGGGTACCAAGTGTTATACACATTATTCGGTATATCTGCAAATCAAACACATTCCAATCTCAATAACTACATTGACGATATATATATCAAAATGCCTTTGGAAGAGATAGATGCCTGGTATCTACGTTGACAACAGAAATAACAGTAAGAACTGAAAGGCCATCATAGCTCCAGATAAGGATTGGAGGCAAATGGGTATTTACCCACCTCTTTTTGGCTTAATTGGGTATTTCAAATTTTGAATTGGGTATTTCAATTTTTTGTATTGGGTATCTATCTGAAAGCAAATAAGCAATGAAACCGGGCCTTGTTTCTCCTGACTTTTTTGTTTACTTTCGGTTTCACTTTCAGAGAGCACACTTGCAATATTAGTATATCGAAGATCGCTATTTCCAACTTATCTATCAATTCATCTTTGATTCTTCGAACCACCAAAGCGGTATTAGAGTTAGTTGCGATATTATATTATTCAATTGCTCTAAGGCTTTTTCGCCCACGTTACGCCATTGTAATTGTAAAAGGAGAGGAATGTCGTAATCGTGATAATATTGGGTATAGCTAAACAGCGATAAGAATGTTCCTGGACTGGTTTACAATTTAATTATGTAGATTCGGCGCCACGCCGTGTATAAATTTGTACCCAACAACAGCTTGTGATGCGAAAAACGACAATTGAAAACTGAAAGCTATAGCGTCATATGCTACGAAAAAGTTCGGACTTGAGTATCAAGTATTTTTTTTGCGTTTTTGTACGCACAAAAATGAATTTAATTGCGTTCTCAGGTCCATGAAATTGCGTAAATACGCAATACGCAGCCTTATCTGGAGCTATGGGCCATTAGACCATTATTTGGAGCCATCCTTAGTTTAGCCTAGGTAAACATACAACATATAACAGATTGATTTTTTTTATTACAGTATTTGCTTGCCCTAATAAGTGCATTGTGGGCAATTTTTTTTTCAAAATTTCATTCCCTCTTTTGAAAACAGTGTAGATCCGGATCAGCTGGCTTCTGATGAAGCCAGCTTATCAGGATCCACACTGTTTTTCATCTACATCAATGAATTTGTATCAATAATGAGTATACACCCCTGGATTGATTAGACACCACAAGTTCTCATAGTGTAAACAACCCATATAGTTTTTGTTTGTTTCTGTTGTGATTCTTTACATCCAAGTCAACAATTTTTCAGTCATATTGGGAAGGGTCTTCCTGGGTTGAACCAGCACTAAGCAGTGGATAAAGTGTCTTGCTCAAAGACACAACACAGTGATTTTGCCGGCAGTGAGACTCGAACTAGCAACCCTTTGATCCCCAGTCTGGCTCTATACCAGACTGAGTCATTGCACTCTGCAAAACCAGGGCTTACTTAGGCTCAGAATTAGTTGTAGCCAACACTTTAGCCAAATGGAAAAAGTTGTAGCCAAATGAAATTAACTTTAGCCAAGGTTTTAGCCAGAAAGTAGTATCAACACATTGTTTTGTATTTAACTCTTTGCCCGCTAGCGGCGACTTTGTTGTCTGCTGACAAACAGTTTTGCAAACAGTTTGGACCCAGATCAGGCCTGACAAAATGTCGGGCCTGATCTGGATCCCAACTGTTTGACACCGGGATGGTACACAACACAGTGATTTTGCGGGCAGTGAGACTCGAACTAGCAACCCTTAGATCCCCAGTCTGGCTCTATACCAGACTGAGTCATTGCACTCTGCAAAACCAGGGCTTACTTAGGCTCAGAATTAGTAGTAGCCAACACTTTAGCCAAATGGAAAAAGTTGTAGCCAAATGAAATTAACTTTAGCCAAGGTTTTAGCCAGAAAGTAGTATCAACACTTTGTTTTGTATTTAACTCTTTGCCCGCTAGGGGCGACTTTGTTGTCTGCTGACAAACAGTTTTGCAAACAGTTTGGACCCAGATCAGGCCTGACAAAATGTCGGGCCTGATCTGGATCCCAACTGTTTGACACCGGGATGATACTGAAAAAATCCAGCATCCAAAGAGTAAAATATGGCACAATAAGAAGTGTGAAGGAATAATAAAAGCAATATTTGATACACCAAAAGCTGATCAAAATACACTTTCACAAATATGTAAATTTTGAACCACCTAGACTGTTTTTAGCCAATGACTTATATTTGTAGCCACATTTACATTTTTAGTAGCAAATGGCCACAATGGCTAATGGCAGGGTAAACCCTGAAAACCCATAAAGTATTCAGTGTATATGCACTTTTTAATATTTGGTCTATTATGGTATTTGCAATTAAAAGTGATTTCTGTAGTTCTGAGTACATATAACAGTTATCTCACTAAGAAGATTCTATTATGTACCAACAACCAATCTTTTGATAGTAAATATTACTAAATAATGAACATATTTCAACAATTAGTCCTCTGATGTATTCTAAATATATTTTAACCTACGAAGGCGCTTTAAATTCTCAAGAGCCCACTGAAAAGATGTTCCCGAGCGAATCAAAGGTCTATCAGGGCTTATGATAGACCCAAGTCAAAATTGAAAAAGCCGGTCAAACATGAGTATGCTCCCCAAATTGCTCATTAATTGTCACAGAAATAATAGCTTTATGTGAAGAGGAAGAGTGGGTGTTACTAAATTTTTATCATAATGAGCAATAATTTCTAAACCCTTTACTCCATAATAACGCCTTTTGACACCTTTGAAATATCATGTATTTGAAAAATATTATGGAAAATAGAGCATTTGCTCTTTTGGAGCAAATACTCTAATTTCCATAATATTTTCAAAAGCATTCAAAGCTTTCCTTAAACTTTTCATGATTTTTTTCAATGTTGTCTAAAAATAGAAAATGATGTCATGATCCAAAAATAGCTATATATTCACCTCCTCCATCATGGATTCTTTCTCTTTGTTTATATCATCATCACTGGCTCCCTGCTTCACCAGCTTATGAAGACGCATACAAAATTCCCGTAACTGAAATTGAAAGAGCTTGGACATAATCATTTTGGTTACCCCGAGAAACTGGTACTTTTTTTTTATATATTTAAAGTCATACAGTCGAATCTCCTAAATCTGAAGTCCTCGAGACTAGAAGTTTTATTTTGAATTATCAGTAGTTAGAATTACAGGCAGGTTGATATAAAAATATATAGCCCCCAAAAATGACTTCTATCAGTTTTCCCTATCTTTTACTCACCAAAAACATATGTTTATTGACAGTTATCAAAAAAGTAAATAGGCCCTAGTCTTAGTCTCAGAATCCTGTGTGTTCTAAATTTATTCCGAATCAGCAAGTATTTCGAACAATCGCAGTTCTAATTTTCTAGATGTTTAATTATCATATGACGTTACTGTTATTCAGTGGATAACGTCATGTCATAAATAATGTTATGACCACACGTTACATAACACTTTTTGGCGGGAACAAGTAACGCCATGACTACGTCTGTTACAACCAGGGCTGTGGAAATATCATGCCTGACTTGTCCGACCAGGTCCCATTCATTCAGGACAAGTCAAAAATTTCTATTTACTTGTCCTTGGACAAGTACAATATATAAAGTTAATACAATTCTGTATTTTATATTTTGATGAATTATTACGAGCTCATATCTTGCATTGAAAACACTGTCGATCCAGATCAGCTGGCTTCTGAAGAAGCCAGCTGATCAGGATCCACACTGTTTTCAAGAGAAGCCAGCCGATCAGGATCCATACTGTTTACAAGAGTTGATATATATATATATATATATCTGGTTTCATATTGTTTTCGAAAGAATAATTTGTTTAAGCACTGAAAGGTATAAGCCATATTTTTCCTTCGGACAAGTAAAATTTTCTATGGACAAGTACATTTTGGCTTTTTACTTGCCCCTGGACAAGTAGAAATTTTTACTATTTCCACACCCCTGGTTACAACAATGCAAATTTTCATGGAAATAAACAAACGTTTAAGGCAATAAAACCACAATTAAAAGGTTATTTGATGAACAGAATCTTACACGAGTGATCATTTCATATCAAATTTATTAAACTTGCCAAAGGCTTGTTTAATAAATTATATATGAAATGATCACTCGTGGAAAATTTTGGGTAAAAAAAAGTTTCAATTTTCAGAACCTCGTGTATTGAAATAAACATCTCCAAAATTCTATAAATGATTAAAAAATAGAATTGCACTGACAGTGATTTGTTGCTTAATATATCACTGGCTGGAGTTCAGTCGTTAATTAAGAATCGAAAGTTACTTTTCTGCGTTTCACTGAGGTATGAAATGTCGGGAAAATTACATCTAAAATTAGTTTTAATTTAAACGGCATTTCATACCTCAGTACCTCATAAAAATAACTTTCAATTCTTATAATTACAACTTCTTCTTTATTTATTCTTTTTCAGTATTTATAATTATGTTTTCCTTAAAAAATACGTTTCCAGCTAATAGTTCGTTTCGCGCATTTAGACTATGACTTGTGTATGTAGACGTTACGATCGTGACGTTCAAAAAATCAAAATGGCGGCCTCCAATTGAAAATAAACAACTACATTTTAGAGACTAGAATCTCGTTTTTACATAGTCACTGGGTGGAAACGTACAGAGGATATTGCTCCAAAATGAGCCGATATTACACTGAATTAGGAAAAAACACACAACGAAGGTAAGGAAATCTGGAATTTCTCCTATTTAATTCTTTTTTCGGTACTTGGCGTGTACCAATTTAGAATCGCTATATGTATATTTAGCAAATTGTATGCATGATTTGGCATCAAACACTGAACTTGATAGTGAAAATCACAAAATGAAAGTCGTGCTCATACCAAAATTTAGACACCTATCCCCAAAAAGGAATAATATTGAACCGAGAAAGCAAACTATTAAAATTCTGAATCGGCCATTTATTTGCAATGGCATTTAAATATCAATACTGAAAATTTCAGCCTCGTAGGTTGAAACTTGACGGAGACATGGCTCAAAACTGATGGTCAGTTAGTCTCAAAAAGGGTACTGGAGATTGGGAAATCTCAGTTTTAGTGTACGGGAGTATTGTTTTTTAGTGTACTGGGTATTGAATTGAAGATTAAAGGATAAAACAGAGTTTGGTTGCTAATTGAAGCTCTTCATGATATGCCGATATGGAATGTTGTTCCAATTATATCCCTTACCGAATCTGAACCCTAATCAGCCACAATTTATCACTAAATCTTATGGTACTAGTTGTTTATATGCACAAGCGCATGCAATGGAGGCTCAGCTGACTCTGTGCAAAGGCATTACTTTTTCAGTTTATTTGCTGCATGCACATACAAATTACAATTTTGGACGGACACACAGGCATAAATTTAGGCATCTGGTACCCCTGGCTGGCTTCGCATGTATTATAAGGGATGAATTTACGAAAATATACACTAGGTCACATAAGATGAGCTTTATACATGTACATATGATACAGCGTCCAAAAGCCATACATGTTTACGGCTATTAGAGCATTGAAGAACCTGTCAAAGCTATAAAAATGCACAATTTCTTCCATATATTTGCTGTTTACAAACATAAAAAGGCTTTTAATTAATGCATGGGCCGAAAGTTATGGGTCTGATCTCACTGGATAGCTGCGCTTGTACATGCATTGTTAAGGGATTAATTTAGTGAATTCATGCATGACCTAAATAATAATTGCGACGCGAGAAAGCCTATCTTCAAGGTAAGTGATCAGGCAAGTCTATTTGGCTTCAGAGACTAGTATATTGTCTTTCCAGAGATTGAACATCAAAGGTGTTGATTAGTTTGTGCGCATTCACAAGATTGCCTGCACCTATGTTGTGGGCATGCAACAAAGTCAGGATGTTATTTTTTGTGGTGGGCCAATATAGCCTCTAAAAACCAAAATGCTGGTTACAAAGTCTTTACTTACTTACTTACTTACTTACTAAACAAGGATGGCTCTGGGGAGCTTGCAGAAGTGTACAATCTTGATTGATTTGTTTGTTTGATTTGATTCTTTACATCCCATCAACAATATTTCAGTTATATAGGGACAGGTCTTCCTGGTTGAACCAGTACTAAGGTAGGAATTATGTTCTTGTTCAAGGACACAACGCAGTGACACCTGTGAAACTTGGACTTGTGGCCCCTCGGTCTCGAGTCAAGCACTCTACCGCTGAGCCACTGCGCTCTTGATTGAGGCTTTCCTGCTTGCTGAAATTAAGGCGTCTGGTTTCACTTGATGGCCGTGCATGTGTTTTAAGGGATGACTTAATACACATATGCAACAGATTGTGATTTAGTTTGATGCTACAGCTGTTAGGCCCTGAGATAGATATGGTTTGACCCCACCCTCCCACAGGCTGAATTTTGTAGACTATGATTTCCATTAAGCCTAATATGTTACAAGTTTTGTTTTTTAAACATGTTAGCCGTCTGGCAACGGTCACGTAAGCCTGTAACATCCTGTTACACGTGTTTGTTTTGATTCTTTACATCCCATCTAAATTTTGGTGTGAGCATGACTTTCATTTTGTGATTTTCACTATCAAGTTCAGTGTTTGATGCCAAATCATGCATAAAATTTGCTATATATACATATAGTGATTCTAAATCAACACACGCCAACCACCGAAAAAATAATTAAATAGGAGAAATTCCAGCATGTCTTTCAGTTATATAGGGACGGGTCTTCCTTGGTTGAACCAGTACTTAGTTAGGATTAATGTTCTTGCTGAAGGATACAATGCAGTGACGCTGGTGAGGCTTGAACCCATGGCCCCTCAGTCTTGAGTCAAGCACTCTACCACTGAACCACTGCGCTCCCTCTGTTACACATGTTACCTATCAAAAATCGTTAAAATAACATGAAATGTACAAAAGTCAAAATGTTATTAGAGGCATATAAATGAGTTAAAGTTTTAAATTTTCATATAGCCCAATCATAAACAACAAAACCTTTTTATTTAAAAAAAAATTATACGGTCCACTATTTTACGGATGTGACATTTTGCATTACTACCCTATTTCTTGAAAATTATTGTGGCTGTCGTTTCTTCTGAAATGTTTATTATTGGTCATTGGGTCTGGTGTTTGATGCTGCCACAAAGACGATAAACTGAACTATCCACACTCCAAAGACCAGCTTTTTCTTTACAAATATCTTTTGTAGGCATTTGAAAATGGCTACCAGTGTATTAATTTTCAATAATAACAAATACATTTTTTGCTAAAACATGGATTAAGTCATGCAGTTTAAAGAAAGCCCAAATATATTCAGCTGGCATGTTATGAGAGAGATTAATAACAGTAAATTATACTTGAGTAGCGTGCTCATCTTGAAAACATAATGCAAATAATAAAATATATAACATCCACAAATATCTGTGCATGGACCATCCCATTTAGTTTTTTTGTACACTATGATTTTCTAAAGATATATTAAATGTTTAGAAGAATATAAGATGCAAAATGGCTCAAATAAGGTTCTGGCAGTTAGGGCTTTACTTTGTTACAGTCATGTTGACTCTGTTACCTTTTAAAAATCTCTAATCCTATAGTGCAAAAACAAAGTTGAATCTAATTCTTATTCATCAAATTACTGATTGCATCGAAAGCTCTTAAATACTTGTAGCCAACAGCCAGTATGCAACAAAATAATCTACAGCTATGATAATACTGTTATATACGTTACTTAATAAAATATATAACTATTTAGAACAGTGCTTTCACTTGACCATTGTCTGCCAAAAGACCTCCAAAGCATTGTTCATTATGATTCACTACAAACTCATTATATAAGCCACAAAGTAATGTAGGCCATGGGATACATATGGCTTTGTCTCTCCCAGGGGTAATTTTGCAGACTATGCTATTCATATAGCCGAATGTCTTATAAGTTTTTTGAAATATGTTACCCCTCAGACAAGTGTCGCGTAAGCCATGTAACACCTGTCACGTACGTTACTCTCCAAATTTTTTTCAAATTACATGGACTGTTAAAATGTCAAAAATGTTATGAGACATTCAAATGAATTGAAGTTTAACGTTTCTATATAGCCCAACCATTTAGCAACAAAACCTTATTATTTTAAACAAAATTATGCTATCCACTATGTTACGTGACATTTTTCATTGCTACCCTATTCTCTTGTTTCTTCTTATTACTGACAAAAGGGTCAAGGTTTTGGTGTTATCAAAAAGACAACTAACTGTCCTATCCAAAATTGTAAAGACCAGCTCCCTAGCTGTTATAGAATATTTTTTGTAGACATTTGACATGATAAGTTTACAATAATAACACACACATGTTTTGGCTAAAAAACATGGAAGAAAGACATGCAGAGTAAAAACAAATATATTCAGCTGGCATGTTATGAGATTGGATACCAGCAGTAAATTATACATAAGCGGCATGCTTATCTTGAAACCATAGAGCAAATAGTAACATACATAACATCCAAAATTTAAGCTTATGGAAGCCCTCTCCCCATTAAGTAGTTATTTAGTACAATATGATATCCTTAAACTGCATCAAATGTTTTTTTAGAATATAAGATGCAAAATGGCGGCAGTATAGGCTTCACTGTGTAACAGCCATGGTAACTCTGTTACCCTATAATAGTATCTAAATCTATTGTACAAATACAAAGTTTAATCTAATTCTTATTTAACGACATGCTCATTGCATTGAAAGATGTTAATAAACGCAGCCAACAGCCAGTATGCAACAAAGCAATCTACCTTTATGATAAAACTGTTGTACACGTTACTTAATATCAAATATATTATACCACAGCTGTATTAAGTACAGTGTTATCACTTGACCATTAACTTTCATAATACCTCCGAAGCTTTGTTTGTTATAGTTTGCTACAAACTCATTATATAAACAACAAAATTATATTCGTTAGCTCATACTCAGTTAGGAGATTACCCTGCAATATCAAAGTTTGCTATGCTACCCTAATAAATAGGAGCTCCTATAGTAAGATAGGAACTTCTTTAGTGATAAAATCAAAGTATTTCTTTTTCTTACATGTCAATATATTTTTTTTATTGAAAGCAAAGGACTAGAAATATGAACCTATTTTACAGTTACATATGTTGCTTTCTTTTATATTTATCATTTAAGTGTAATAAAAGCACTATATGAGTTTAAACTACTAGTTGATATAAATTGCTGCCATTTGAAGGCCCACTTATGCGAAATATGATGAATAGTGCCCATATTAGTATAAAGCATATTACTGAAAAAAAAACTGATTGAAGCATGGGTGATTTAGAGGAAGATACTTGAATTTAAAGCACATAAACTACCATAGAAGTTTTTTGTATCAAATATGTAGCCAACATTCAAAGAACTGCTAATTTTAATGGTCAAATTACTTTTCATAAAATGGCTTATGATATTTTTTATCTGAGTCGTAAAAATTCAGTCCACGTTTGACAACCTTCATGCCTACCCCTATAGTCATCATCTATTTTTTATCTAAAGCATGTCCAATTTGACTGGATTTAATGTGAAAAATAAAATCAAATAAGCCAGCATAATTGATTTTGAGAGGGCTGGTTGCTTTGCTTAGTTTGTCTTCCTGGTGACTCGTGATTGTTGTGTGGCTCTTCCTTGCAGTGCCATGGGATTGTCTGCAGTTTGTGATTGTGGTATTTCCTGATCATACTCACTATTTTTCTAACGCAAAATCAATCTGAACCATAAATATTCCATATATTATGTCACTCATTGTAAAATAATTTTATCAAAAATTAAAGCACTTAATATTTATGAAAATGAAAGTAGAACTTTATCAATCAATATTTTTTTTCTATCAGAACTGGATTGGTTGAATGTCTGTCATAACCTCTAAACGGTGTTGTGACTTTTTTGTTACTGTAAAGGCGGCACCTCATGAATGCGTAATAAGGACTGGTCAACCTTACACATAGGTAAAAGCTGTAAATTAGGCGTGGTTTTATTAAAAAGTAACTATCATATTGCGCCATTGCCTGAGATTAGAAGCAAAACACGTTATTTAGTCCTTAAAATGCCAGCAAAATAACTGCATCTGAAAATGTCTATTTAACATAGGCATAGGGGCAAACATTGTGGACACAGATCAGACTGCTCCTACAGGAGCAGTATGATCTGGGTCCTACAGGAGCAGTTTGATCTGGGTCCACAATGTTTGTCTGTGAGGCTTCAAATATTTTAGTGGATGGCAAAAAACATACATTTTGTGATTACGTGCTTTAAGGGTTAATAAATGTGAGTTCAGTGTGTATACGGTTAGGCTTTTCATGAAATGCACCCTTGCTTGCGTGTCCCAAAAAGCTGATTAACTCTTTACCAAACTATAAATAAAAGGTGATTTCCCTTCCTTAGCAGATGAAATAGCCAAACCTAGCCCAGATATGAATATTAAATTGCCGTCTTTACAGTAAGCCAAAAGTCTATTAATACAATTATTTAGGCAAGACCTAGTTTGTAACTAAATTAAACTCCTGAAACATTTAGCAATTGAAGTGTGGGTCAGTATATATACATGTACTTCAAACTGCTTTTATTGCCAAAGAAAACACTATGGATCCTAACCAGACTGCTCCAAAGATAAGTCTTATCTGGAAACATAATGTTTGCAAATAAGGCTTCCAAAGTACACCAGCAGATTAGAGCAAACATTTAGTCTGTTCTGAGTCTTAGAGGAGCGTAAAGTCAATTGTGAGTTTGTCAGGACTGAAAGGTAAAATGGCAGAGAGACGTACGGGCGGAATCAAGCAATTCTATAGAACTTAAAACTGACTTTGATTAGGAGGGAGCTAAAAAGGGCTAGAAATTACCTGCCAATCCTCAGTACACCAAATTTAGACAATATGCATTACCCAGTACACCTTTTTCCAATCCCCAGTACCCTTTTTGAGACTAACTGACCATTAGTTTTGAGCCATATCTCCATCAAGTTTCAATATACAAGGCTGAAATTTTCAGCATTGATATTTAAATGCCATTGCAAAAATTTGGCCGATTCAGAATTTTAATAGTTTGCTTTCTTTGTTCAATATTATTCCTTTTTGGGGATAGGTGTCTAAATTTTGGTGTGAGCACGACTTTCATTTTGTGATTTTCACTATCAAGTTCAGTGTTTGATCCCAAATCATGCATACAATTTGCTAAATATACATATAGTGATTCTAAATCGACACACGCCAAGTACCGAAAAAAGAATTAAATAGAAGAAATTCCAGATTTCCTTACCTTCGTTGTTTTTTTTTTTCCTAATTCAGTGTAAACATCGGCTCATTTTGGAGCAATATCCTGTGTACGTTTCCACCCAGTGATAGTGACAACCGAAAAAACTTAACATGGGTGTTCATTAGAATGTGTACAATTGTTATGTCATCGGATATGACGTCATTCATTTACATTGGTGACGAAAAGCATCATCTGTCAAAATGGCTTGGAAAGGAAAAGAAATGACCCCCAGCAAAAAGAAATTTGGCTATCTTTATTGAGTGATTGAAAAAAGCAAAGACGAATTGCAATAGATGTTGGATAAACCAGGCCACAGTCATGCAGTAAGTTCAAGAAACGATCTTATTGCGGGGCTCGACTGAAAACTTACAACGAAGTTGCAGGAAAACAAGCACAAGTGCAAGAGGCGATCGCATCGTTTTGCGGACTGGGAAACTAAACAGATCGCAGCTAAGTGCGAATCCAGAGGGGGGGGGGGGGGGGGGGCAGGGGGGGGGGGGCAGGGGGTCTGGACCCCCCTGGAAAATCACAAGTTATTTGGGTTTCTATAGGGAATAAGCAATTGGACCCCCCCCCCCCCAGAAAAAGTTGGACCCCCTGGAAAAATTTGGACCCCCTCCGGAACCTTGAAAAATGATATTTTTCTTTGAAATTAACCATTTGACTTCTGTAAACTAAGCCGGGCACTATGAAAAAAGCAAAAAACAAACAACGCTGACAGAGCTTTTTTTGGTCAGATTGACGTGGACCCCCCCCCCCTGACAAAATTCGTGGATCGGCGCATGGCAGCAGACAGCTGATCGGTATGACTACTGTTAATTTCGGCGTCAAATGTAAGTTAATCTTTGCTTTTCTACCTGAAAATATAGGTGTAAGTGCAAGGTAAAGTGTCAGTAGTTGCAGGCTGTTCATTTCTCTTCATAGAAGCATTGCACAGTATCACAAAAGTAGTTCTGTCGTGAATGGCCCCGCCCCTCATGAATACGGACCGGGTTCATTGAAAAATGAGATACGGGTCAATGCGATCAGATGACCGTTCTTGACCAATCAGATTAGCGGATCTCAATAAATGTTATGACAGTTGTAATTATAAGATGATAAATCACAAGGGCAAAGCTCAATAAATCACTTTATTGTATCATTAACAGTGAATTCAATGTCTATCAAATCATTCAAATGTGTATAAAATTGATATTTTCTGCAGTGAAAAGATATTGTATCAATTCACTAGTGAGTGAGATTTATAAATATCATTTCACTGTAGCCAAATATGGCTTTTTGATGATTCTGAGACTGGAACATTTTCCAAAAGGTTTTAAGTGAAGGGTATTTGTCCAAAATACCCCTACGCATGTTATGACATCATTTTCCAACCAAATGGCATCACCTTTTTGGCCTAGCATAGCTCCCCAATTTTTTACCCAATTAACCTGCAGTATTCTAGTTATTAGTATGCATTTACAAGCAGAATGGAAAACCATGTAGATCTACAATGTTTTCGAAACCGAATAAATCCAGGTTAAGCATGGCAAGGATTAACACTGCATAGATTACCCTGTTATTGGTAAGTCTTTCTAATCTACGACTGTTCTCCCCCGCCTCAGCTTCAGGGAACAGAGCTTTAGGGACCACTCCATGTTTCTCCACCAGGTTAGTGAGCATGTCCCACTGACCGCCATCTTCTGATGGGTTGAATAGAAGGTGATGTAAGAGACGGCCCTCATATGTCTCTCCTTTCTTAGCACATTCAACAAATGAATTCAGCAGATAATTGGCTCTTTCTACCTGAAAAATGAAGACGGTAAATGCTCTAATACTTTGAACACTTTTCGTTCTAAATAAAATGTTGGTTATCACGGGGCTGGCAATCACCAAGTGCTTGTCAGATTAGCAAATAGGAAAGACACTGATCAGACTGCTTCTTCAGAAGCAGTCTGATCTGGGTCTGCACTGTTTGTCTAGGCCTTTTTGACAGGCAACTAGTGTTGGAAATTTTATACCATATGCCTAAATAAAAATAAACACAAATTTCTAAATAACATGTATAAGCCAGAACATGTGATCTTGGTATGTAACGCATCTGCAGGCAGGCATGGCTCAGATGAGCCTGCACATTTGCAAAGCCTCACCATAGCCTTCACTGTTGGCATGCACATAGTATGGAAGATGAAAGATCAGGCTAAAATAAAGGCCTCTAGCCCCACTATATAGCTGTGTATGCATGCTTATTTTGTTTGTTTGTGTTGATGCTTTATGTCCCAGACAACAATTTTTCAGTCATATCCCAATATTTTCCTATCTTCTTGGGTTCAATCAGTACTAAGGGTGAGATAAAGTGTCTTGCTAAAGGACACAACACAGTGCCTCTGGTCAGTCTTGATTGAGCTAGCATACATATTTAACCCATTGTATTCTTAGTCTAATGGATTCTTCCCTCTGGTTTGATACAATAAACTTGGTGTAGTCCATTGTACATATCTAGTGGTGTCAGATTATAATTTTCTAAAAATATTGTATTTTTGTCTGAAGATCTTTTTTACCTTAACAAAGAGTGTAGACCCTGATGAAAGGAGACATGGTTTAAAGATATTTTTACTATTAGCTCTAGTGACTATTTTGTTCAGCAGAGTGGAACTGTTTGTGTAATTTTAGAAATTGGCATTTTGACAAGCATTACTGTGAAATCAGTTTGAATTTGGACCAGTGATTCAGGAGATGTCATTTAAAGATAATTTCTATTTTTAGCTCTGGTGGCCATTTTGTGTGTTATTTCCGTAGAGGGTACTACGGGGAACATCCATGCAATATTGTTTTGAATTTGGACAAGTGGTGGTTAAGGAGATGTCCTTTAAATATTTTTTTCTATTTTTAGCTCTGGTGGCCATTTTGTTCAGTGGCACGGAACAACTTGTGCAATTTTGGTAATGAGCATTATGGGGAACATTCATGTGAAAATATTTTAATTTGAACTAGTGGTTCAGGAGGAGATGTCTTTTAAAGAAAATGTTTACCCAAGACTAAGACCAATCACAATAGCTCACCTTGAGCCTTTGGCTCAGGTGAGATAAATTCAGTACTTTAGTTAAGAGTGTGTAAAGAAAATTTAATTTTCTTATTTCACAACCAAAACATATGTTGTGTGTACTCAAAAGAACAGTCTCAATGAGATGGTTCTTTTAAGCATCCAAAACATATGTTAAAATTGATGGGTAAGAAAATATTTACAATTTTACGCTGAAAATTTTTATTTATTTAAACCTGTGTATAATGTTCATATAAATATTTAATAGAACCATGGAAGATCAGACTATAGCATATCAATTTATTCAGCATGTTGAAGGATGTACCAATTTAATCAATATGAATGTAGTTATTGCCTTTCTAAATGTATGCCTGAACAGCTTTATAAGTACATGATTTAACTTGTAAGAATGCGAAACTTAATTTTTTTTATTTTTTATTTCTCAACCAAAACATATGTTGTGGGTACTTAAAAGAACCGTCTCGATGACATGGTTCTTTTGAGCTCCCAAAACACATTTTTAAACTAATGGATAAGAAAATAATCGCAATTTTACACTAAATTTTTGGCTTAACAGGCCCTTTGTAACCAATATGATCAATATGAATGCAGTTATTGCCTTTCTAAATGTATGAACAGCTTTGTAAGTACATGCTTTAACTTGTAACATGTTTAAACTTTCTTTGTACCTGGTCCCATGCTCAGCTGAGTTGAACACAAAAAAAGGTTTGATAATCTCAGTGCCAAATCTTTTAGCAGAGAAGAAATGTTTTAGCAATTAGGGTATGGGGGCTATATAGGATCTAGATTTGTAGGAAATAACTTCCAATTTGGAGGAGATGTTATCGAAAGATAATTTTTCTTTTATTAAGTCTGGCTGCCACTTTGTTCGGCTGAGCAGAATGTTGTCAGCAATTTTGGTAATGGGTATTATGTGTGAAATCATTTTGCATTTTGGACAAGTAGTTCAGATGGAGATAGCATTTAACCCTTAAAGTAGCAATCACGACTGCAGCAGATGACAAATTTTGCGACATCTTTCCTAATTTAGGATAAAAATAAAGTATGATATTTCATGAGAATCGTCCGTCAGCAGACGATTCACATGAAAGATCATGCCTTATTTGTTATTTTTGAAAAAGCTGCAAATTTGAAATTGTCGTCTGCTGCAAATTATAGGTGGCGCTTTATAGGTTAAATTATTTCTTTTTTAGCTTGTGTCGTTTGAATTATATACTAGGGAGTACTTGCACAGGCTACATGTGAAAAGAGTGGTGGCATTGAGAAAGATCTAGAGAACCAACGGTGACAGTATCAGCTTAACTGTAAATATATGCTACAGCACGTGTACAAATTCATCACCAGAACTAAACTTTTATTATACACCAGCCAGTACTTAAAGTCCTTGGACTTGTGCCCCGAATAAATAAGCCGAGGAGCTCTAAGACACAACAGCAACAACAATATGGCAGCCAATTTTGTTCAGAGGGGTAACTATTGGTAGATGTCATTATAGGGAACATTTGTGCGAAATAATATTTAATTTAGGCCAGTAGTTCAGATGTTGATATGGTCTGGCCACTGTTTTGTTCAAAATTTGATGAGCAGATCTGTTTTAGCAATTTTGGTAAAGTTCTTTATAGAAACATGAGATGTGAAATTACTCCAAATTTGGGCCTGGGGTTTACAAGTAGATGTCATAATGTAAACATTTTGAGTAATTTTAGTAGAGGGAATTATCGGGAACATTTCTGTGAAATTATTTTAAATTTAGCCACATTGCTTCAGAGATGTTGCTTAAAAATATTCATTTTTTTAGCTCAGGCTGCCATTTTGTTGACTTTCAAAATAAGGTTTATTCACCTATGTTTATTCAATAACATATTGATCATAAAAGTTTTAAACTCTACCTTATCCCAAAAGAAAAGATAATTTTGACTGAACTCAAACTCCTCTAGATTGTACTTCTTCATGAATGGTACTCTCATCAGGTTGAGACACGCAAATATCCAACATCTTCCTGACTGCTTCTGATTGGTCAAAGGCTTGCCTTCACTCTCAAGCTAAATAAAGAAATCAATAATTGAGCCGTGACATGAGATTTCCAACAATGTGGCATTTTGACAAGTGTAGACCCAGACGAGCATGTTCAGCCTACTTTTAAGCTTAGAAACTCCAAATGATGTTCAGTCAGTAGCTTTACGCTCATAGAATATTCAAGCGACTAGCAAAGGCTCTGATCAGACTGCGCGTATGTAGTATAGGATTTAATATTACATGATTCTGCAAATAATTTGTACAGCTACAGGTCTTTTAAATATTTTCCTTTCACTCAACTAAAACCCTGTTTTGTGGGTACATATAAGAATTATCTCAGACAGTTTTCATTAATCACAAATCACAACATATATATTATATTCCAATATATGTTCTGGTTGAAGATGAAAATAATTCTAAATACACCCCCATACAGGCCTTTAAATGAGAGTGTGCATTAAATTAAAAATTAATTTTCCAATTTAAAAACCAAAATATTAATTTTTAAAGACGCACCATTATCTAGGGGACTGTGTATCCCTGACCCCCTTATGTATATAGTAAATGATCCCCATTGTTCCCAAATGGCCCTTTAAATGAAAGTTTAGACTTATGCAAGTCTCCTTCTTATATATATTTTTTTATTTTAAAGATATTTATGAAATATATTTCACTTCATGAATTACTTTTGTTCTCTAAGGCTAATGTGCTATTAGAGAGGATTGAAGACATGTAACATGTCTTCAATCCTCTCTAATAGCACTTTAGCCAATGAATATGAAGTAAAATGAAATTGGCATTGGAGACTGAATATCAGTCTAATGAAAGTTTTTTAGTCTTTATTTTGTATAAATGGGGTCAATTGACCCCTTTTTCAAAAGATAAAGGGAAAACCCTGCCCTGGCATACAGGTACATGTAAGTCAGTTACCTTGTGTGAAAAGCAGTGCTGTGTGTTTTGAAGAACAGATCTGTTTTTGCACATGTCTGTGAGTGGATGAGTGGTAATCACATTCTGAGCAAGCAGGTTCTTATTGTCTCCATCAAAGTTCTTCTGAAACTTGCTGAGAAGATCAGGGGAAACACCAGGACCTAAATAAAAACAGAAAAAAACAATTTACCATATTTGCCCTATTACAACCCCGCAAGTAACAGCTTAGCAAAAGCATAGTTCATGAAATCAAATTTGGTGATATACCTGTAGCTGTCATGTACAATTGACAATTATTTTAGTACTGATTGGCAGTTTAAATTGTTTAAAAGAGGCAAAGCCAATGGACATGCTACTTGTAAACAGTGTATATTTCAAAACATGTTTCCTTAATTTCAGTAACATATATGTTGTTGGTACACATTAGAATTGCCTCATTGAAGCAATTCCAAAGTGCACCTACAACATATGTCACAGTCAATTCAATAAATGAGTGTTTTTCGCCATAAACTTTTTTTGCACAAATTTCTCAACTACTTTTTCTCAACTACTAATGTTTCGGTGTAATGAGTATGTAGAAATGAACAAGTTTTTGTGTAGTTTGGCGTGCACCTGGATAACAATTATTGACAGTTTATCTTTAGATGTTTCATTGAAATGAAATGCTAACTTGGTGGTTGCCTGGTTGTAAGTGCACCCTTAACATAACTTTTTAGTGTGTTTTTTTTCTGAATGCTATACCCATTTTTTTAACAGTGTAGAAGGAAGCTGATCAGGACCCACACTGTTTACTCACCCACATGATGGAATCAATATTAAAAATGAAATTGAACAACTTGCTTTTTGGCTTTGACATGTGTTGCACTTTCAAAATTTTCGAAAAAATACTAGACTGGTTGGCGATATCTTATTCATAAATCTGCTCCAAAGCTAATACCGGTAAAAGAAAAATCAACCCCAAACTGATTGTGTATTACCCAAACAAAAATGAAATGAGGCAAATGGTATGCAATTACATTGCATGTTAATGCATTATATTAAATTTGCGGGTTTTACGTTGTGGTACACAAGCATTTAATTCAAATGGCTTTTTGACGATTTTATCTATTTATCTTTCTTCTTCCATTTTAGTTCATCCCTCTGAAACCTGGGTATTGTTGAACTATACTGTACATGTGTCATCCAAAATGTGACTGTTGTGCAAGTTATATAATTTTACAGGTTCAAAACCACTTTCTTGTTTACATGGTGGAATTCTGGAGTAGCAGCTAACGCCTCTAAGCTAGGTGCTGAGACAGACTGCTGTGGTAGTTGATTCCATATCCTTCAAGTTGTGACCTCTTGTATTACTGACCGGGGAAGGGATCAAGAATGGCATAGATGGAACATAAACCAGGCCATACACCATTCAGTAGAACATTGTAGCCTTGGTTTGTTATCTCTGTTCTTGAAGGGTGTCCCAACTCAGTTCATAGAGCATGGCAGTAACACTACTTGTCCTGTCATAGTGTCCCTTTACAAAGCTGCCCACATGCTATTGGACCATCCCAACCTTTTTGATGTTGGTGTTTGTATAAGGGTCCCAGCCATATGATGGGTACTCCATCGTCGGACGAACCAGGGTCTTAAAGCACTGTTCCTTTACCCGTGGTGGACAGTCCTGGAAATTTCGCCTGAGGAAATTGAGGCTGTTTGTTGCTAGGGTAACCCTAAAATGCGTAAAGGACTCCTTTTCGCGTAAAGGACTCCTTTTCGCGAAAAGGAGTTTTATTTTTGCGAAAAGGACTTTTATTATGGCTTAAACTATTTATTAGGATTATGTTTGATATTGAATGTTTTAAAACTGAAGTTAAACGATATTAATCTATCAATATATGCAGTAGAAATTGTTTTTGAAACGATATTTCACAGAAATGGCAGAAATATGACTTACGAAAAGGAGTTTCATTATTAAGAAAAGGACTTTGTATCTGATCTTTTTTTATTTATTTATTTATTTATTTATTTATTCATTAGCAAGCAGATATCTAGTGTTCAGAAAATTCCTCCCGAAAAAGCACCTGTGTACTATACATTATATAGCCTTGCGAAAAGGACTGTCGATACCGTCTGAGACTATGTTTGAATATCCTTATCAATTTGCATGCTATCATTTTTAAGGTATACATTAGAAATTAGTATTGTCTGAATAAATCAGGTTTCCAGATGTCGAATATTGAGTATTTGAGACAATGGCATCATAAAAAGTTGAATTTGAAAAGGACTCAATTCCGCGTAAAGGAGTTTTATTCTTACGAAAAGGACCTCGTTTATCAGTTTAGCGTAAAGGACTTGATCTTCATATATTACGTTTACGAAAAGAGCCTGGACTTTGGACGATTTATAATGCCTGGTAATAAATTACTTCCCTGAGTTATATTTGTAAATGATCTTAATAGTTAAGCATTTTGCGAAAATGAAGCATAAGCATATCGAGATATTGATACGTTTAAAACTATTAAATCACATTTAAGGTACTTTTTTCTTTTTATTCAGACTTGTCTACAAAGGCAACATTTTTTTAACTTATCCTAAAATAGCAAAGTAGTCTAAAATGTGCCATAGAATGCTCCAAATTGCACCATATCTTTTCCAAAAAATCCTGGGGGGGGGGGGGGGGGGGGGGGGGGGGAAGACATGTCCCCGGGCCCCCTAGCATGGCTTTGGAAAATACTTCATGTTTCAAATATGATGAAAAAGATTTGTATTTTGTGAGATGTTGAAATGAAACCGAGAAATTCAAATCATCTCCTACAAGCAAATATTATGTTAAGTTAAAGCATTCAACGGCAACTTAGTTACCGATAACGGCCAATGGAGATCTAATGTTTCTTTCATAAATATTTCTTGAGTGCACTGGAAATATGAGAACCTTTATTTAATATTTTACACTAAGTTCGAATCAACTCCTACCTTAAAGCATTGAGGGTTGTAGCGAGAATGCGCCCATGCGCAGACTCGCATGAGCCTTCGCTGCTCGAGAGGAATATTAGATTACCGAAAATTGCTATATTTCTATTTTTCGGTGTTAGATTTTATTTTAGCGCCCACTTCTATCCCGTTTTAAAGCAGTGAGGGTTCTAGCGAGAATGTGCCGATGCGAAGACTCATATGGGTCTTCGCTGCTCGAGAGGATAAGTTATATTTCGTCATTCCGTCCACAATCATCTGCTTCTAAATTTTATAGGTTTAGATAAACACTATTTTAACGTATAATTGTCAATATTTTCTTACTCATCAATTTTACCATATGTTTTGGGTGCTCAAAAGCACCGTCTCATTGAGACGGTTCTTTAGAGTACCCAAAATATAAGTTTTGGTTGAGAAATAAGAAAATTGTTTTTCATTACGTCTTAACTTAAGGCCCTCTGCTGATAGCATTTAAGTTTGAGCCCAGATAATATGTCGGGCCTGATTGTTTGACACAAACACAGCAATGGACGATAAAATAGTAGTCAACAACCAAATAAGTCGCTCTTTTCATCCCTTACCTTGTTAGTTTAATTGGCCATGTTTATTGTAAATGCATCAAAGAATGTGATAAGCTATTCTAATCCGTTTATTCTGATTGATTTTGAGCAGATAGACTTTAATTGGGGACTAGATGCATAAAATATTTTCTTCATATGTATGTACATGCCGCACTTGCGAGAATGCACATTTGTACAGGCTCGACTTAGCCTCCGCTGCTCGCATGTAAGTAAGCTCTATTGATTTAAACTGTATCGTCCACAAAGATTCGTTAAGCTTCTTGCATCTTCTGGTCCAGTTTAATTGTGATTGCTGATAACACTCAGAATGATTATGTTGCAGAGGGTACGAGTCTTAAAACGACTTTGAATCGTCGTGGAATACACTGTAGCAAGCAAAAAAGAACCTTAAATGTGACTTTATAGTTTTAAACGTATCATTATCTCGATGTGCTTATTCTTCATTTTTTACACAGTTTATTGGGTCCGAGATATAATGTATCGTACACAGGTGTTTTTTTCGGGAGGAATTTTTGAACCTTATATATCTGCTTGCTTACTAAATAGATAAATAAATAAATAAAATAAATAAATAAAAAAACAGATCAGATACAAAGTCCTTTTATTAATAATGAAACTCCTTTTCGTAAGTCATATTTCTGCCATTTCCGTGAAATATCGTTTCAAAAAACAATTTCTACTGCATATATTGATAAATTAATATCGTTTAACTTTAGTTTTATAACATTAAATATCAAACATAATCATGATAAATAGTTTTAGCTATAATAAAAGTCCTTTTCGCAAAAATAAAACTCCTTTTCGCGAAACGAGTCCTTTACGCGAAAAGGAGTCCTTTACGCATTTTAGGGTCACCGTTGTTGCTATATTCACAGCTTTGTCAACAAGTTGGTTTCAGGAAAGATCTAAGCTGATTGCAGTGCCGAGATACTTGGCCTTTTTGTAGTTTTTGACAGTCTGCAGATGCTGGTAATGGACCCTGTAGTTGCAGATAATAGGATTCTTCTTGTTGGTAATCTGTATCATTTGTCTGCATTGAACTGCATCTTCCACTTCAACTCCCATTCTTTAAGTCTGCACAGATCCTCCTGGAGTATGATCTGGCAGGACTTAAGAGTGCTTAACAAAAATTTATTCTTCTAATTTCTCAACCAAAACATATGTTGTGGGTACTCAAAAGAACCGTCTCAATGAGACGGTTCTTTAGAGCACCCAAAACATATATGTTAAAACTGATGGGTAAGAAAATATTTACATTTTTACGCTGAAACTTTTTTTTTTATCTAAACCTGTGTCTGGTCTTCTTTGCTTCGGATAATCCTGTATAGCAGGGAGTCATCAGTAAAGAGTCGTACTATTGAAATTAGCCCCTCTGGCATATCATTGATATAGACCAGGAAGAGATATGGGGCCCCAACACTGTACCCCTGTCCCTGAGGGATGCCAGATGTGATCCATCCTTCATCACCCTCTTGGCAGTATTATGCGCAGTTTGCACTGTCAGTGCAGAGGAAAAGTAAGATGGTAGAAGGCTTAAAAGTGAAAAAGTAAGGAATGATAAAAAAAAAAGTTGTGAACATAACTTGGATTATTTATTTAGTAAATTACGCAAATGCACCTTATCTGGATTCTATCTGAAAATGTGTGTAGATTAGCCAAGTTGTTAGCTGTATCAAGTATCTTAATGACTAATTAATACCAATTTCCAGTATGAAATAAAGTAAGAATTTAAAATGACATTTAAAGAAAAGCTAATACTTGTCTATGAAAAAAAATAAGCCGGGTACGAACACTTCAGTACACGAATCAGAAATATTTTCATCGTGAATTTAAGATGTCAATGAAAATAGATATCGAGTTTTTGAATCGATAAATACTTCATAAAAGAAATGAGTTCCTTGGACCTACAATTTTTCCTGTCCATAACGTTCTAGAGTGCACTTCAAGGCCCTGATAAATATCGAATTTTTCTCAGAAAAAGTCGACTGGTCCCACTCGCTGCTGGGGTCAAGAACGTGCTTTTCGGATTCAATCGGTCTCTACCGTTTCCTTCTGTGTCACAACACGCACCTGTTAATTGTGTACATGATTGTTTATCAATTTTCTGCAAAAATAATTGATCATGGAAACATTGCCGACGCAGGATGTTTGCGATGGCGATTACAGCGAAGAGGACGAATCCTCATCACAAGAGGCTACAACGTGGGGGCGATTATTCCCTCTTGGGGATAGTTTCATTGCTGTTGGTAAGATCCCTGACACAGCAGCAATTTTACTGCCAAGACAGGGTCAATATTATTGTATTGGGAAATAATGTGTGTATTGCTAGCCTTGCATTTTTATCTGTATGCTTTATAAAACACTTTAGTGATATTGTGATTGTCTGACGTCATTGCCCCCAGGACTCTTACTCTTGGGGAGGTACCAGAGGACTGGAAGTCAGCAAATGTGACACCCATTTTCAAAAAAGGAGACCGGTTCAAGGCCAGTAATTACCAACCAGTATCGCTGACTAGCGTCTGTTGCAAGCTGCAGGAGCACATCATCACCAGCAGTGTAATGGCACACCTTGAAGAACATCAAATACTAACAGACTGCCAGCATGGTTTCAGGGCCCGGCGTAGCTGCGAAACCAAACTGCTCGAACTATGCCATGAGCTTGCAGAGACAATTGACAAAGGGGACCAGATGGATCTTGATATACTGGACTTTGCCAAGGCAGTGCTCCAGCTAGAATCAGAAAAGGGCAGGGTGCTGAAGCCCTGAATAGGGCACTTTGTTTCGCGTCACAAAAATTATGATACACAGGGGGTGGGAGTGGAAGGGGATGACCATCCCCTGCATAGGGGGTAGGGGGGATGGGGCTAGCATACTCTAAAAATAAATATATCCCAAAAAATATTTACCTTTCTGAAAAACAAAACAAAAAACGAAATTTGAAATTTTGAACCTAGATAAAAAAAAAGGTCAAACATGTGCATATATAAAAATATCACACTGACCCCCTCCCCCTCTGTGGGTTTTTTCATGCAGGATTGGGCTGGTCTGAAACTATTTTGGTTTCATGTTTTTCATGTCTTATTAAAAATTAAAGTATCTTGCATTGATGTCTGCTGTGTCCCCTGATTTCAAATTTCAAAGGGATAAAAAGCCTAAGATTGGAAGATTCCATTACACATCTATAGATTACTTTGTTCAATGTACCTATATATTCTCTTTTATAATAGATGGCTAAAGACTGTGTGCCAGTTGTTTGATTTGAGCTGTAATACCCTCATATCATTCTGAACTACAAGAAAGTCTATTTATCTGGAGCACCTTATGTCTTTGATGTTGCCGAAAACAAAAAAAATGAGTTTAACAAGTGAAAACGGACATTACAAATATTAGGAAAAAGGTTAATTATTGCAAAGTTCCCATTTCTCCTGCTAAAAATCAAACAGATTGCAATCCACATGTGACTGGTCAGCTCTCCACGAGATCTCAGTGGGGGATTTCCCACTTCAGACTGCAATGTGAACAGAAAGTCGCTGAACCGATTAGCATGAATTTGAATATACAACTTCTGTAACCATATGGGAGACCATATGGGAAGATAAAATAAAGGACATAGTTATTTTAGGGCAGGGTGCTATGAAAAGGGACAGGGTGCCAGGCATTTAGGGCAGGGTGTGGCGCCCTTGTAAAACAGCCTAGCTGGAGCACTGCAAGGCTTTTGACCAAGTACCCCATAGAAGACTCCTGGGCAAGCTTGATCACTACGGAATCCGAGGTAGCACTCACCAGTGGATTACATCATTCCTAAGACAACGAACACAGCAAGTCATAGTAGATGGAGCGACATCTGAGAAAGGAACAGTACTAGGGCCACTACTCTTTCTTCTCTTCATCAACGACCTGCCTGCAAGTGTGAACTCTATGTAGTGTCGGGTGGAAAGATATTGTTCAGGCTCCAGCCAGATATAAAAGCACCATCTGGAAGCATTTCAGGTTTCTAAAGAGACCAGACGGGAAAACAAACAACAAAGTCACTGTTTGTTTTAAATAGTATGCTAAGCTACAAAGTGAGGTAATATTGCCAGCTGTTGCACACATTTTGATAAAAAAAAAATTCAGGGTAAAATTGTAAATATTTTCTTACCCATCAATTTTAACATATGTTTGGGGCGCTCAAAAGAACCATCTCATTGAGACGGTTCTTTTGGGTGCTCAAAAGAACCGTTTCATTGAGACAGTTCTTTTGAGTACCCACAACATATGTTTTGGTTGAGAAATAATAAAATTACATTTTCGTTACACACTCTGTGTTGGCTGTATAGCATTTTATTATTGAATATATTGAAGCACCCCAATTTTGAAACATGCCCAAAATATATTGGCCAAATTTATTTGTGTTCTTAGGGACAGTGTGTTGCACTGTATTATTGAAATCTGATGGGTCCATCATTTTGCATGCTTTTTTTTGTCTGCAGTTTTTTGCAGAAGTAGATACTATTAACTACAAATAAGTCACCAGACCACTTTAAAAGAGCAGTGGTAGATCCAGAGGGGGTTTGCTTGAACACACCCCCAATTTTTAAATATCCTATGAAAATGAAATAATTTGGTCTCAGTGAGACCAACTTATTTCATTTTCATGGGATATTTAAGAAAGATGAGATAAAAGCGAACCCCCCATACCTTTATACATACAAACCCCCTTTCCAGGAATCCTGGATCAGCCCCTGGAGATATGAGAGACCCATATTACCCGTACCATATGAATTTTATATAAGGATGACTGGGGGGGGGGGGGGGGGCTAAATTCTGATAGATTTCTCTGTATATCATTTTTTTTTTTAATTTATTTTTCAGATTTGAGCAAAGATGAGATATCTTTTGGTAGAGGTGAAAATTGTGATATCCCTTTTATGGGTCCAGCTGTAAAGAAACACAAGTGTTTTCAAGCCTACAGTAAAGTTCATTTTAAATTAATCAGGGTAGGTGACTGATTATCATTAACCCTTTGTGTACTATGCTATTAAGTATTTCAGGGTTCCCATAGGCTTGAAAAGTACTTGAATTTAGAGGGCTTTCTTGAAAAGTCCTTGAAAAGTTAATCTGCCTTGAAAAGAACCGGAAAATCACTCAAAATAAGTATGAGTGCAAAGATCAGGAATCGATACAATCAAGTACCACACCTGACCCAGGATACCAATGGGAAAGTGACAAACTCACAGCAGACACCACAAACGAGAGCCAAGAGTTCAGCCCTTTCCCAGCAGGTGACCACAAAGCACATATAAACAGACGCACACAAAGACATAGCAAACACAAGACAGAACAAAAACATAAAAGATCCACAAAAGAAGTACCGCCTTGGAATGGTCAGTAAAATATTTTACTGGAGGGCTTAAACCTGTTTAAATTCTTAAATTCTACTATTTTCTGTAGGACTTGGCACAGTTTATAGAGACCTAAATCAGTATATTATAAATTGTTGTGCCTTTCTTTAGTGCTAATTTCTCCATTATCTCAGTCTAGCATTTCTGAAGTAGAATTTTAACACTTAAATCTGTATTTTTCATAAACTTTAGTCCTTGAGAAACTGTAGGAAAGTCTTTTAGAAGTTCTTGAAAAATCCTTGAATTTTACTCAAACCTGCCTGTATGAACCCTGTATTTGGCAAACAGTGAAGACCCAGGCCCAGGTGAAGGGTCTACACTGTTTGCTATGACAAAAACAATCTTCAGCGAAAGAAATAGACATTTTTATGTGGAAATTATAACCTAGCTGTGACCGCTCAGTATGGACCATCCCAGGTTTTATTGCATCAAACCAAAAGGAAGAATCGATTAGGGCATAAAGGGAACAGCTCTAGGCAGAATTGCCATAGCATTATAGCTGGTGGGTTTAGATATTAACAAAAGTTTTGAATAGTTTCTTACCAATATATGTATTGGGTGCTCAAAAGAACCATCTCATTGAGATGGGTCTTTTGAGTACACACAATATATGTTTTGGTTGAGAAATAGGAAAATTGATTTGCTGGTACACACCAAGTGCAGATCCAGAGGGTGGGAAAGGGGGTCTGGACCCCCCTGGAAAATCACAAGTTATATGGGTTTCTATAGAAATTAGCATTTGGACCCCCCATGGAGATAGTTGGACCCCCCCTGGAAAATGTTGGACCCCCTCTGGATCCTTGGAAAGTATAGTTTTCTCTGTTATAAAACCATTGGATGCCCTCTGTAAACTGTAAAATAAGTTGAGGACTAAAATAAAAAAAATAAATAAAAATGTTGTCCAGACTGTTTTCAGGCTGTCGGGCCTGCCACACTCTTAACTAAGTGCCTGCAATATACATGTATATTTAAAAACTCTTTTAGTTTACTTGCTATGGACAACATTTGTTATCTGCATGTTGATAAACTTCCCTGATGAAAATCACCAGTGAAATTTCAGTGAAATAATTCACCAGCATATCAGTGATATTTCAGTGAAATAATCCATTAAAATATCGGTAAAATTTCCAAAGCTTCCAATATACATTTCCACTCATATAAATTGTCTGACCTGCATATGTGATCCAAATTCAAGAGCACCTACATTTACTTATGTTATCAATTCAAGAGACGTCAAAGTAAAAGTGTATAATCATATTTTTTTTACTTTCAATCGAAAGATATGTTTTGGTTACTCGAAAGAACTGTCTCATTGAGCATCAAAACACATGTTTAATTTTATGGATAAGAAGTGTTAACAATTTATGCAAAAAAGTAAGCTAATCCAGTCTCCAGATAAGAGTATGTACTTGAAAATTATTTTTCTTATTTCTCAATCAAAACATATGTTGTGGGTACTCAAAAGAACAGTCTCAATGAGACGGTTCTTTTGAGCACCCAAAACACATGTTTAAATTGATGGGTAAGGGGAAAAAATGCAATTTTAGGTGCATAAACTATCGTAATCTGGACCTATGGCTTATCACTGTTGTTCAATTTATTTCAGAAAGATACAGCAGCTGGTGTACATGTCTTCTTAGAGGATACCTCAGCTAATGGCACATTTGTTAATGGAGAGAAAGTTGGTAAGATCACAGCTTTAGATAAACAAAATGTTTGTGAGCTAAAAAAGTTAATGTTTTCTTACCCATCTGTTTTAACATAGATTTTGGGTGCTCATTGAGACGGTTCTTTTGAGTACCCACAACATATGTTTTGGCTCTTTTCTATTACCCACTCTTAACTAAAGGCTTGTTATCAATGCTAATCTGATCTGGGTCCATATTGAATGAAACAGAGGCTATCAGAGTATATTATACAGATGAGAACTATTGTGTAGAGGGTTAAGATTGGCACTCAATCATGTGTAAAGTACTCTTGAAATTCAGGTTAACTTTTTAAATATTTGCTCCATCCCAGATTCCCCTTATTTTATATAAAAGCAGAAACTTCGAAAAAACGTTGCAACAGAATTTCTGAACGGAGTTTAACTTTTAACTCTTTAAAGTTTTACATGCTTTTTTTTGTGTGCTGATTTTTTCCCAAATTAACCCTTTTTATAATACAGTCTGACTGTGCTACCAGGCCAGGCAATAAAAAAGATGGTAAGATTTGATTTACTAGTACCTTATTTGACCTAATAGCTTAATAAACATACATTCTCCTATAAGTGCAAACTGAGTAATTTATGTGTTATTTAACTTTTTGAAACGCTGATTTCAAGCCATTTTATTTTTAATATGAATTTTTGTGTGGATGGAAAACATGTTTATTCTTTCATATCAGGCCTATCCATAGTACTTTGATTATGATACAAGAAAGCGAATGCTTAATTTGATCTATGCGTGCTGACATGTGTTTTCTCTGTATTTTTATGCTTACAGGTAAAGGGAACAAACAGGTACTGGCAAACAATGATGAAATATCCTTGGCCTTAAAAAAGAACAAAGGTAAGAGTGCATAGGTCTTTCACAGAGATGCACATGTAGAGAATATCTGCTTGACTATTAACCCTTAATGCACCGATGGCGACAAAAGTCAGCTGAAATGTTTAAGCAGCCTCTATGGCAAACAGTGTGGACCCAGATCAGACTGCTCCTATAGGAGCAGTCTGTTCTGGGTCCACGCTGTTTACTTCTATACTTAATTCATCAGTAATGTTAGGCAATTATTTGCAGCAGACGACTTCAGCAGACGACATTTTCAGGTGCATTTTTCTTGGCGCTTTAAGGGTTAATCATGATTCTCCCAGTCATAGGGGCCAGTCCAGCTTAACAATATACAATCTTGGCTAATAACACTGAAATAGACTATAGAATAAACTTATTTCTTTGTGGCATACTGTAAAGACTAGACCAGCCCCTGTGCTCCACATTACTGGCCGCCTAAATTTTCGGGCAAATTGTGTCAATTTATTTCAACTGTGACCAATAGATATGTAATTTCTATTATTAATGGACGGCCAATAGAAATTTGACTTCCAGGGATAAAACCAATAACTGATATGTCCTGACCACTCCAAATCGAAGCTGCATTTTACAATGGGTGCTCAAAAGCAAGGTGAGGCAAGTTTTTGACAACAAAATAACTGATCACATCAGAATTAGGACAAATAGCCAGGCATTTGGGTCAGACAACATTATTAGTTTATTCTCTAGATATATCTACAATTGTTTCAAGTTAGATGATTTTACCATTAGACCATCATCACTAATGTATTGCCAACGGTTTATCCACTTTAATATTAGACAAAAAAAAGTTTGACTTGATGTATTTGTCTTATAAATGATGAATTGTTTACTTGTGTCTAATGTATTTTATCTGTTGTATTTATGTATTATTATTGTTAAATATGCCAGAAATGACCCATGATTGGATTAATAAAAGTATTCTATTCTATTCTATTCATTTATTAGTCAGTGATATAGGCCACCACATGAGGCTTTGATTCTTATGGCATAGGTGCAAACAGCTCCTTCAACCCTTTGTATTCTGATGGATTTTCCCACACATATTGATACAATAAGTATGGAATTGCTCATTTTGTGTTTTAAGGGGTCACAGGTAGAAGTTTCTAAATTATGATGTATTTATGTCCATGAAAGTTTTTTTAATCTTAGTAAACAGTGCAGACACTGGTGAAATGCAGCATTATGCTGCATTTCATCTGGGTCTTCACTGTTTACCAAAGTACCCGTTTAGGAGTTTCCAGTATACAAACGGCTAAAACACAGTTTTGGTGCTGATGAGTGTCTCACTAGGCAAAAAATAAAACATTCGATACGATAATATATTATCATTTTCTACATTGTTTTTTTACACATCTTACCTAAAACTAGTCTTTGTTTTTGAAAATATTCCTTCATATATTTTTTTATACTTTTACTTCTGCCTGTCAATAGGTTACGGACACTACACCTAAGATATAACATGCAAGATAAGAGCAAAAAAATAAATATCTGCAGTTCTTTTTCTCTGAAACAACAGTGGGAGAAACTGGTTAGCATTATGAGGGGCCAAACAAAGAAGATAAACACTTAAATATGCAAAATATAAGCATATCTTTACGACAACCAGTGGCTGAATTTGTTATAAATTGTCCTCTATCAGATTGCATCTCTTAACTTTTACCAGAAGTAAATCTCAATGCTTAAAATCATTTTCTGAAAACAGTAAACCATACTGAAAGACATCAAAGTAGTTACAGTAGTCCAAAAGGTCAACTATCAAAAAAATATTCTTTGACAAAATGCACTTAAAATCTAGTCCAATGTTCCATGTAGTGTCTGTAACTTTTTCTGATGCTAATTTCTCATAGATTCCAATTGTCATGACAATGAAACTTTGTGTATCTGATATTTATGTTGAATGACATAAAATATTAAAAGGATGTTATTCTGATATTGAAAATCTTCAAGATTTCACTTCATTAAATGTCACGGTTACAGACACTACAAAAATTTACTTTTTTGTTCCTCACAGAAATGTTCTATGGTGCGAAGCATTGGACTAACCTGGAATGCAAACTGTCCTTTCTGTAAACTAAAGTCTTTAATGATATAATGGAAATGATTTTTTTCTTAAATTAACACATGTCTTGTATAATCATGGGTATAGTACAGTGTATTAGTGTTGTTCTTCCAGTTTTTATCAAAAACACTATCTTTAGGAATTTGAGGAGAAAATCCACAATTTTTGACCAATTTCTTTGATTCAAATTGCAAAATGTAGAAGACAAGTGTCTTTATAAGATGTAAACAGTTCTGTATCAATATTTAAATAGAAAACATGAATTATTTGGACTTTAAATGATTAGATTTTCAAAATGAGACTGCATGACGCTTATAAATGGCCATTTTAGGAGCACATTATAGACCATACAGTCGAACTTTGGTCGCTTGAACTCGCCTGTCTCGAACACCAGGGATCGCTCGAAATCGTCGGTCCCGGCAATTTCCCTATACATTAAATGTTAAAATACACCCCAGGCTCGAACAGCGGTGGCTCGAACTCAAAGCACAGTCCGCAGGGCGATTTTTTCATGTAAAAACGCTATGATGGCTCGAACCAAATATTTCTTTACATGAATTAGTCACACGCTTGATTTAAATTCATTATTATTTTCATAAGCGCTCCGTGACATTGATGATTTTACCCTTGGGTTACCTAACTGACGAGCAGAGCGTGTGAAGCAATGAGCGGCAATTTATCAGATCCAATATTTGAGAAAGTTCTCACTTGTCACCACTTAGTAGGGCGGCCGAAAATGATTAAAGACAATTCATGAGGTGTTTTGTAATCAAGAATTTGCGTGTCAAAATGAGTAAAACATGCCTGGCTGGATAAAGACAGGCACCAGATTGTGCGGCGGTACAGTCTGATCCGCGTCTTTGTTGAAAAACATCCTGAGGAGTTTGTCATTTTTTCATGTTTTTATTCGTTGTTATTAATTGAAACTTGCACATTGTGAATAAGAACCAAACTAGTTTTTTCTTTTATTGTTCTAAATGAAACGATGAACAACTGAACATAAACTGTGTAGCCACACATAAACAGGAACATTCACCCACAAGAAGACAAACGGTACAGCCTACTCGATAGCAAATGCATTGATCAGCATGCGCATATATGCATTTACTTTAAACAGATTCATATGCTAACACATGCAGCTTATTGCAGAGGGTTATTGATCAGTGACAGGTGTCACATGCGAAAAAAAACGTGGTGTCCGTGATGACATAAAGTACACATGCACCGACTTGAAAATTGTCAGGCTAGGTATCGCTCGAACACATGGATGGGTCGAACTCGCACCGATGGTCTCGACGAGTTCGAGCCATCTAAGTTCGACTGTATCTCCAAAACAGGCAATGTTAGCAGCTTGAAATTTTCGGGCAAACAAGATCTGACAATGCCTTTCTGCATAACTCTTACAAAGTGTTCCTTTATGACACAGCTCTTCTGTAGCATAGATATAACATGAAAAAAGTTAAATCAGCACCAATACCGTGTTTTAGCCGAAAGGGTTAAACTCCTATGCTGACATATTCAGTGGGGCCAGAGGCTGTCTTCTTCTACATCCATAATTTGTGAAAGCGAGTAGCAAAAGCTCTGGCTTGTCTGCACATTTATTCATAGTGTATGCGTCCATGATAAGATTAGTCGGGAGTGCATTTGAATATGTGCAGCAGACACTGAACATAAATATTAGCAGAATATAGGTTGATGAAAGACTGTAAATAGATAGATACATTGACAGTATAGACCACAAAAGACATGATCTCAACAGGGTCTGCATAGTTTTCTTCAATAAATAACTCTTCTGTAAAAGAAATACAGTATAATTTGGAAATCCAAACCTGTAACTCCTAAAAATGTAAAATGACCCATCCAATCTTTATCACATGTGATTCAGGATGGAAGATGCTAAGAGCTGAGAAAGGATTAACCCTTAAAGCCCCAAGTAAAAAATGCTTCTGAAAATGTTGTCTGCTGAAGTCATCTGCTACAAATAACTGCCTAACACCACTGAAGAATTTAGTATAGAAGCAAACAGCATGGACCCAGAACAGACTGCTCCTATAGGAGCAGTCTGATCTGGGTCCACACTGTTTGCCATAGAGGCTTCTTAAACATTTCAGCAGACGAGAAAAGCAGACGACTATTGTTGTGATTGGCGCATTAAGGGTTAACTATTGTTTATGCTTTTTCAGCTTATATGTACATGGATCTAGGGGCCAATGAAGACGCTGATTTACCTGCTGAAATCAAAGAAAAATATACTCTTACAAAAACACTCGGCAGGTAAGTTCCCTAACTTTTAAATTCTTTATAGCTGGTTGATAGTGAATTTGGAACACTTCTGGATATTGTCACAGGACATTTTGAACTTTTAAACACTAGATATTATCAGTAAATTTTGAAAATTTCAAATACTTCTTGATATTGTCAAAGTATTATCTGACAAAAGGAACTGCCTTGGTGTAGTGGATAAGTCACTCGCCTTGTACCCAGGAGTCATGAGTTTGATTCCCAGCTCTCCAAGTCTGTCAGACGAGACTTTAAGCCATGGTCAAGTCTTCTGAGACGCTTTAAAACCACTGCTGGTTGAGTATTTGGGTGCTCCCAGGCATAAAAACCATAAAAAACTCATAAACCCACCGGCCAGGCACTGGTTGCAGCCAAGGAACACTTCAACAGCCATAAAAAACAGTATCATCAGTTACCTTGCATATTAATTGCATTGCTGCACGTTGCCTGATAAACATTGTCTATCTCACGGCATGTGCCTTTATCAGATCACGATGACGTTGCTTTTTTTGAATGACGCAGCTCATGACGCTGAATCAACACAAAAATAAAAAATTACCTCATAATCGCTAGTTTGAAGAGTGTAACAATGGGTAAACTGATAAATAAATTACTAGGTTCGCCTCTTTTGATATCAAGTTTACCAGGTTCAGCTTCGAGAATGCTTGTTGAATCGCTTGGCAAGCCTCGCAATGTCAACAAGCGTTCTCAAAGCCGAGCCTGGTACAAGTGATATCAAAAGACACTCACCTAGTATTCTATATTTATCTGACAAAAGCAAACTGTAAATGCTCTGGTCAGACTGCTCCTTCAGTGTCTTCACTGTTCCTAATTTGAAGAAGTATTTTTTAATCAAATTCCAAATGATTAACATTTCAGTTGAGAGCAGTAAGTCAAAAGTGTTCAAATTTTAGAACACTTATTATATTTCTTACAAAAGTCACTGATCAAAAGGTGTTTCTAACCAACGATAAAGATCTTAAATTAGTAAGTTCTTATTGACATTCCTGAAAACTTTATTGTATAAAATTGGATGGAAGATTCAATCAGCTAAGAAAAAGTTTAAAGGGGACAGCAACCCTAATGGTATGTATGATTTATCAGAAAGAGGTCTATGAACCATGGATTTTGATACAAGTATCATCAAATTCGGTTGAAAAATAGGCAGTTATGGGCATTTAAAGAATTCAATATGGCTAACATTTAGCCGCCATTTTGAATATTTAATTAGTTTCAGAATTTTTTCAACTGCTTAATTTTTAGCTATCACTACTATTACATCATCTGTGTTTCAGCTGATATGCAGCTTTATACATAAGGAAAATGTTTCATAAAAGACACTAAGTCTGCAACTATGAATATTTTTCGAAATTTTTTATTTTCTTTTTAAATCATTTGTAAAAGTAGAATTAAGTTATGTTTTCACAATAAATCTGTTCACTATAGCTGAAAACTGCACAGAAAAGTGAATTATATTATAAAAACAGGTGTGTTTTTCTTGTGTTGGTAATTATTTGCGTCCCTTCAATAATTATAGACAGTTAATTTTAACATAAATGCTGTTGTTCTGATACTGATAATTTGTTTAGATTTACGAAATTGGTAAAATGTATACCTGAATTTTAGTTTTTTACTGTGTGCTTAAAATATAAACATTAGTTCTAAAATTAAAAGATCAAAAGTTACAGACTATGCAGCTTTAAAGATTAATGCAAATAATCCATTGGTTTGTCTTTTATTTTGATTACGCATATTTAATTAGGCTGAGTGACGTCACTAAGCCTACAATATGGCCGCTTCCATTACAGTCCATTTGCAAATATTCAAACGCCCACAACTTCCACATTTTTCAACCAATTTAGGTGAAACTGGTATCAAAATTCATGGTTTATTAAGATATTTCATATAAATAGAGTAATCATCAGGGTTGCCGTCCCCTTTGCTATAAGTAAACTTCTCTATATTTTTCAGGGGAGCATGTGGTGAAGTGCGGCTGGCATTTTCTAAAGGATCTTGTGATAAATTTGCTGTCAAAATTATATCAAAAAAGAAATTTTCAACTGGTGGAAAACATGCTGTGGTAAGATGATTATCATATGACGTCATGTCTGGGAGTGGTATAATGTCATGTATTAAAAATGATATTACTTAATGACATACATAACAATGGCACATAAAATCTTAGCATTTTCATTCCCAAAAAGGGATTTCAAAATAATTTAATTGTTGTATGGTAAATAAAATCTAACGTTGACGCTCATGTGCTATTGAATTTATTAGCTTGTGAAAAGTAATAAAATGTTAGACAACTCACCATTTAAACTTGAAATTATTTATATCATGATGGCAATACTGTATGTTTTATGATTTGATATTCGAAAATGATATTGAAAATTTGGATATTTTACCCATGGATGTGAAAGAATATCAACATTCTTTAACATGGTCATACATTTTCTTCTTTTATTTTCAGAATCTTAGTAAACAAGTCATGAGTGAGGTTAAAATCTTAAAGGCATTGAAACATGTAAGTTTGTTATTGAAAAAAAGACTCTTGAAGCATATAAGGCCTTAGTCAACCTGGACCTTAGGTTATAAAACTTTTATATGCTCAACTAAAGGTACATAAATGTTAAAATGCCAACAATTGTTGGTATTTTATCATTTATTAGCAGGATAACAATTGTTGGCATTTAACATTTAATAGCAGAATAAATACACCATTTGAGTGTATTAAGCTGGGAAAAATCTTTGTTTTTCAGTATTCTCATTTTTATGAGCAGTTGAAATTTCACGCTCAGATGAGCATAATAAAAGTTATAAAAGTTTGAATCTCACAAGCAGCATTTTATCAATATTTTTCTGTGAAAAAGCTAAGAATGCACTGAAAACACTAGGAAAGCATGAACATTTTTTATTTTTGTGCAAATTATGTATATATATATATACTGAACGAAACTTCTAAACCGCCAGTTAACACAACACATTTTTCCAATATAGATCATGTATTATTAAACTGTTTGGCATGATATTTAACACAGTATATTTGGGCACATGTATCCGTCGTTTGAACATAACAAAGTATGATTCAATAAGGATGTTCATTTATGCGTAACGATAGAGTATTAATACCTGTTCTGCACGTGGCACACGATGCTAAATGTTTTTTCGCCTTTTGTAATCTCTCATTTTTATCGACAACTATCGGACAACTTTATTTTATCACAAAAATAACAACGTTTGGGTTGTATGAGTATGAAGTAGAGGGGTCGGGCTGTGGGTTCAATCGAAATAGGGGTCTCGCTGAGACTGATTTATAATTTATCACAAGGTTTGACATGTTTTGATAGAGCCGACAGTTTACACCACTACCTGTTGGTCATTTTTCATTTTTGCCCTCGTATGACGAGAAAAATCGACAAAAACTGAGTATTGCGTATGTCATAAAATGTCCTGTATAGTCCACCATACTTTGATGCGGTGATGCACAAATGCTGCATTGGAACGTCGAAAGTGTTGAGATTGATGTGCAGTACACGCTTAATGGGTGACGGATGTTTCAATAATTTTGTCAACAAAAAACATTTCATCACCATAAACACAGGTCTGTGTTCTTTTAGGCCATATGGGCCTCCATAGAAGCACTGAATTGCATGAAAATTGCTACTTTATATTGCTAAATGAACACGATAGTGTTCAATAATGTCAATTTATAGCACCAGAAAGTTCCAATAATATTGTGGACAAAACATGTCATCTCCATAAAGCATTCTTGTGTTGTTTTATGTCATATGGGCTTCCATAGGAACATTTTGGGTTACCTGAAAATTCCTACTTAATAAAAGCGAAACCCAAAAATGTTCAATAATGTCCATTTATAACACCATAAAGTTGATGTTTTTCACTTTAGGTCCCTGGAATACTTGATTTTAAGCGATGAGTTCAAATTTTAGTGTTTGTGTGAAAATGAAATGCGATGGTGCCTTTATACAGTCTATCAATTGAGCATGTTATTTTCATGTTATGAAAATGAAATTTTGACTGGTTCAGTTTAATTGATTTTTCCATATTGAGTGTAAATTGTAGCCATTTATGTATTATATATGTTAAGATATTTGAGAAAATATTGAGTGGCGGTTAAGAAGTTTCGTTCAGTATATATCTATACATGGTCACACAGCACACAGTTACTAGTGGGGCAGAATGTGGGCCCACCAATCTTTATGGGTGTTGGCTCAAAGGTGAAACAGTCTTACCCAAGTAGCAACTACAGTGCCACCACAAGTAGATATACATTTACGCATTTTGTGAAAATAATACATTATCACGCTCTCCTATAGTGTTTTCAGTGCATACAAACTGCTTTTTACAGTAATAAGATGGGAGCCCAGTGGCTCAGTGGTAGAGTGCTTGACTCGAGACCAAAGGGCCACGGGTTTGAGCCTCACTGGTGTCACTGCGTTGTGGTCCTTGAGCAAGACAAATTTATCCTAGCTTAGGACTGGTCCAACCCAGGAAGACCCATCCCTGTTTAACTGAAAGATTGTTGATGGGACGTAAAGAATCAAATCAACAAACAAACAGTAAAAAGATAAAAAGTTTCTTTTGAGGATCAATCTTACCGCCTTTATGTAACGAGTCATGGGTTTAGCCCAAGGGACTACAGCTGTCGATATATCAACACTGCTGCAGTTGTGAATTACAGCGGATTTTAGATAATCTTACACAAAACATATGTTAGAATGGATGGATAAGAAAATATTCATGATATCCTTGATAGTACTTCTCTTTATTGACCAATAGTCAACAAAGTATCTAATGACAGGCCTTTAGCTTAAAGAATGTGATTAAAATTTATATTTCAAACTGGAACATATGTTGTGGGTACTCAAAAGAATTGTCTCTATAAGACGATTCTTTTGAGCACACAAAACATATGTTATAACTGCTGGGTACAATTTTACTCTCAAAAATTTTTGTTTATTTAAACCTATATAATGAGCAATGCTTATGATCCTATTTTCATTTATTTCAGCCATGTATAATTGGAATAGAAGATGTAATAGACACCCCAGAAGTGTTATATATAGTCTTAGAATTGTGAGTTGATTTTCAAGCATTTTAAGCATTTGTAACTGTTCTTAGCATATTTATTTACTACTCATTGCGAATCAAATCAATCTGCATTATTTTTGAACTGCATTGTTATCTTCCATTTACATTTCCACTGGGAGTCTTTAAATGAACCTTTAAATTTAAGATGTTGTTTATACCTTCATGAACCGCTTGATTTAAGCCTTTTCCATATATCTGCCATTTGGGCCGACCAGCTTATAATGTTTGTTTACTGACATTTGCCTGACGTTGAACACATATCACCATGATGTTAAGCCTGGAAATTTGGTGTTTTTGACTATTTCATCTGATTTAATTCAAAATATCCAGAAAACAGCCAAGTTAGGTGAACATGGAAAATTGATACTTGATGGATAATTCATGTTAACTTTGCAAGAGACCCGATGTGTTCATGATTCCATGAACAGACCAAAAATTGATTTTTTTTAGCTCACCAGATCGAAGGCTCAGGGTGAGCTTATAGTATGGGACTCTGGCGGGCGTCTGTGCGTGCGTCCGTCCACACTTTCAAACATTACTATCTCTGAGACCAGCCGGCCAATCATAATCAAATTTCATCAGAAGCATCATTGGGGTGAGGGATTGACTGCATTAGGTTTTCAGCTAGATCGGATCAGAACTCTGGTTTCCATGGCAACAGATAGCTCCCATAGGGTTATAATGAGGAAAATCTTGTGACCACTCTAGCTCCTTCATTTTTGATTATACCCCCCGCAAACTTTGTTTGTGGTGGGTATACTGTTTTTATGTTGTCCGTGCGTGTGTGCGTCCGTGCGTCCTTCCGTCCGTAATGTTTTGTTTCCTTAATATCTTGAAGAGTCATTGTTGGATTTTCATCAAACCTTGCAAACTTGTTCATATATGCAAGACAAATACTTTAGACAAAAAAGTAAGGGCTAGGGGCCAGTTCTATTAGAGTTATTTCCCTTTGTAGTTCTAAATGTCTTTTTTTAATATTGGGTTTTATGCTTATGCTATTATAGGCCATACATGGGCCGATCAACTCCTACAATAGCTTTTGATGGAACAATTTGATACTTTTCCTATACAATGTAGACATATTGAACATATGCATGAAGGAATTTGGTTCAGAAAAAATAATTTTTGACAAAATGACAGTTGTGAGAACTTAGACAATTATTCCCTAATAAGGTGTTTGTATAGAACTTAGACAATTATTCCCTAATAAGGTGTTTGTATATGCATAGATGGTGCCTTTATGGGCAGATCAACTCCTACCACAGCTTTTGATGGAGCAATTTGATACTTTGCCTATACAATGTAGACTCATTGAACCTATGCATGAAGGAGTTTGGTTCAGAAAAAATAATTTTTGACAAAATGACAGCAGTGAGAACTTAGACAATTATTCCCTAATAAGGTCTTTGTATATGCATAGATGGTGCCTTTATGGGCCGATCAACTCCTACCACAGCTTTTGATGGAGCAATTTGATACTTTGCCTATACAATGTAGACACATTGAACATATGCAAGAAGGAGTTTGGTTCAGAGAAAATAATTTTTGACAAAATGACAGTTGTGAGAACTTAGACAATTATTCCCTAATAAGGTGTTTGTATAGAACTTAGACAATTATTCCCTAATAAGGTGTTTGTATATGCATAGATGGTGCCTTTATGGGCAGATCAACTCCTACCACAGCTTTTGATGGAGCAATTTGATACTTTGCCTATAAAATGTAGACTCATTGAACCTATGCATGAAGGAGTTTGGTTCAGAAAAAATAATTTTTGACAAAATGACAGCAGTGAGAACTTAGACAATTATTCCCTAATAAGGTCTTTGTATATGCATAGATGGTGCCTTTATGGTCCGATCAACTCCTACCACAGCTTTTGATGGAGCAATTTGATACTTTGCCTATACAATGTAGACACATTGAACATATGCAAGAAGGAGTTTGGTTCAGAGAAAATAATTTTTGACAAAATGACAGCTGTGAGAACTTAGACAATTTCCCCTAATAAGGCTTTTGTATATGCATAGATGGTGCCTTCGTGGGCCGATTAACTCCTACCACAGCTTTTGATGGAGCCATTTGATATAGATGGTGCCTTCATGGGCCTATCAACTCCTAAAACAGCTTTTGATGGAGCAATTTGATACTTTGCCTATACAATATAGACACATTGAACATATGCATGAAGGAGTCTGGTTGAAAAAAAAATATTTTTGACAAAATGACAGCAATGAGAACTTAGACAATTATTCCCTTATATGGCTTTTGTATATACATGGATAGTGCCTGCATGGGCCTATCAACTCCTACCACAGCTTTTGATGGAGCAATTTGATACTTTGCCTATACAATGTAGACACATTGAACATATGCATGAAGGAGTTTATAAGTTTTGTTTGCACAGATTCTACTGAAATCTTCTTTTTAAATAAGGTCTGCTGGTTTAAACTATAACTTGCCATGTTTTTTCATTTGTTCTTCTTTATTCTTGCAGGTAACAAGGACAACCATGAAATCTCGAATGGGTTCAAAATTAGGCAGGATCCGACCAGGGACTAATGAGTTAGCTGCCCTTGAGCGTCTGAAAAAATCCCCATAAACTTATAATGGGAAAAATGTTGTGACCACTCTAGTACCTTCATTTTTGGATGGATCTTCTTCATTCTTGCAGATAACAAGACCAACCATAAAAGCTTGGATGGGTTTGAATTTCGGCAAGATTCCATCACTGACTTCGGAGTTAGCTGCCCTTGAGCGTCAGAAAAATTAATGAATAATGTTGTGACCATTCTAGCTCCTTCATTTTTGATTGGATCTTCTTCTTTCTTGCAGGCAACAATTAAACTCATAATATCTCAGATGGGTTCGAAATTCAGCAGGATCCAACCAGGGACTTATGAGTTACCTGCCCTTGAGCGTTTGGAAAAATCCCCATAGGCTTATAAAGGGAGAAATATTGTTACCACTCTTAGTGCTTTCAATTTTGAATGGATCTTCCTCATTCTTGCATACAATAAGGACAACTATTAAAGCTTGGATGAGTTTGAATTTCGGCAAGATTCCATCACTGACTTCGGAGTTAGCTGCCCTTGAGCGTCAGAAAAATTAATGAATAATGTTTTGGCCACTCTAGCTCCTTCATTTTTGATTGGATCTTCTTCATTCTTGCAGGCAACAAGTAAACCCATAATATCTCAGATGGGTTCGAAATTCACCAGGATCCGACCAGGGACTTATGAGTTACCTGCCCATGAGCGTTTGGAAAAATCCCCATAGACTTATAATGGGAGAAATGTTGTGACCACTCTAGTTCTTTCAGTTTTGAATGGATCTTCCTCATTTTTGCATACAATAAGAACAACTATTAAAGCTTAGATGAGTTTGAATTTTGTCAAGATCCCATCACACATTTTGGAGTTAGCTCCCCTTGAGCATCTTAAAAATTAATGAATAATGTTGTGACCACTCTAGCTCTTTCATTTTTGATTGGATCTTCTTTATTCTTGCAGGCAACAAGTAAACCCATAATATCTCCGATGTGTTCGAAATTCAGCAGGATCCCACCAAGGGGCTTATGAGTTACCTGCCCTTGTGCGTTTGGAAAAATCCCTATAGACTTACAATGGGAGAAATATTGCAACCACTCTAGTGCTTTCAATTTTGAATGGAACTTCTTCATTCTTGCATACAATAAGGACAACTATTAAAGCTTGGATTAGTTTGAATTTCGTCAAGATCCAATCACATATTTTTATTTTGGAGTTAGCTCCCCTTGAGCATCTTAAAAATTAATGAATATTGTTGTGACCACTCTAGCTCCTTCATTTTGATTGGATCTTCATTCTTGCAGGTAACAAGACAACCATAAAAGCTTGGATGAGTTTGAATTTCAAGTAGAAACAACTTTAGACTGTGGAATTAACTTCCCTTGAGCATCATAAAAAATCTGCATAGACTTACAATGGGAGATCTGTTGTGACCACTCTAGCACCTTCATTTTTGAATGGATCTTCCTCATTTGTAGGTAACAAGGACTTCCATAAAAGTTTGGATGATTTTGATTTTCCGCCACACCCATCCACCAGCTACAGAGTTAGCTGCCCTTGAGCATCTAAAATATAACTATATAATGTTGTGACCACTCTAGCACCTTCATTTTTCATTTGATTTTCTTCATCCCTATAGGTTACCAGGACATACATAAAAGTATGGATGAATTTGAATTTTGGTCAGATCCCATAACTGACTACGGAGTTAGCTGCCCTTGAGTATCTGAAAACTACACTTTCACCAGGTTTCCAATGTAATTTTTATTCAGATCTTTTTAATACTTGCAGATAATTAGAACCGGCATTAAATACACTTATGTTTTTGACTTAATTTCTGGTCACTGTTTCAAGTTCAGAGTTATCTGCCTTTGAGCATCATAAATTATGGTGTCTCCAAACATTATGCTGGCTCCATGGTGAGCGATCGTTGCCCATTGGGCTACTTGTCATAAATTAACCTAGTTAGTTTGTATTTTCCTAGTCACAGGTCCAATTCGGCTTCTGGTCAATACAGTTGACCAAGGACCTGTAATTGGACCAATATGACATATTCATTAATCAATTACTTATACATACAGTCAAACTTTGGTCGCTCGAACTCGCCTGTCTCGAACACCAGGGATCGGTCGAACTCGTTCGTCGGTCCCGGCAATTTCCCTATACATTTAATGTCAAAATACACCCCAGACTCGAACAGCGATGGCTCGAATTCTCGAACTGAAAGCATGGTCCGCAGGGCGATTTTTCATGTAAAAATGCTATGATGGCTAGAACCAAATATTTCTTTACATGAATCAGTCACACGCTAGATTTAAGCTCTTTATTATTTTCACAAGCGCTCCGTGACATTAATGATTTTACCCTTGGGTTACCTAACTGACGAGCGGAACGTGTGAAGCAATTAGCGGCAATTTATCAGATCAAAGATTTGAGTATGTTCTCACTTGTCACCACTTAGTAGGGCCGCTGAAAATGATTAAAGACAATTAATGAGATGTTTTATAATCAAGAACTCGCGTGTCAAAATGAGTAAAACATGCCTGGCTGGATAAAGACAGGTATCAGATTGTGCGGCGGTACAGTCTGATCCGCGTCTTTGTTGTAAACATCCTGGGGAGTTTGTAATTTTTTCATGTTTTTATTCGTTGATGTTAATTGAAACATTGTTAATAAATAATAAGAAACAAACTGTTTTTTTTTTCTTTTATTGTTCTAAAGGAAATGATAAACAGCCGAACATAAACTGTAGCAACACATAAACAGGAACATTCACCCACAAGAAGACAAACGGTACAGCTTACTCGATAGCAAATGCATTGATCAGCCTGCGCATATGCGCATGCTGATTAATGTATTTACTTAAAACAGGTTCATATGCTAACACACGCGGCTTATCAGTTTAACTCTAGCGTGCAAAGGGTTATTGATCAGTGACAGGTTCTGGTGCGCTTTGCAACTTTGTTCGTAAAAAAAAACGTGGTGTCCGTGATGACATAAAGTACACATGAACCAACTTGAAAATTGTCAGGCTAGGTATCGCTCAAACACATGGATGGGTCAAACTCGCACCGACGGTCCCGACAAGTTTGAGCCATCGAAGTTCGACTGTAGCTCTTTAACAGGCAAATGAATTCTATTTGACCTCAGCTTAATACAGCTGACCTCATGTCAATATTGATTGATCTATTATCAATACTGAAATACATGAACTGTAAATAATTAATAGTGGACTTTATAAGAACACTTTGGGCATAACTTTTTAAAATGTCTATACTCTAATGTATCTAGATCAACTGGGTCCTTTAGAATCCAGTCAAATGGGATCCACACTTTTTTTTTATCCACAATCCATACTATTAGTAATTATAGAATGTGCACTTATTGGATTGCATATGATAGTTTTCAATTTACATTTGAGAATATTAAAAGCATTAGTATGCTGCTTGCAGCCAGGATTGGTGTAATAAGTCCTTTGTATTCTGCCCAACAAGACCGGGGATATAGTGTTCAGCATGGCATTCCTTGGGGTCTTTCTGTCCACCATTAGACAAAAGCTTGTGCTGTCTATTACTTTTTTACTCTTTGAGATATTTTGAAAAATTTTGGCGGGCTTAAGAATATTTTAGTTAGAACTTAGCATGTAAGTTCTCTATGAAACCAAAAAATCACTAAATTATATTTTCCACTTAATTCTTGATAAAGTTGTCAGTGTAAGTCAGTATGAGGAATTATGTTTTCCATTTATTTTTTTGTAGGGTTGAAGGTGGAGAACTGTTTGATAAAGTTGTCAGTATTAGTCAGTATGATGAATTATGTTTTCCATTTAAATTCTTTGTAGGGTTGAAGGTGGAGAGCTGTTTGATAAAGTTGTCAGTATTAGTCAGTATGAGGAATTATGTTTTCCATTTAATTCTTTGTAGGGTTGAAGGTGGAGAGCTGTTTGATTAAGTTGTCAGTATTAGTCAGTATGATGAATTATGTTTTCCACTTAATTCTTTGTAGGGTTGAAGGTGGAGAGCTGTTTGATAAAGTTGTCAGTATTAGTCAGTATGATGAATTATGTTTTCCACTTAATTCTTTGTAGGGTTGAAGGTGGAGAACTGTTTGATAAAGTTGTCAGCATTAGTCAGTATGAGGAATTATGTTTTCCATTTAATTCTATGTAAGGTTGAAGGTGGAGAGCTGTTTGATAAAGTTGTCAGTATTAGTCAGTATGATGAATGATGTTTTCCATTTAAATTCTTTGTAGGGTTGAAGGTGGAGAACTGTTTAATAAAGTTGTCAGTATTAGTCAGTATGATGAATGATGTTTTCCATTTAAATTCTTTGTAGGGTTGAAGGTGGAGAACTGTTTGATAAAGTTGCCAGTATTAGTCAGTATGATGAATGATGTTTTCCATTTAAATTCTTTGTAGGGTTGAAGGTGGAGAGCTGTTTGATAAAGTTGTCAGTATTAGTCAGTATGAGGAATTATGTTTTTCACTTAATTCTTTGTAGGGTTGAAGGCGGAGAACTGTTTGATAAAGTTGTCAGTATTAGTCAGTATGATGAATGATGATTTCCATTTAAATTCTTTGTAGGGTTGAAGGCGGAGAACTGTTTGATAAAGTTGTCAGTATTAGTCAGTATGATGAATTATGTTGTCCACTTAATTCTTTGTAGGGTTGAAGGTGGAGAACTGTTTGATAAAGTTGTCAGTATTAGTCAGTATGATGAATGATGTTTTCCATTTAAATTCTTTGTAGGGTTGAAGGTGGAGAACTGTTTGATAAAGTTGTCAGTATTAGTCAGTATGATGAACCCACAGCTAAACTGTTGTTTTACCAGATGGTCTCAGCTTGCAGTGTAAGCTTACATTATAAGGCAATTACAACCATGCAACTACCAATTTAGCAATACAGTAAAACCTGTCTCAAGCGGCCACTCAAAAATAGACAAAACAAGGTCGTAAAGACAAATGGTAGCTTAATGAAGGTTGAAAGTATTGCAGAATGCTCTCATTCTGCAATATCTGCAATACTTTTGAACTGCATTAAGCGATAACTGGTCTTGAAAACCAAGTTTTGGTCTTCTTTTTAGTGGCCGTTTAAGGTTTTACTATATATCCTAATAAGCGTCTCAAGATAAGCTGTCAAAAGAATGAAATAGTTTCTGACGGATTGTAGCCTTTTTTTTTTATTAAGAACGGTCCCTTTTCTTGGTGTAAAAGTCCATTTTCCTTTGTAACTCAAGCCGTAGTCCGAGAATCTTGAGTGTTTTGATCAATATGTGACCTGATTACGTAAGAAATCTGCACCTGTTTACGACCATTGTCTCCGCCGGGAAGCATCTTTCAAATACTAACCTGTCTGATTTGAGCATTGTGGGTACACGTGACATATTTGTTTACCGATAGCGTCATCAAATCATGTGATTCGCCCCTTAGGGAGCGCAGTGGCTCAGTGGTAGAGTGCTTGACTCGAGACCGAAGGGCCGCGGGTTCGAGCCTCACCGGCGTCACTGCGTTGTGGTCCTTGAGCAAGACACATTTATCCTAGCTTAGTACTGGTTCAACCCAGGAAGATTCGTCCCTATATAACTGAAAGATTGTTGATGGGACGTTAAGAATCAAATCAAACAAACAAACAAAATGTGATTCGCCCGATTGGTCGATTCCAACTTATCAATCCGCGTCATCACGCGTCACAAGAAACCACTTTTTCACCAAAAAATGTTTTAGTGTAGAAAATCTTATCATTGTTTCGCTAAATATTGTAATACCAATCACTGTTATTGTTTAGTTACCAAAGGTTACATGATGTCTCCATAAACGAATTATTTATAGCCAGTCAGTGCTTGTTACTTTTCTAACGTAGTGTTTTGGTTAATGCACACTCGTATTGACACAAATCCAACTTTTCAGTCGGGATGTGCCTTAGCAGACAGGTGGATTCTTTAGTATCGCGCCTGCGCAAGACAATGGTTTACGACAGGACAGTGTACATGCACTTGACAAGGTCAAGTTGACATCGTTATCATAATTAATACACAATGACCGAATATAGTTCTTAGGGTTATCAAACGTTTGTGGTATTTCCTACTGTGCCTTTAAGCTGTTGATTTTTTTGTTAACTAAATGCTTTATTGCTAGATATGTAATAAAAATGATATGTTAATACCTTTTAATAAATTTCATTTTAATTGTGTTGAAAAAGAAATCATATTTCTGCATGAATTAATTTTTTTTTCAGTTTTTTATCAATATACCTCCCTTGATAATATTACAGTAACATTAATTTCCCTTTGACATATTTCCTCCCGAGCGTTTTGGGGGAAAAGGGACATTTTTTAGCTATGGGAGAACAAATTAAATGATAAATTTTGAGAGGAACAAAGATCATATAAGTGAACAGGGAACATAAGATCTTATTAGGCTGGGGAACAGTTTAAAAGGGACATCCATTTGAAGGAACAAAGGAAGGAATGTTGGATTGGGAGTGGAGCATAGAAAATATATAAACAGAGAATATACATGTAAGAATCTCTTTTGTGTGTGTGGGGTCGGGGGGTGGGGGTGAGGAGGAGAGGAATGAAGACAGTAAATGTGCCCTTTTTGATCCCTCAGCGCAAGCATGAAGTGCCCTTTTTGATCATTCAGCGCGTGCTTGAAGTGCCCTTTTTTTATAAAGTTACCGTGCCCTTTTTTGTTCCTGGGGTAAACACTATGTAGGTACACATTGGAATTGCCTCTTTAAGAAAAACTATTGTAACGTTTACACCTACCAAGTATCATGACTTTTGTCTATTGTCTTTTCCTATTTTAAACATCTCAAACTGCCAATCAGTATTAAAATATACCACAAATTGGGAGCACAGTGGCTCAGTGGTAGAGAGCTTGACTCATGGCCAAGGAGCAGTGGCTACGAGCCTCACTGGCATCACTGTGTTGTGTCCTTGAGCAAGACGCGTTTATCCTTGCTTAGTACTGGTTCAACCCAGGAAGACCCATCCCGACATATCTGAAAGATTATTGACTGGGACGTAAAGAATCAAATCAAACAAATACCACAAATTGTTTATATTTGCATGACAGCTATATCTCCAAATTCAATTTCAACTACTTATTTGCTAACCTGGTAGTTATGAGGTTATATATATCATGAGAATTGGACTATTGGTCCAGACTTGCAAATTTTTTGTGTGTAGAATTGTGATTATTTTTCATATTGAATGCTGTAAACATCTGTTTTGGGTGCTCAAAAGCACTCGGTAGTGAGTGGGATTGGTAAGTTGGCTTCAATGGACTGTAATAGTGGGGTCATAAGTTTAAAACCTGATCAGGCCACATACTTTCATGGAGATTATCTCTCCCAACCTCTGATTGAAGTAGGACAGTTGTAAGTTGTATGAATTGAATACACTAAGTATTATATGACTTTGGTTACTGTAAAGGCGGCACCTCATGAATGCGTAATTAGGACTTGTCAATCTCAGACATAGGTAAAAGCTGAAAATGAGGCGTGGTTTTATTTAAAAGTAACTATATCATCTTGCGCCATTACCTCAGTATAGAGGCAAAACACATTGTTTAGTCCTTAAATCGCCAGCAAAATAAATGCATAGATCTGAAAATGTCTATTTAACATAAGCATAGAGGCAAACATTGTGGACCCAGATCAGACTGCTCCTACAGAACAAGTCTGATCTGGGTCCACACTGTTTGTCTTTGAGGCTTCATATATTTTAGTGGACGACAATAGAACATACATTTTGTGATTATGCGCTTTAAGGGTTAATAAATGTGAGTTCAGTGTGTATACGGTTAGGATTTTCAAGAAATGCAAGCACGTTTGCGCTGCCCAAACAACTTATTCATTCTTCACCAAAGTACAGATGAAATAGCAGAACCATGCCCAGATATGAATATTAAAGTTACCGCCTTTACAGAGAGCAAAAAGTTCTATTATACTGGTTATCTGCTTGGGAGCTTGCCCAGGTACAGGGTGATAATATAACTGACTATTGTGATATGTAATTGTTAAATAGTTATTAATTCCCAAAACAGCAATTAGCACATTACAAGAGTTATAATGGGAAAATTGGAAGTTAGATTCACAAAACAATTGCAGATGTTTAGCAATATTTTGCAGAAAGGTTTTTTGTAGTCCTCTTAAGTACATGATGTTTTTCTAATTGGTTGTCATGACAATATAAAGACTTATAATGGGGGGGGGGATATTTAAAAAAATCTCAAATCAAAATTTTTTCTCTATGTTTTTTCAGTACCTCCATGACCAAGGAATTACACATCGTGATCTTAAGGTATGTACTACTACAACTTATGCTCACTGGAATCTATAGTATTGACAAACAAATATTTACATTCTGTAACTATAGAGTATCTTTCAAAACACTGCATGTAAAGCCAGTTGACAATATTGTTGTTACAACTTATTACAGGCTTTGCACAGGCTTCAAAAGTACTTGAATATGGAAGGCTTTCTTGTTAAACATTAAATTTGACTTCATAAGTGCTGGAAAATTGTTTGTAGGCCTTGAAAAGCACTTGAATTTTACCATATTTTCTGTGTTTTAGTTCCAAATATAAATTTTCATTATTGGTGCATACGTTTGTCAAAATAAGACAGTTTGTAGCCAAAATATTTTACTTAAATATGAGAAATGATTTTAAACCTGTGTTTTGTGTTTTAGTTCAAATATAAACTTTCATATTGGTGCATACGTTTGTCAAAATAAGACAGTATGTAGCCAAAATATTTTACTTAAATGTGAGAAATGATTTCAAATTTGGGCTCTGGTTCTATTGCTTATCTGTGAATCAGTGATACAATATATGGTCTAGTGCATAAGACTTTGGTACATATCACATCTGCGAGCAATGAAGGCCCAGGCGAGTCTGCACATAGAGCCATCGCTGCTCAAATTGGAGAAGTATGGATGTTTGAAGGCTCATATTAAATTGAGACCTTCCATCAATGGATACATCTATCTGCATGGTGTAGGGCTCTGAATTGTTATGTTTCAGGCCTCAAAATAAGAGTGCATATTTATAATTTCTCAATCCAAACCGTATGTTGTGGGTACTCAAAAGAGTTGTAGGTACTCAAAAGAACCGTCTCAATGTTTTTTGAGCACCCAAAATATATTTTTAAACTGATGGGTAAGAAAGTAATTGCAATTTTACGTTCAATAAATTTCCTTATCTATTCATTTGCAGCCAGAAAATATTCTGTTAAGTTCAGATGAACTCGAGTCTCTTATCAAGGTCACAGATTTCGGCTTGTCCAAGTTTGTTGATGCAGGGTCCATAATGAAGACATTTTGTGGTACACCCACCTATCTCGCTCCAGAAATTCTAGAAACTGCTGGTACGGGGGCATATACTAAGTCTATAGATGTCTGGAGTTTAGGAGTTATATTGTTTATATGGTAGGTGAAATCGTCAGGCCTTCATCAGGGATCATAATTAATTTTTTTGATCAATCGCTAAAATAGAAATTTAAAGTGTTTATTCTTGACTTGCTAAAGGTGTTAATCAGCTAGGTATATTCACTGAAATTGATTCTGTTATTTTCTAGCATGTGTTTTATTTATGTCACCATATTGTTGAAGTTGATATTTACTTCAGCTCATCTTGTGATTCACAGTAAAATCTACTACCACAGCATGTAATTGAAGAAGCAGGCTGATCTGGATCCACCCTGATTGAAAGGTAGTGTACATGCGGGTTTAGACATTATGACAAGAGAAACTTGAAAATGTGTTCTTGTTTCAAGTTTCTTTCCTGATATCTGGACCCAAATTTACACTATCATACAAAAAGGATAGTTTTCAGATTAACCAGTTTCTTCCGACTTATATAGTAGATTCAGTTGAATGATTTATTGACAGAAAATCAAAAGTAAGGTTAACTGTAGATAATTGATGGGCCATATATAATTTTGGAAATCTATCTATCTATCTATCTATCTATCTATCTATCTATCTATCTATCTATCTATCTATCTATCTATCTATCTATCTATCTATCTATCTATCTATCTATCTATCTATCTATTCCCTTTCTCTTTGGTGGGTTAGGGCACATAAAATCCCTAAAGTATATGTTTAATTGAATGTGATGTTATATTTGTCATTCCTATTCTAATTCTACTTTTCTCTTTCCTATACCATTCATCAGTTAGCTGCCATTAAAAGTTGTGCTATGTATTACTGTACACATATTGTTTACCACTTTTTTCTGCCACTTTGTTCTCTGTACTTTCTCGTACGACTGTATGTCTTTATACCCCCCCGCAAACTTTGTTTGTAGGGGGTATACTGTTTTCACGTTGTCCGTCCGTCCGTCTGTCCGTCCGTCCGTCCGTCCGTCCGTCCGTGCGTCCCTCCGTCCGTAACGCTTTGTTTCCTTAATAACTCGAAGAGTCATTGCTGGATTTTCATCAAACCTTGCAAACATGTTTATATATGCAAGACAAATACTTTAGACAAAAAAGTAGGGGCTAGGGGCCAATTCTATTAGAGTTATTTCCCTTTGTAGTTCTAAATGGCTTTTAATATAGTGCTTTATGCTTATGCTATTATAGGCCATCCATGGGCCAATTAACTCCTACCACAGCTTTTGATGGAACAATTTGATACTTTTCCTATACAATGTAAAAAATAATTTTTGACAAAATGACAGCTGTGAGAACTTAGACAATTTTTCCCCAATAAGGTGTTTATATATGCATAGACAGTGCCTTTATGGGCCGATCAACTCCTACCACAGCTTTTTATGGAGCAATTTGATACTTTGCCTATACAATGTAGACACATTGAACATATGCATGAAGGAGTTTGGTTTAGAAAAAATATTTTTTGACAAAATGACAGCTGTGAGAACTTAGACAATTTTTCCCTTATTAAGCTTTTGTATATGCATAGATGGTGCCTTCATGGGCCGATCAACTCCTACTACAGCTTTTGATGGAACAATTTGATACTTTGCCGATACAATGTAGACACATTGAACATATGCATGAAGGAGTTTTGTTCAGAAAAAATAATTTTGACAAAATGACAGCTGTGAGAACTTAGACAATTATTCCCTTATATGGCTTTTGTATATGCATTGATAGTGCCTTTATGGGCCGATCAACTCCTACCACAGCTTTTGATGAAGCAATTTGATACTTTGTCAATACAATGTAGACACATTGAACATATGCATGAAGGAGTTTATAATTTTTGTTTGCACAGATTCTACTGAAATATTCTTATCAAAACTAAGGTCTCCTTGTTCGAACTATAAATTGCCAAGTTTTTTCGTTGACTCTTACTGTGCGGGGGGTATCTAATAAGCATTGCTTATTGACTTTTTTCATTAAGAGTTGAGTTCATAACTACAGTTTGTTATGTTAAAGTTTTGCAGGCTATCATAGTTTCTTTGTTATTACAGTTTAGCAAGTTATCCTCCTTTATAACTATAGGTTGACATGTTATCATCATTTCTTTATGATTACAGTTCTGCAGTTATAGTTTCTTTGTTATTACAGTTTAGCAGGGTATCCACCTTTCTCTGATGAAAGAAAAGATATGGATTTACCAAAACAAATTCTCGGTGGACATTACACATTCCCAAAACAGTACTGGAAAGGAATTTCAGAGACGGGTTAGTGGATTTTCTGTTTATTCCGCATCCATAGGTTTAGGTAAACCAAAAAATTCAGCGTAAAATAGTCAATATTTTCTTACCCATAATATTAAGCATATGTTTTGGGTGCTCAAAAGAACCGTCTCATTGATACGGTTCTTTTGAGTACCCACAACATATGTTTTGGTTGAGAAATAAAAAAAATATTTTTCTGGTACACACTCACTTAAAGGCCTGTCATCTGCCAGATTAATGATAAACTTTTTATCAATAACCTCTTGAATAAACTAATGGTCTATAAATTCATTCTTTAGATGATCAAATATTAAGTTTTGACAAGATTTAAACTATTTTAATTGTCATTTGGCCAATTTAAAGAGTGAAGCAAGGGGTAAACTGATAAATAGAATACCAGATTTGCCTCTTTTGATGTGAAGTTTACCAGGCTCGGCTTTGAGAAAGAATGTTGATTCAACATGCATTCTGGAAGCCTAGCCTAGTAAACTTAATATCAAAAGACACTCACCAAGTATTCTCTATATAAAACATGAGCCAGGACATGAGATTTACAACAATCATGTGATGTGCATCCAGCAAATATTCAGACCAGCCTGTGCATATTGGCAATCTGATCAGAGCCTTTGCTAGTCGCTTGAATATTCTATGAATATTAAGCTACTTACCAAACATCAAATGGAGTTTCAAAGCTTAAAAGGAGGCTGCACAGGCTTATCTGAGTCTATTCATGTCAGAAGGCCACATTGTTGGAAATCACATGTCGCTGTTCAATATTTTCAGCCATTGATCTGATAAAGAAGATGATGACAGTTGATCCCAAGAAAAGACCAGCTCTCAGTGATGTATTAAACCATCCTTGGTTCAAGGTAAGCCAGCCATTCAAATATTGATTGTGACAATTGTTTTTCATCTATTTTCTTCCTTCATTGGTTCAAATTTAATTTCATGTAGTCATTTATATGTTTATGTAAATGAAATTTTCTTATTTTTTTTTCTATTGACTGATTGGCTTATTAACCAGTGAGACTATTCGTTCATCAATTTTTCTTTTCTTTTTTTTTCTCACAGTCGGCCTGTAGATTAATAGGGTTGATCCATTGTTTTCCTGTCCATGATGGCCATTCATTTACAATTTTGAGCTTCAATATTTGAACCCGTTTTTTCAATCTCATTGGTTTCAATTAATTATTATGAACAGAAATTCACTTGTTTATTGATTGTGTTTTGCTTCAAATTCAATTTTTATTTGCATATTTACTTTGTCCGTTTGATTAATCACATGGTATGCTATTTTTCATGGAGTATCTGATTGGTTAATCACCTACAAAAAGTCAGCTGTCCTGGCTGCTATAACCCTATTACACTCAGATGATTCTTAGTGCATTAGGGAAATGAACACTTATTGTGATTGATAGGATGAAGAAATGAAGAAAAAGGCCAAGCAGTTGATGTATCCAGGAAGAGATGGGATGGTACCCCCTTCTGCTCTGGTTAGTATGAACAATTTACATGTATTATGCTGGTTGTGCCAGTTTTTGTGGTATGACAAAGTAACAATTTGAATAGAACATACTTATCTCATCTGTATTTTGGCCTCGCCATGAGAAAACCTGTCTTTTGGGTTTCCAACAAGGTCATGGCCAAACAAGACTGCTCAGCTATAGAGACTAGCTAGAAAAGTGAATTGCTTGAAGCATGTTTAGATACAATTCTTTTCAATAAGCGAATAATAAAGGTACTGATCAGACTGCACAGATGTGCAGGCTGGTCTGTGCCTTTGTTGTTTTTGCAAACCCTGAAGATGTCCTGACAAGTTAAATCCTGAATCAATTTTTGCTAAAACAACTCTACAATTAATAGGCCAATTGATTTAAGCTACCTGACATTGTCGTTAACTTTCTGGTATTTATAAAATGGCGTCTGAAACCTTCAAGCATAATTACATCATAATGACATTGCTAAAATCATGTCGGGAGACAAACTTTTGAACGATTTGAAATTAAATTGACACGATTACTGGCAAATACCATTCATGATTGCTCAATCTCAAAATTGGTGGCACCTTTTCTGATTTATCAGGATTTGTGGAGCCACCACGAAAACTAGTACATTGACCATACATAACATACATCATGTTAGTACTTAAAGCACCACCTCATATTTGCAAATTCCAAATAAAGCTTGATATGGGCTAGTACAAAATGGGCGAGAAAACCTGTCTTCGGGGTTTCCGATAAAACAAGACTCAAACCAGTCTCTTCAGCTAAAGAGACTAAATAGAAAATTGAAATTGAATTTTTTCCAATAAGCAAATAACAAAGGCGCTGACCAGACTGTGCTGGTCTTGGGCTTTGTTGTTAGCAAACACCCAAAGACAGGTTTTCTCTCACCAATGCCCAAATTAGGGTACTTATTGCATTGGCGAGAAGCCATGGCTCAGACGAGTTTGGGCTTAGACACACAGTAGCCAGATCCTTCTGCTTACATGCACAAAATATGGAAGATGATGAAGATTCCAGCATAAATTTAGATCTGTAGTCCACCACACCACATTTGATTGAATGGGAGGCTCATAAGCACTCTGTGCGTTATGATGTGAAAAATCTTCAAGAGAAGAAAAACAGTATTAACTTTAATTTGAACCTTCAAGGTATAACTGACCATCCAAAACACTCATTCTATTAACTCTTACTCTTAACTCTCTTACTAGTGTAATCTGCTGATAACCTTTGCAAACATTTTGGACTCAGATCAGGCCTGACATAATGTCGGGCCTGATCTGGAGCCAAACTGTTTGACTCTCTGATGTATTCCTGATAGAATTTTTCAAAAAAGTTGATTTTGAAAAAAATCAGAAGATGACAAAAAAACATGCAAAATAACCCAGTAGACAAGGAGTTAATGCAGCAGCCAGACCAGGGCTTATTCTTGCTTTTTTTTGTTTTTCAGCCTATGAAGAGGCCTCTTGAGCTAACAGATGAGCCCCCATCTAAGAGGAGAGGTTCCAATGACACTTTATCACCAACTGATAGTCCCACTTCATAAACAGTACCATTTTACCATGATAGAAACATTTGAAACTTCCACCTCCTTAACGCTACTGTTACCATAGCAATGTTGGAAACAATTCTTCCATCAATAGATCCTGCTGCACAGCCTGCTCTGCGTACCTACATTTTTTTTTAAAACTCATTAGACTTCGAGCTAAAAAAGGTCCTGCTCCCCCCCCCCCTAGGGAATTTTGCAGACATATCATATCTTGAAGAAAATTTCAAGCCGCATCTTTTAAGAGATGTTTGCACTCTGTGCTCCGGGGCGTTAGTCTCTGACAGCCCGTTACATATGTTACTGTAACAAACTAAGGAAAAAATCAAAATAAAAGTTTGAGCTACAGAAAGAAGACATTAAACCATCTAATTATTCAAATTTCTTATGTAGTTTGCAAGCTGGATGCCTAAACTACATAAAAGCAGCATTTTAAACAATATTACAGCCTTCAATGGTGTTATATGCGTTACATAGATTAAATTTCCCTTTGAAAGTTGAAATCGTGACTAACATCATTCATTTTACAGACGATTTGTGCATTTTTACAAGTGTTTTTAATCTTAGTTTACTACAGTACTCATTTGACTAATAGAAAAAACAAAGTTTGCTTTTCTATCTCAAATACATTGTTTTATATGAGCTATTAAACAACCCTACCCCCAATTTTAAGTATCCAATTTTGGTATCTATTATTGAAGAAAAATATATGAAAATATTTGACGCTCGTAGATATCTTACATTTTTGTCACTGTCTTGCTAATGCAATAAAGAATCATACATTTGCAAGTTTGACATCAGGATCAGAGCACTTATTCAAGTATGTAACGTATGTTACATGGCATAATGAATGAGCTACAAAATTTTCTTGGAAGTAAGAGATGATATTTCAGAAAAATACCGTTTTTCACATGTTTTCCTATTAATCTCTAGCCTCTGGTGCCTTAGTCTTAGTAATTACAGTCATTGCTGATAACAAGCCCTTGGAATTGTGTTACCTATGTTATATATAACCTTTGTAATCACATATTTCCTAATGCCTATAATATTAAAATATATAGACATTTAGATAGAAAATAATAGTTCTCATTTAAATGACACAGTTTAATAAATATTCCTATTAAATAAAATTATTTAAAAACAATCTTTATTCAAGTCACCCTCACAATGTCTATCATTATGTCTGCTTCTATTGCAAAATAATCACCCATTTCATCACAACCAGTAGAATCAAGGCATTGTACTAGGACTGCAAACTGAGTACAACCCTGTTCCTCTCCACCCCTTTGGGAATTGTGCAGACATATCCTACCTTAAAGAACAATTCAAGCTGCATCAAATAAGAGATGTTTGCAATCTATTAACTAGGGGGTTAGCCTGTAATGGTATGATACGTATGTTACCATATCAATTTAAGAATAAATGAATTGAAAGTCTGAGAAACAGAAAGAAGGCATAAAACTATCTATTTATTTGAATTATTCATGTAGTTTGCATGCTGAATACATTTGATACATAAGAAAATATTTTTTAACAAATATACAGCTTCCTATGGTGTTATATGTGTTACATTAATTAAGATTACTTTTTAAAATTGGTAATTGTGACAAGCATCACTTATAAGCATTTCGTGTGATCCTCCTCTTTAGCCATCAAAAGACTTAATTTTCTTTGCATGTGTGGCCAGTGCCAGCGTCAAACAACTTGACTCAGCCAAACTTGAATCCTTAGCATTCTTCAAAAGCAGAAACAGCATGTCAGTGTCATGGGATCAAACACCTGATTAAATATGGGTTTAATGCCATTTTACATATATGCATACAATGGAGTATGATTCTGGTATATATCTCTTCCTGTGAAGTGGCAAGAGCAATCTAACTATAGCTGCCTCTGCATCCGTGCTAGTCAAATGATAACTTTACTCTGATTTTGCAAAATAAATGTCTCTACCCTGTACCTCTAAGAATACTTTAAGATTTCTGACATTGGTCAAACAGAAATTTGATAGGCTGCTTTTTTGCATCATTTGCCATGGAACCTATTTAGTCTTTTGATGCTTAAGTCCTCAGGTCTTAGATCAATAGTATTTTGCTGCGCCCAAAGAACTTTATTAGTTTTCTTTAGTTACAATATTGACTCTTGATGGTTTTGGCAGACCGTCTGAAACAATTTCTGTTACACCTTGAAAGTTATCTTGTATAAGAGAAAGAATATGAAGCTGGACATTGCCATCAATTATGTTTGCTGTTGGTTGTTTTTTTATGTCAGTACATTGAAGCATGTCTTAAAATAATATAAAACCTATGATTTCTCAGTTTTTGCAGCCATATCATTAGCTGTTGCATTCAAAAGAAGGAAAGTGGACTATAGGTAGAATGGGATAACCAGTAGTTCTGTATTATGCTCTTTGGAAGATTTATACAGAGTAAACAAGTTGATAAGGTGCCTTATTTCATGATCCATTGAAACCACTGAAATTGAAAACACTTGCCTCTGACTGAGTAGTCAAGAAGGATGTCATACAATGCCCTTGCTCATTTATTATGACGAGTTATATATGTTACATCCTTTAATAAGCGCTCTTATCTTAGAAACTTAGTGAATCATTGAATTGAAAGGGTCTAATTTGCGCTCTTTTCATCCTGCATTTCATTGCTTTACTTGCTTTGATACATCTAGTTATTTTATCTGAAGGGAAAGAGTTACCTTGGTTTCAGCACTTCAGAAGTACTAAGATTTCAAATAAGTTTTTGAATGCTTGGGGAAAGATAATAAGTGAAGAGACATTATTAGATGAAAATATGTTGGTTGCATGTATGGAAAGGCTACATTTATAAAGGTTAACCAGCTAAGATATGATTCTTTATCACAGAAATATCAAGGTACATCAGTCCAGGTTCTCATTGCTCTTAATGGCATAGTTTTCCTCCTTGTAAAGCTTTAGTCTTTCTCCTGCTTGCAGAGTATCACTTGAAACACATACTCAAAGAGCCAACTATTAGGAATTCATATCAGTTTCCGAATGTTCCAAGCCATAAATGGCAAAATTGGAAAGTTGATAATGGCTCATCAATTTTGAGTGGACTGGTGGTAAAATTGAATAACAGTAAATGATTGAAATATTGTGTGATGATTCTACTAGTTGCAAGGAGGCGTGTGATACCCTGTAATAATGATTACCACAGAAGCAGACAACGACAAACGTTTAACATGAGTGTTAAATCGATGAGAAATAGTTTGGACCATTTCATTTATTGTATTTTCTTGTAAAAATGTAAAACTATCTTTTCTATTTGTGGCTCTATATTTAGCATTATATGCACAGTATTAGGTATTGTGTCCAAAAGGTCATTGATAACATCTGTAGCACCAGTCCATGGGCTTGATAATCAGAAATGAATATAATTCCTAGTGTTTTGGCACCAAAGACTTATAAGTACACATTAAGTGTCCTGTTCTTTAACTTAATGACATCTTGTAGATATATGAGCAAGACAGACTAAGAAAATGAAAAATATCCACACGCTGTAATCGCTTTCATGTGTTTTACTTAAACGGTAATAACAAAATTCGCTTCTCTGTAAAACTGGGAGAAGGGCTGTGTATTAGCTCCTATAAGACAACATAGTTAAGATAGAAAAGCAAACTTGGTTTTTTCCTATTCATCAGTTGAGTATATGTTTGTAAAAACAGCTTGAAACCAAGTCATAGTAGTTGTTTAACTACATGACGATAGCCACAATTATAGCTTTTAAATTATAATTAGGTTCATGTAACGCACATAACACCACAGTTAGCCGTATTAATGTTAAACAGCTTCCATATGTAGTAAAGACATCCAGTATAAAGACTATAAGAATGTCAATTTATTAGATAATTTTAATGTCTTCTTTTGGTAGCTCAAACATTCAAATTTCTTATTCTCAAATTGATATAGTAACATATGTAACAAGCTGTTACAGGCTAACCCCTGGACTTACAGAGTGCAAACATTTCTTATTACATGCACCTTGAATGGTTACGTAAGATGTAATTTGTCTGCAGAATTCCAAAGGGGATAAGGATGGAGCAGGCCCTTACTCAGCTTGATGTCAAAATACTGTTTGATGATTTTACTTACCACGCTAACATATGTAACGCTCTCTGATCTTTAAAACTTGATGACAACTAGCAGATCTTTAAGTCTTTATCATAGGAGCCAGTTTAAAATCCCTAAACAATGTAAGATATCCAACAGCTGCGAGTTTTTTCACAATTTTAGCTCAAACTTTCAAACTACATTTCCTTTATTTGATATAGTAACGCATGTAACACACTGTTTCAGACTAAAGCTCCAACATAGAGAGTGCAAACATCCCTTATTCGATGCAGCTTGAGTTGTACTATAAGAAGGAATATGTCTGCAAAATTCCCTCGAGGATATTAAACATTTTTAGGCATATCTTACGTAAAGACAATGAGCTTGCCCATTTATTACATCAGGTAACATATGTTACAGCCTCTGATATTAAAAAAATTTGCAACAAACTTGCAGATTTATGAGTTTTTTCATATAAACAAATAAATCCCAAACAATGAAACACATTCATCAACTGCAAATATTTTTTAACTATTTTTTCTTTAGTTTTAATACCTAACATTTCACCTTAAAACTGGGTAGGGGTAGGGTTGTTAAATTGCTTATTTCAGAAAAAATATTTAAGCTAGGGAAGCAAACTTTAATTTTTCTGTTAGCCAATTGCATAAGCTAGCCAGACATGGTTAAAAACATTTTGCAAAACACACAGAGAGATTATGAATGTAAATGATGTTAGCCACACTTGCAAATTTTAATGGGTTATCTGATTTATGTAACGCATATGACACCTTAAGAATCCGCAATTTTGTTCAAATGGCTGTCCTACGTAGTTAAGATATCCAGTATGCAGACTATATGAATGATTTTTAAAAATAAATATTTTAATGTCTTTAATTTGTAGCCCAAACTTTCAATTTACTTTTTTTTAGTTTGATTAAGTAACGTATGTTACAGGCTCTTACAGTTTAACGCCCCGGAGTACAGAGTGCAAACATCTCTTAAAAGACTCGGCTTTCAATTCTCTACAAGATAGGATATGTCTGCAAAATTCCCTAGGGGGGGGGAGCAAACCCATTCTCAGCCATCCGTCTACATTACATATTTTTGCATGCCTAATTTTTTTGTCTGCTGATTTTTTTTCATGATTACCTTTTTTTTTGAAAATCTTTAGGAATACCTTTTGAATTTCAGACCATTTGGAAATATCAGGCCCGATCTGGGTCCAAACTGTTTGCAAACATTATCAGCAGTTGTACATGGAAGGCAAATACTTTACTAAAGCATTATATTGTGTTAGAACATGTTTAGTCAGCTTATGACTGTCAGTGGCAAATATATAAGGTCAACTTTCATTAAGTCTAAGTGTCTGCTAGTTGAAAGTTTACACTTGGAGTTAAAGTAGTTTGTGTTGATCGGTAAAAACAATACAGGGTTCGCACAGGCTTGAAAAGTACTTGAATTTAGACGGCTTTTTTTAAAAGTCCTTGAAAATTAAATCTGCCATGAAAAGTATTGGAAAATCATTCAAATGCCTTGAAAAGTCCTTGAATTCTTCTATTTTCTGTAGAACTTAAAAATATTAATAGAGATCTAAATCAGTATAAAATTGTTGTGCCTTTATTTGGTGCAGCAAATGCTGCACCAAATAAAGGCACAGCAATTTCATACTCATTTTCAAGTACTAATTCCTCCATTATCTCAGTCTAGCATTTTTGAAGAATTTTAACACTTCAATCAGTCTTTTTACGAAACTTTTAGTCCTTGAAAACTGTAAAATAGTCTTGAGAAGTCCTTGAAAAGTTCTTGAATTTTACTCAAACTTCCCTGTATGAACCCTGATATAACAGTTCCAGGTTTGCAAAGTGACAAAAAAATCTGAGGCGTGATGGAGAGGCCGCTGTGAGTGATTGAGCTAGCTGGCTTGCAGGACCAAGAGATATGTTGTGTATGTGTATTTAAAAGAATTGTCTCAGTGACATAAAGAAAAAATGAAAATGGTTCAGTGCCAGGTGTCTCCACTGTAGTCATACCACTACGGCAATTTGGGTCTCGTCACCCACTCTGGTGTTATAGTAAAATTACCTTAAATTAAAGGCTAATAAAAATGAGAACTTTCGAATATGTTTGCTAAGAGATTGCAACCTCTGTTAACAACCTCTGTGTTGTCTTGCCAAAACGGAGATAAAATCAGATTTTAAATATGTTTTATTACAGTTATATTAAAAAATTGTAAATTACGGTTTAGTCATATTTTACGGTTTAGTCATTGATTTTTTATCCACGATGACGAAACCGTAATTAGTTATTTCATGCCTAGACATCAAACGCTAAAGTTTTCATATAATCTTAAAGATACAATGTGAATTTGATGAACAAAAATCAATCGTAACCCAAGCATATTGGGGCGTTTATCTGTGATTAAATGAAGAAATTGAACATGATGAGAAAGTTACCTTTACACCGAAATAAGTGACGAGACCCAAATTGCCGTAGTGGTATGACCACAGTGGTCTCTGGATAGTTGTAATATATATGGGTCTCAACTCGAGAAAACCTGTCTTAAGGGGCTAGTGAACAACAAAGGCGCAGACCAGCTTGCGCGGATGCGCAGTCTGATCAGGGCCTTTATTATTCACATATTGGAAAGGATCATATCAAAACTAGCTGCAAGCTAAATTTCACTGTTCTAGCCAGTCTCTGTAGCTGAACAGGCTGGTTTGAAACTCACTTCGTCAGAAATGTCGACAACAGGTTTCTCGTGTCAAGTCCCAATTTCAAACAATGATTAATGTATTGTGATGTGTACTATTATCACATTATCCTCTTCGCAAGAAGACATAATTATGTTGACTGTGAGCAACAAAGGTGCAGATTAGCCTGCACATCTGTATGAAGCCAGCCAAATCCATAGTAACATCATGGGCATGGCTCAATTTTTCTCCCGCTTCACTTCCTAGGGCAAAGGCAGTGGTATTGTATAGAGGCCCCAGTTCACCATCTCAAACATTTTAGCTTAGATAACTCCAATTTTTTAATAGCAAACATTGATAACCCGGTGTGTGTGTGTCATATTTGCAATCAAATCAATGTCTTCAATTACATATAGAAAATTACCTTTATCACTTTGTATACTAATGGCTCCTAAATCTGTTCTTTGGCAAACAGTGATGACCCAGATGAAATGCTGCATGTTGCGGCATTTCATCAGGGTCTACACTATTTGTTGAGACAAAAACAATCTTCAGAGAGAAAAAATATAATTTTTAATTAAAAATTGTAATCTGTTTCCCCTCAATATGAACAATGGACCATCCCAAGTTTCAATGTATCAAACTAGAAGGAAGAATACATTAGTGCATAAAAGGTTAAAAATGGAATGTGAGAATAACAAGGTCAGGAGCAATATTTTACAATATGTCAATCATACATAGAACAGAAGTTGTGTCGTTATCATGTACCTGTGAAATGATTAAGATTTTGTGGTTTTGAGTTGCTTTGAAAACTCACAAAAATCTGAATTAATTTATAAACACATCTTATGTATATATATGTCTGGCCTAGACATTTTCATTTTCACTCAATACTGTAGCCTAAAGTGTTATTTTTTTCTAGCCTAAAGTAGCCTTGCAAACTTAACCCTCTGTGGACGGGAAACCCAAAAACGGGAATTTGGACAAACGGCAAAGACCCAGATGAAATGCCGCATAATGCTGATGAAATGCTGCATAAAGCAGCATTTCATCAGGGTCTGCACTGTTTGCTAAGGTAAAAAGGATCCTCAGAGCCAAAAAAAATACCATATCTTTGGGAAATTATAACGGGCAACTCCTCAATATATACAATGGACCATCCTGACTATTGTATATAGCTTTATGGAAAATTCCATTGGTCCTATAAGGGTTAAACTGATGCATTTGTAACTGGCACATTCCATATAGATAGGAAAATTCGAAATTTAACCCTTTGTATACAAGAAACCCCAAAACGGGTACATGTACTTTTACAGTGAACACCTAGATGAAATTATACCACATAATCCGGCATTTCATCAGGGTCTACATTGTTTGAAAAGGTAAAAAAGATCTTCAGACAAAAATAATACAATATTTTTTTTAAAACTATAACCCGACACCCCTAGATATGCGCAATTGATTATCCTAAGTCTATTGTATCAAATCAGAAGGAAGAATCCATTAGTATACAAAGGGTTAAAAATCTTGTGTATATTATTATAAGTGTTCCACAACTTTAAAAATGTACCTTCAGGCTTAAATGAACTGTTTCATGGAATAGTTCATAATGACATTTAAAGAGGTATTTACGTTAGACTAGTAATATTAGAGATTTAGATATTACCATGGGTATGCTCGATTGTAGTAAAATTGTACTCTGAATGTGCTTTGAACTGTAACCTGATGTTTGATTTGAAAAAAAATGGCAACAGTTTTTTATGCCCCCCCCCCCTCCACCAAAACTTGAAAAAGTTGATGAGTCATATTATTTAGGGCTTGTCTGTGCTTCCATATGTATGCTAAGTTGGCAGGATATCTCATACACTTTTATCTTTTTGCATGCTGGGTAATTTTTTGTTTCGTCTGCTGACTTTTTTCAAAATCAACTTTTTCAAAAAAAATCTTTCACAGGGTTCGTACGGAAATGGGAAAACAGACTTTCAGGACTTTTTTTGTTTTTCAAGTACTCAGTTTCTTCCCAATTTGTATAAAACAACGTGAAAAATGCATCTTTTTTCAGCCGGAAACGTCAAAGTGGAAAAAGAAAAAAGGTGCACTTGTTTCCTTTGATTTTTATTCCTGTGATTAAACCCTGGACTACTGCACAAATTGAATAGAATAGAATGCAAGTTGCACCTGGCTCATCAACGTGTATCTAGCGATTTTCACTCGATTTTTTGCTATTTTCACAGGGGTTTTTGCGCATCCCATAAATCTGAAAGGATTTTTTAAGGACAAACTCATATTTTCAAGGATAATTTTACAAAATTCCAGGACAATTCCACGACAAATTTCAAATTCCAGGAGTTTTCCAGGACCAAGGTAAAATTCAAGGTCTTTTCCAGGTCTGTGCAAACCCTGTTTCAGGAACACTATCAGAGTGACAAACAGTTCTGATCCAGAACAGTGCTGATCTGGGTCCATACTGTAAGCAAAAGTAATGAGCGGATGACAAAAGTTGAAAGTGTTTTTGTTTAGTTTTGTCCGTGTTGCATCATCCTTTTTTGCATTATATCATATATGTTGTGACATTTTTTTAAAGAAAGGCAAGAAAAAAACAGTAAGCATTGTACTTACCGATAGTGTTTTTTCTGTAGTAGCCACCTGAAACATTTTTTTGTATGCTTGTCTTATCACAATGCTGTCTTATCACAATGCAATCACAATTTTTCATATATTCCTGTTGGTTTAGCAAAAAGCACTTTAATCTTTATCCTGCTTATAATTTTTTGTCCTGAAAATGTTGTCTGCTATTACGTCTGCAGCATATATTAAAAAAATGCACTTCAGACCACTTTTGATCATGGTAGCAAACACTATGGACCCTGATCTGGGTCTATATTGTTTGTAATATACAGTAAAACCTGTCTTATGCGATCACTAAAAGTTGACAAACCAACAGTCTTAATTAGAAATGGTAGCTTAATGAAGGTCAAAAGTATTGCAGAATGCTACAAGCTTAAGAGGAGCATTCTGCAATACTTTTTACCTGCATTAAGTGATTATCAGTCTTGAAAACCATTTTCTGGTCTTCTTTTTGAATGGCTGCTTAAGACAGGTTTTACTGTAGGCTTCTAAAGTGTATACATCAATAAGTGAGCAGACGGCAATTTTCGTGAATAGTGGGTAAAGATTGAGTTGAGCATGAAAAACATTTTATAACCATGGGGCCAGGGTAGCAACATAGACAGATCCTTTGGACCAACTTTTCTATCCCCCACCCTCACACTCATGATAGATTCCTATATTCTTAACCCATAAAGCACCAAGAAAAAATGCATCTGAAAATGATGTCTGCTGAAGTCATCTGCTGCAAATAATTGCCTATCATTACTGACGAATTAAGTATAGAAGCAAAAAGTGTGGACCCAGAACAGACTGCTCCTATAGGAGTATTCTGATCTGGGTCCACACTGTTTGCCAAAGAGGCTTCTTAAAGATTTCAGCAGACGAGAAAAGTAGACGACTTTTGTTGCAATTGGCGCTTTCAGGGTTAAAGATTGCCTGTAGATGAAGTTGGATAATTGTTGGTGGGTTCATTTTCTTTTAGTCCTTTTTTGTGTTTTCAGAGATGTATAGTATATTATTTACTTTTATGTATATATGTATATATTTAACATGTTTTGGATAGATTTACATAATTTTTACTAGATGTATATCGTGTATTTTAACCCTTAATGCGCCAATTGCAACAAAAGTTGTCTGCTTTTCTCATCTGCTGAACTGTTTAAGAAGCCTCTATGGCAAACAGTGTGGACCAAGATCAGACTGCTTCTATAGGAGCAGTCTGTTCTGGGTCTACCCCATTTGCTTCTATACTTAATTCGTCAGTAATGCTAGGCAATTATTTGCAGCAAACGACTTCAGCAGACAACATTTTTAGATGCATTTATTTCTTGGTGCTTTAAGGGTTAATATGTCTTTTCTTGCTATAATGCTGTTTTTGAAGGGACTGGATGCCTTTACATAGGTTTTATGCCATTTTTACCAAAATAGGTTAACCCCTTATAAAGATCAAAAGAAATAATAAAATAAGCGTGTCTGTTGTTTAAGATGGGAGAATCTATCAGTCAAGACTGGCTTGATTTGGTTCCACCTTCCTTCATGGATATTAGAACTTAGCGGAAGAACAAAGGTCACATGTTCAGAATTGGTCAGCCCCATATCAATGGGAGCACAGTGGCTCAGTGGTAGAATGCTTGACTCGAAACTGAGGGGCGTTGGGTTTAAGCCTCACCAGCTTCACTGCGTTGTGGTCCTTGAGCAAGACACATTTATCCTAGCTTAGTACTGGTTCAACCCAGGAAGACCCGTCCCTGTTTAACTGAAAGATTGTTGATGGGACGTAAAGAATAATTTCAAACAATTGTTTATTATGACTGTTGCAATATTTCATAGAGATTTTAAATGAGTCAGCTCATAAGATTTTGGTACTTATCGCAAAAGCTTAGTCATTCTTTAAATATGCATGCACAGCTTTCTAGTGGACCTACTTTATGTGTGGGAGCGTTAAAGGTTTTGGTGAGACTGTGCATATATCCTTTTTTGCTAAACCAAAATCTTGTTAGCAGACTCAAATATGAATAAGATAATAGATGTTTTGCATGTATCTGTTCTTTTAGAAGGAAAACTTTTTTTGTTATTTCTAAATATATATGTTACATTTAGTTCTCATGGTGTACTGCAACCACATGATGGTAATGCTGCTTTCTGATTGGAGGTGCACAATCACATGATTGTAATGCTGCTTTCTGATTGGAGGTGCACAATCACATGATGGTAATGCTGCTTTCTGATTGGCGGTGCACAATCACACGATAGTTATGTTGCTTTCTGATTGTGTGTGTGTGTGTGTGTGTGTGGGGGGGGGGGGGGGGGGGGGGGGGAATCACAGAATCACAACACTGACCCAATGGGGTTCTTCATAAGAAATCAAGGACAAACTTGTCCATGATTTATTGTTAAAAACGCACCCGTCAAACTGCTATACCCAGACCAATACAGGATTGGGCCAGCTCATGAGATTTTGGTACCTTTCACAAATGCGTAACATCACTTTTTAAATGTGCATGAATAGCTATCTAGTGGGGCTACAGGTCTGAAATTCAGATGGAGCCTTCATCTATGTCTGTTATTTGTGTTTATGCAGTGAAGGCTCTGACAAAACTGCAGGTCTGTGCAGACGTGTCTGAGCCTTGGCTGCAATACAGTAAAACCTGTCTTAAGCGGCCATTCAAGGACTTAGAGACAAATGGTAGCTTAATGAAGGTCGAATGTATTGCAGAATGCTCCAAAAGAGCATTCTCCAATTTTTTTGACCTGCATTAAGCGATAATCGGTCTTGAAAACCAATTTTTGGTTTTCTTTTTGAGTGTCCGCTTAAGACAGGTTTTACTGTATGTACCAAAATCTCAAGTACCGGCTCAAACTAATTGCAATTTCAAGATAAAAATGTATCTATTTTGATTTATAATTATATTTCTTTGTAGTGTTTTATTTTTGGAAGGTTGTTTTTATCATTTTTAATGTGTGAGTCATTGAAAACATAATGTAAATTGTAGACACTTATTTCATAATGAGTGGAATGCATGTTTTAGGGCATTGTAGTAGAATATAGTTTAACACTTTTACTTCCAAAAACACAGATTAAAATGTCTTCTGATATCATCTGCTGTATGTTTTCACTTTAACAACATATTAAATTTAACTTGTATGCCAACAGTTTAAGCGGAGATCAGACTGCTCCATGTGTAGCAGTCTGATCTGTGCTTATACCATTTGCTATAGACTTTAGAGAGGGCTTTAATCATGAGTAGTGGTAAATACATGGCTGAAAATGTCTTCTACTGATTGCATCAGCTGTATTTTTTTGCTTTATCAATTGATTAATTTTGACTTGCATGCAAACACTACAGATCTGGGTCCACACATTTTGGAACAGATTTCTAAAATACAACAGCAGACAACTTTGGATGTTGATGGCAGTGAAAGTGATCAGATCTTTTTGTGTCATTTGTGAAAGACAGCTTCCACAAATACACAGTCTGATAAGTATCAAATAGGTGACAGTTCAAAATTTCCAAAATACTGAACTTCAAAAATTCACATCTCAAAACTTGTCCTTTCCCTACAAAAAATTAACCATCTTAAGTTTGAATTGCTATTCAAACTTAAGATGGTTAATGTTTTGTAGGGGCCCTATCCATCTTAAGTTTAAAATACTATTGCAACATGCAAGTTGACTGATAGTACTTTGATAGACTGCAGACAGTTAGGGTGGTTTCAGTCCTTTTACAGGCACATGCCATGTAACAATTTTAGCTTGCCTGAACAATGTTCACAATGAGCTATTGTACTACCCCTGGCCTTGGCTTTAGTCCCCACTTATGTTGAAGTTTTTGCCAGTGGGTCAAATTTCGATTGTTTGGTCTTTACCTACATCTGCTTCTGACAAGGCTCTGAAATCAAAGGCTCTGACAAGACAGAGCATCCAAAACCTGCTGATTTGCTTGCCCAAAACTACAGTGCACTGTCATGAACTCATGCTCCAGCCTCATCACAAGGGAATGCTATGGCCTTGTTGGTATGGCTGATAACATTGTTCTGAATGACATCGTAAGCTGCACACTTTACAAGCTGCTATCAATTTTGTCTCTTCAAGCCTCTATAGCAAACAGTATGGACCCAGATCAGACTGCTCCTTAGGGAGCAGTCTGATCTGGGTCCATACTGTTTACATGCAAATTGAAATAACTGTTATGGAATCGAAGAATTGCAGCAGACGACATTTTCAGCTGCAGCTTTGGCTGGCATTCAAAGTGTAATTTTTACGAGAAATTTGAGATAAACTCAAATACACAATTGTTTTGATATGAAATCATCACATATTAAGGAGGATGGACACATGCCAATTATTTTTAAGGGAGACAATTTATGCATGCTTTCCAAAGGGAGTCTCATTTCATTAAAGGGAAGTAGTTCTTCCTTCTCAAGAAAAAAATTGCCCAGTTGCATTCAGAATGGCTAACATTCATCTCAGTATATGGATATGCATTGTTCCAATAACATCTTGGCTGCAATGCAAGAAAACCCGACTTTGTTGCATGCCAATAATAAAGGCGCAAACCAGCCTGTGCATCCGCACAGTTTGACGAGCGTCTTCGTTATTCGCTTTCTGGTTAGTATGATGACCCCACTTGCCACTCACAAAATTTTGATATTCTAGCTAGTCTCTGTAGCTCAGCAGGCTAGTTTGAGTTTTATATGAAACCCTGAAGACCAGTTCTCTCATGTTGAGGCCCATATACAATAAAAAGATTTGGAAACCAGTCCCTGTTGTGTCATAGACTTGACCCAATTGTTATGCACTCATAATTGCTACACTATGAATGTTGACCATTCTGAGTGCTTGATGGTATAAACCGAGTGGTGATAGAGAAGAGAAGCAAAATTTAAAACCTAAAACTTGGAAGTTATCTCCCCTGATAATGTGTCCATTCCCTTAAAACATGCTTGTGTTGGTTGTTGTGTAAATCATCAGTGTAAAGGAGCTGAGAATTAAAGACAAACAAAGATAGAGTATGAGAAAGTTGTTTTAATTCACGACCACAATATATACCTTACCATTAGATTTTTGTTCTCTCTTTGAGAGTAATATCAGGCCCCCAGATAAGTGTGTAACTGCAAATTATTTTTCTTATTTCTAAACCAAAACATATGTTGTGGGTTCTCAAAAGAATCGTCTCAATGAGACGGTTCTTTTGAGCACCCAAAACAAATGTTTAAACTTATGGGTAAGAATATAACCACAATTTAACGCTAAAAAATTTGCTTAACTGGCCCTATGAATATATTCAATCATTAGATCCAGACAAAAGTAGGCTAAAACTAAGGTGCCTGGATCAATGTATACCATTACCATAAAAAAGCTGTTCACTATTTGGAAAAAATACAAGAGTCCTCCATTTTTCACAGAGATGTACCATTTTTCCATGCAGTGTATTGATACAAACATGTCCCCACCCTGATTACTCCCAAACAAGTTTAACATAATTATGCTAATTGTTTAAAGTAAGTAAGGGTGCAAAGATCAGGAATCAATACAATCAAGTGCCACACCTGACCCAGGATACCAATAGGAAAGTGACAAACTCACCATTAGACACCACAAAGGAGAGCCAAGAGGTCAGCCCTTTCCCAGCATGTGACCACAAGGCACAAATAAACAGACGCATACACAGGCATAAAAACATAGGACAGAAAAAACATAAAAGATCCACAAAAGAAGTACCACCTTGGAACAGTCAATAAAATATTTTACTGGAAGGATTAAACCGGTTTCACGGCGCCAACCTCGCCCTTAATTCAGATGTGGATCAAGACATAGATATTTGGTTTGCATGAAAGACCCCTAACTTATCAATGCATCATCTCCTAGAACATATGTCAAGATATAAAAAGGAGATAAAGCAAAGATAAGGACTCAACAGTAAATAAAACTGAATAGCGGACCAAAAGAAATCCAACAAGTAAACCCCGGTGGGCCGGACAAACAGCCAAAGCATCACCCTTTCCATCATGAATATTCATGCTAAGCTCCACCCACTATGAATAATTATATAAATAAACTTTCATTTGTTCATAGAACAAAGAAATTACTTGTCAGGTCCACTAGTGTAGGATCATATCTAATCATATTTCCATTAGGAAACAGAGCAGGCTCTTACAAGAGCTGCCTGATCTGGGTCAGCTTTGTTTGCAAAAGCATTAAAAGGTGCCTCTATGAAGTAAAGAGTTAAAAATGGGCAATGTTTACAATGGACAGAAAGCCATTTAAACTTTTTAACACATTTGGACACCCTTAACTGTTCTGAACTGTCACAACAACCTTGTGAATCTTCGGTCCATCAAACCTTCCCAATCTATCATCAGCTTACAGCAATGCTTTCGCATTGTGGTGGGGTGTCGGGGGACTTGGAATAAAAGTCTCTTTGATTGAGCTCACTTTTCCAATTTAATGAACATATAGGAGAATCCAAAGCTCAAACCAATACTTCTATAGAGGTCTCTGTCTCAGGTCTCTTGCTTGACCCCTGCTACAGATGTAAGTCATAGTGTTGGGGTATTGAAGTCAAAATTACTAACGATTAATAGAAAGACTAATCCAGTACAATTGGAAAATATACCATATTCCGTAAACTTATGAGTACCAAAACATGCTGCCATAGGCTCATGCCTAGATAAGATGCCCTTTTGCTATCAAAAAAGTAATATTTTCCTATTTTATCATGAAAACCTATGTTTTGGGTACTCATTTGAAGGGTCCATTGAGTACCCAAAACATTGTTTTGTAGAGAAATAAGAATCTGGAGGGACTATATTTAGAATAATCAATAGTAAAAACTCATATCGATATCTTCCAATTCTAGTCCAAGTTATTAATTAAATGGTAGTTTCGATCGATCAGCACAACACTATATGCAACTATTCTCAAACACACCCCGTTTCATCAAACAATTAAGAAACAGCAATGATCGGCTTCATAGTGTCAGTCTTTGGTCTTGGCCAGATCATCAGACTGTAACAGAACTTCTCATTGGCTGTAATTGCTTCACTTCATAACAGCTGTATGTTACCCTTGCTCTGATTGGCTGGGTTGTCATGGTAACAACCTGTTATACTCAGCTATAAGCTGTGACTTCCTGATAGCATCCCATGTCCTTGCAGCAAAATGAAACCTAGAAGTACATGATATAAAGGATAAGAAATCAAGTGTTTTTGTCTTAATATACAAAAACTATATACCCCCTTTGTATATCGGGGGGGTATAGACAGGTAACTAACATTGCAGTGTTAAGAAATATAGGCCTTTAACAGAATAAATTCTCTGCAAATAAGAAACAGACATGAAAGATTTTAACCCGGAATAAAAATTCTTATCTTACCCATTTTATCTTACCCAGGATGTCATGTTAAAGTGACACCATCATGTTATGGTGCATCTCAGCATATTCAGGAACTTCTAGGAGCCTTTTTTTAAAAATAAATTTGTGGACTGATGAGCAAGAGACCATTATTTGTGTGAGGATGCGATAGAAAAATCCACCGCAAGGATCAACATTTGTCATCACTTGAAAAGCCTTGTGATGCCAAACTGTGATCCTATGGGTGGATTTTTCTATCCCACACTCTTAATTAATTCATTGAGATTCTTATATTATAAAATATAATATGAGCTGCTAAAACGTGATTTCCAACAATGTGGTATTTTGACAAGTGTAGACTTAGAGGAGCCTGTGCAGCCTCCTTTTAAGCTTACAAACCTCAAATGAGGTTTGGTCAGTAGTTAAACAGTCATAGAATATTTAATCGACTGGCAAAGGCTCTGATCAGTCTGCGCCTATGCGCAGGCTGGTCTGAGCTGTTGCTGGTCGCACATACCACATTGTTGGAAATCTCATGTAGCTGCTCATATAATATATAAAATGAAACACCTAAAAGAACTGGGTGCTTAGCATGGTTTGTTTGTTTGTTTGATTTGATTCTCTACGTCCCATCAACAATCAGTTAAACAGGGACAGGTCTTCCTGGGTTGAACCAGTACTAAGCTAGGATAAATGTGTCTTGCTCAAGGACCACAACGCAGTGACGCTGGTGAGGCTCAAACCCACTGCCCCTCGGTCTCGAGTCAAGCACTCTACCACTGAGCCACTGCGTAACAGAGCTGGGTGCTAAGCAAGGTGACCATGGTAATATCACTGCACTAGCTTTATCTTGGACATCACTTCACTTACCAATTTTTCTCTGTTAGTGTGGTATGAGTCAAGGTCTCTCTAGGCAAGGAAAATATCTGACTCCTGAGCGAATTGATCAGTGTGTTAAAACTTGGGAACCCTCGATACTCTGGTAACATTGTCATTATGGGATCTGAAATATCATAGAAACTACAGTAAAACCTGTCTTAAGCAGCCATTAAAATAGAACACCAAAAACTGGTTTTCAATACTGATTATTGCTTAATGCAGGTCGGAAGTATTGCAGAATGCTCCAAGGGGAGCATTCTGCAATACTTTAGATCTTCATTAAGCTAACATTTGTCATTAAGATCGGGGTTTTTTGTCGATTTTTGAGTGGCCACTTAAGACAGGATTTGCTGTATGTCAGAAAGACCAAATTAAATCAATGGTTCAATTTTTGGTGACAGGTCATTAAACCTAAAGTTGCAAGGATAAAGCATAGTTGATGAGGATCCTGTCCTAGCTGCCAGTTGATGAAGATCCTGCCCTAGTTGCCAGGAGCTGGTTGTTTCAATAGAATACCAATGTTCCACCAAATGACCCTCTCATGCAGTTATAAGGGACATATTATATATAACTGAATGTTATGCAACATCTTCCAAATCAATTGTCAATGTAGGAATGATCTTCCACAGGGCTCTTGATCACCTGATTTTGGTGCCAAAATTTGGCCCCATCCCAATAACAAAAAGTATGTTTTTTCCCAATTTCAGACAAAAAATTCCCAATCTGAACAAGCCTACTTGTTCCCAAAAAACTACAGATGAACCAGTTAAAAATATCCATTAAAACAGTTAAAAAACATATTAAAGTGTGCCGATTATTAAGTTTTTATTCCTTGAAAAACGCACAACTTCCTTTCTGAACGATCTTTTTTCATGTACTTTTGCTATATTTAGTATAACTGTTTTTTACGGAATGCTCGAGTTACTTCCCTTCCCGCTATACGGGAGCGAATCATGGTCGATGCGATTGTGTTCTGCCCATTTTCTTGGCCAATATTGTTACGGTAAACTGCATATAAATTCAATTTTTGCTTGAACAGTAATAAAACTATTCATTGCTATCATTTGAAGAGATGCTGAGAAGAATTATTGACGATTCAGTTGGGGTTTTTTTTTGTTCGTACCCAGATCGAATTCTGCCGATTATTTTTGGCCATGGCTTCTTGCTTTGTAATGCAGTAGTGTACAGCCATAGTGTTTTGTGGGTCATTGAAAAGTGGAACACCTTAGGATTAAATTATCAAACAATGGTCACTCATACAAAGTTACTTCTTCAAAGTTTTGCCTCCTAAGACATATAGGTTTAGTTTGCATTTCAGAAATTTATTGAGAAAAGGATTCAATTATCAGTCACTCACAAAAAAACTTTGTCCTGCAATGTTTTGCCTCTGTTGCAATTTTTTTCCAGAAATTCAATGAGACAAGGAATTATTTTCTTCTGTTCTAAACTCTATTTTAAAACATATAAGTGACTAGACATTTAAGTTGAATCAACCAACCAATGACTACCCATGGAAAAAATGAGAAATGTATGGCCCAAAATTATTCCTGAATTATGATAGTCTAATTGTTAAAGCTTATATTATATATCAAGAAAACAAGGTAAGGTTTACTATCTATTGAAATCAATCTAGCAATGGAAACATCATGTATAAAGACCAGATAGATTTTCCCAATTTTAATCAAAGCGCCACTAATTTCCCAAATCCATGGGCCCCATTCCCAAAAAGGTGTGTGAGAGCCCTGTTCCAAAACATTCCCACCCTTCAAGGAATTCATCATGTATAATGGTTTTTAAACTGGTTGTGCAACGTACAAACCATTCTTAGACAAGGCACCTTTAAGAAAAACTTCAGTTGAAAAAATTCTACTCTGGCTTAGAATTAAGCCAAAAGAATGGAATCTCCAGTGCAGTTGTCGGAGATGGTAGTATATAAACCTGAAAGCTATGCAAAGTCTACTAGAAAAGCATAATCATCCTTAACTCTCTGCAAGTTGAGCAATTTTTCACGCTTTTGTTGTTGACTTAATCAAAATAAACATTTTCAAAAAATTCTTTCAGGAACACTATCGGAGTGCAAACCGTTTGGATCCAGATCAGGACCTAAAGAATGTCTGTCCTAATCCGAGTCCAAACTTGTTGCAAAGGTTATTAGCAGATGACAAAAGTTGCCGCTAGCAAGGAAAGAGTAAACAAAGTATAATTGATAAACCATACCATCACCCTTTCTGTTATCTTTACTATCCATGCTGGGCAGCAGGAAGAGGTTCACATCTGAAGACACAAATTTTGGGTTCAGCCCCATCACCTGTCTCCCTGTTGACATATTCACAGCACCTGTTGGATAGAGAGAACAGCTGCTTATAACAAAAATACCTTTAAATATGGAATTTTAAGTATAAATATGGAATTTATGTATGAATAAGGAATTTTAAGTATAAATATGGAATTAATGTATGAATGTAGAATTTTAAGTATTAATATGAAATTTATGTAAGAATATGGAATTAACATATGAATAAGGAATTTACAAATAAATATAGAATTTGAGAATAACAAGGTCATACATAATTTTCTGAATGCCAACGTTTGGCTAAAAATGAATGGCAATACTGGTATGCCAATTATAACCTTATGTTCTTATTTCTCATTGATAAATCTGCTGAACTCTCTCTCTCTCTCTATGTCTCTCTATCTCTTTCTCTCTCTCTAACTGTATGTCTGTCCATCTGTCTGGGTGTGACTTGACTAAAATATTGCTGTATGTGCCTTTTAGCCTCAACACAGTAAGGAACTATCTGTAAAAATCTCTTTTGAAAGCAGTTTGACAATATATGTATGTTTTCTTCCAATACTGCACTGAATGTGCACTTTTTTCCTGTGACCCCTCTAAATATATAATATACCATCCAAATGCTATTGTATCTTGATGGATGGAATAATCTATCAGCCAAGAAAGGAATATAGTAAGAGATGATACAAAGGATGATTACCAGTTATTTTAAGTCTTGAAGTATTAAACACAGCTTCCAATGTCTGCTGCATTGCTTTATAATTCTCCAGGCTAAAGTCATCTCTGACCGCCCTGTTCTGAACAAATACTGAAAAATAGAAAAACAAAATATGGTGATTACTTGCCAATACAATATAAAATATTTTATAGACAAACTCCAGTCACATAAAGTGCTGGACACTTAACCATTCAAACTGTCACGGAGTCAGTTTCATCGTAAAGCAATTCATTAATCAATATTTTACTGTGATGTACCAACGTTTACAATCCTAGCTGTCAGTCAGCGCTCAACAAAGTCACATGGTCGATGCTGATTGGATTTAGAATAAAATAAAGCAACGCCTGCATGTTTGTAAAATCCAACATGTCAGCTAGATTCGGGTGTCAAATATCATGTAAACAAAGACATCCTAAATAAAACTTACATCTGCTGACACAGTCATGTATATTCCATATTGACTTATCATGTAACAAATAAAACCGTTCAGATTTTCACAGCTAAATCCTTTTCATGCATCAAAACAGATTCGTATAACTTGACCTTAGTAAATTGGCCATTTCAAAAACCAGATGTTCCCACCACGTAACATATTAAGTAAACATAAAAGGCGAGACTGACTGGTCATTTCATTGTATCCATTTCATATAATTTAATTATTATCGGCCTAGTTTGCTGAACTGGAATAACTTTAGTCAATCTGTGCAGTCATTGTCAAAGGTCCATTTCATTTGTATCACATTTCCCCAGCAGCTGGTCACTACAAATCAATTGTCAAAAAACATCAAAGGCCCTTTGAAAGTATTTACTATTTGCATGCTGGACAACTTTTCATGTTTTTTTATCTGCAGATACTTTTCAATGTTACTTTTATCAATCACATATTGAGTGTCAAACAGCTGGGACCCAGATCAGGTCAACGTTCTGTCTGGTCTGATCTGGGTCCAAACTGTTTGTGACAATGCCAAGCATGCAAAAAGATAGTAAGATTGGATCGACATTTGACAGGAAAAAATCTGTACCGTAATTTTAATTTGTGTTTACACAAGTCAGATTGGAATATCTTATCAGCTGATCATGGAGAAATTAAAACAAAGGTAGGATTTTTGTAATTGAACCATAACGGCTTTCCCAAAGATTCACAACAGAACACGCGAGCCATTCACCAACGCCAAAAAAACAATTTGCTTTTTTTTGGCCTGTGCAGTTATGAGCGTATGTTTTTCAACCATTGGCAATTTGCTTTTAGTGTGTTTACTTGTTGAAAACTGGAGCTACGCGTTGGAGTTACAGATTACACAAACCAAACACCATCAAAGCATTTTTGGACGGAAATATATCTAAGTTCAACACCCCTCAAAAATAAAAAAAAAAATTTTTTTCATGAACACGGTCATGCGCGGATCCATAGGGGGGGGCCCAGACCCGGACCACCCCCTGGAAAATCACAAAAATATAGGGTTTCTTGGAACCCCTTAAAAATCATACTCAAAGCTACTAAGCAAACATTCAATGTAGGGCCATCATCAGCACGCCAGCAAAATGCCATAAAATGGCGTTTCGCTGGCGGGCCGATGATGGCCCGCTTATAGTGGTATTTTGATTCTTCCTCCCTTCATCAAACAACAGAAAAAGACTCCTCTTGACAAAACTTTCTGGATCTGCGTATACCAGTCCAATAGAGTGACATCTTAAGCAATTATAAAACAAAATAGTATCATGTAAAAGGTACCTTTACAAATAAATTTACTCCTATCCTATGTTTGCAATGATCATTCTGCAACATATTGTGCGAAATAACACATGTCTACTCTTTGTTGGAATGCCAAGTTAAGCACATGTATAGTCACTGATCAGTATGCGCTTATCTCTGCTTGCATAATAATTTCAGGTACTTTTTTCACTAATCCATATCTATATCGCTTGTGTCAAAAGATCAGTGAAATACACACAAAACGCCTGTCAGTCAGACGGTGCGAATTTGCATATTGCTTTGGTCGTTTTTAGAAAAGCGGAAAGTATAAATATAAAACAGCCTATGAGAAAATGTGTCATTATATACGAGTAGGAAGGCACAGAAAAAGCGGAAAGTATAAATATAAAACAGCCTATGAGAAAATGTGTCATTATATACGAGTAGGAAGGCACAGGTCAGACTGCGCCAACTTCGTGACATGCGAACAGCACCTTTGTTGTTCACTGTATATTATATTCCTTTCTGTATGCGTCTCGCCAGCTTCTATACTTGGCAAGCTGGTTTGAACCTTCCCTGGTCGCGAATCCGAAGACACATTCTCTCATGGCATGGCTCAAATGTTTTGCGCTTTAAAAATAGACCAGCCCTGTTGTAAAAAGACACATGTCTTCAGTCAGGTAAAACTTGACTCCGCCCACCAATAGTGATAGCTAATAAAAACGATGACAGCTGGTGCAGTGACAATCAATAAAATTGTTGTGACAAGTTAATATAGTTGTAACCAGTTTCAACAAAGTTTCTACGCTTAAATGACCAAAGCCTTAAATGATATTGAGCTGATTACAATAGAGACATCAAGACATGTCAAACTGTTTTGCAAAACAAATGATTGCGATGGTACAGACATATACAACAGGTCCAGAGAAGGGAACTTTTTACGCATAAAATTGTGATTATTTTGTTATTCATAAGTTAAAACATGTTTTGGGTGCTCAAAAGAGCCATCTCATTGAGAGGGTTCTTTTGAGTACCCACAACATATGTTTTGGTTGAGAAATAACAAATTTAATTTTTAATTACTCACTCTTATCTGGGGGCCTGTAAATCTTATATGGGCATGCACATAAGATTTTAGAACTTATGGCAAAGGCAAGCAGTAAAGGTTTATGCAAGCCTGCACATTGGCCCAGACTCGCCAGAGCCTTCACTGCTTGCACACAAAACAGTTGGTGAGTAGATGAGTCATACTGGCCAGTCCATATTAAATAGTCTTTATTGTGTATAGGTGAATGCATACTTAAAACATGCATGCTGTTACTCTGTAAACATACATGTCTAAACTTTTGTTTGAACTTTCCTCTACTTCCAAACTTTGTGTGTTCGAGAAGGGAAGATTGGTGAGACTGCATGGTATAGTAGGCTTATCTGAGCCTTCATTGGTTACATGTGAATGGTAACAAAATCTCATCGGCTGGATCTTAGTGCTTAAGGTTTTTCTTCCATTTTATATGGAGTACAAGAAGTCTCATTTTGAGGTATCAGTAGTTTGAGTAAAAAAAAAATAGAGGACCTGAAGGTCCTGAGGCGCTCACCTGATCTCTTAAATAATGTTAAAAAATAGGTCAAGGTCAACTACGGCTTATAATAAAACACATTTTGTTTTACCATATATGGGGGTTGCAGCCATTTTGGTCAAGTGACCTAAAACAATCTACTGAGTATACCATCATTTCTGAAAAAAAAACAATGTTTAGATAGGTATGCCAGGCAGTCCAAATGAGTAGCACTGGATAAAAGGTCACAGGTCAGCTTGACATTTGGTACTTATATAAACCATTGTCTCATGAGGTAATACATTTCTCTAAAGTATAATGATTTCAGCTTCAAAAGTTCTAGAAAAATGAATCAAGATTTTTCCCATATAAATGCATTAGGAATCAAAATTGACCTTGTCATAAAGTAGGTCAAACCTGGTAGAGACCACATCCCCAATGCTACATACCAAGTCCCAAGGCCATTGGCCTTTTGTTCAAGAAAATAAGATATCTAAAGGGTTTTTACAATATATGGGTGTGGTGGCCTTGACCTTTGTGACTTATTTTTATAGCCATTGTCTCATTAGGTTTAACATATCAAGTGAGAATAATGACTTTGGCCTAAACAGTATTCAAACAATCAACTTTTCAAAAATTTTCCCATTTAAATGCATTAGGAATCAAATTTGACCTTGATGTTAAGTAGGTCAAGGTCAACTTTGGATCATCATATGAACAAACTTGGTAGGCCCCACATCCCCAATGCTACATACCAAGTCCAAATATCACAGGACTTCTGGTTCTGGAGAAGAAGATTTTAAAATGTTTTTATCATATATGATTGTGGCGGTCATCTTTGCCATGTGACCAAAATATTTTGCATAATTTTTGGCTAAATTATCATAAGGAGTCTTCACATAAAATTTGAGTTCAATTGGGCCAATGGTTTGTGAGAAAACTAAACTCGATTTTTTATGTTTTTCACATTGATTTTCGGCAATAACTTTTTTATTATTTATTTTAGTAAACTGTGTTCGCGATGAAAGTTGTAGAGAAAAAATAGCGCCAACTTCTCCAAGCGGTTCCAACATCATAGAAACTGCAATTAACTCTGCGCATAGATGCACTCTTTGAGCATTTTAAGCAAATCGCAAATAAACTAAGTCAAATATGTCAGTCAAAAAATTACATTGCACCGCCCCGATTCAATAAGAAAGGCCATGGATGGCTTGTTCAAATATATTGGAAATCGCGCCTGATTCGCCCGTGCGTTAAGCTAGTTGGGTCATCTCGAAACTGTCCGTTTAGGAGCACGTGCATGAGAGATAAATGGCACGTCATGCGATATCACAGCTTCTGTACTTAAAAATAATCATGCTCATAGTAGGTTCTGAATATGCACAGTACATTCTGAGTCTGCATACGGCAGGATTATGCTATAAACAACCGTTGAATAACGGTATATACACGGCTTGTGAATATTCTTTGAGATGAACCCTTTCTGTCACGCCTCTACGAAATTTACCTGTCAATAAAAGACTTAGAAAATTGGGCTGAATTCAATTTATTGCAAAATCTTCATCTATGTACGCAAAATTCTGTTTGTGCCAGAAACTTCGGACCTCTTGGAGAAATCGGCGCTATTTTTTTCTCTACAACTTTCATCGCGAACACAGTTGGCTAAAATTAATAATAAAAAAGTTATCGCTGAAAATCAATGTGAAAAACATAAAAAATCGAGTTTATGTTTTAATATATTGATGGGACTCCAATATGAGCGACCTAAGCTGAAGGGTCAAAGGTCAACCTTGACCTTTGGAAGTTATTTATAGCCATTGTCTCATTAGGTTAAACATATCAAGTGAGAATAATGACTAAGGCTTCCACAGTTTAAAAAAAAAATTAACTTTTCAGAAATTTTCCCATTTAAATGCATTAGGAAGCAAATTTGACCTTGACATTAAGAAGGTCAAGGTCAACCTAGGATTATCATTTGAACAAACTTGGTAGGCCCCACAGCCCCAATGCTACGTACCAAGTCCCAAGGTCATCAGCCTTCTGGTTCTGGAGAAGAAGATTTATAAAGGGTTTTTACCATATATGGGCGTGGCGGCCAATCTTGGAGATGTGACCAGGATCATTTGAACAAACTTTCGTTCCCGCATCATAAGGAGTCTCCACATGAAATTTGAATTTAATTGGCCCAGTGGTTTCAGAGTAGAAGATGTTTGAAATTGTGGATGGACAGACAGACGGACAACAGACTACGGACTGACGCCGGAGTGACTGGTATACTATTAGCTCACCCATGAGCCTTCGGCTCAGGTGAGCTAAAAACAACAATAATATACATTGTCCAACATAAACATTTGATTGTCTTCAAAAAGATGTGTTCTTGGTACTTAAAAGAACCATCTCCATGAGACTGTTCTTTTAAGCACCCAGAAATATCCATTGATAGCAAATCATTCAAAATAATATGCCAAAGTAAACTTTATTACCTGAATCCAAGGCATCCCAATTTTAATTTGATTTAAGTGAGTACTCGAAGCTATCAGGGTTTTAGTTATTTACATACAGATAAAATAATGCTAAAAAATAAAAAACAATGTGTACCTAATTGTGGAAAGAACTCATGCATATCATCCTGGCCTGAGCCACTGCCATGACTTCCTGATAAAGTGGACGGCTTCAGCATCTCTGCTGATAATAAGAACCTTAACAGAGAAACATCACTGAACCAGTCTTGAACAACAAGGATCACATGACAGACTGTCATCAGAAATGTTGACTGTTGTAAACACTGAAAAAAAGAAATATAGCACATCACTGAACCAGTCTTGAACAACAAGGATCACATGACAGACTGTGATTAGAAATGTTGACTGTTGTAAACACTGAAAAAAGAAAGATAATACATCACTGAACCAGTCTTAGACAACAAGGATCACATGACAGACTGTCATCAGGAAAGTTGACTGTTGTAAACACTAAAAAAAGAAAGATAACACATCACTGAACCAGTCTTAGACAACAAGGATCACATGATAGACTGTCATCAGGAATTTTGCCTGCTGTAATAACTGAAAACAGAAAGATACATGTAACACATCATCGTACCAGTCTTAGATGCAAGTATCACATGACAGACTGTCATCACGTATGTTGCCTGCTGTAAAAATTGAAAACAGAAGATAACACAGAAAGATATTTGGGAGTATGAGAACTGGAAAATGATCCAAATTTTGTTACTCAAAAAACAACTCTTTTTTCTTTCTCAAATGCTATTGCTTGTTTTCCATCCAACGAATTTTCCAAGTTCATGTATGCCTCTCCCAAAGAGAATAACTTTGCATTCTGTTTTTCAGACATTTAACGTACAACTGCCTGGTTGCCCCATTACAATTACCCTACAAGTCATGTTTGTTTGCATATTTAAGTTCTTGATACAGTTGATAGAGTCTCTGATTTTTTTATCTGATTTTATAATCTGCCATTAATTAGGCCTCGATGTGAGAAAACCTGTCTTCGGGTGTTTGCAACCAGCACCTTTATTATTTGCTCACTGGAAAGTATCATATCTAAACTTGCTTCGAGTGAAAAGAAAACTAAAACCCTTACTATTACCTGCATTTCAGTCCAGTTTTCAGCCATCGTGTACTCTGGTGGTAATTTCTTCTCATTTCTGATCATTCCCTCTAGTACTGAGGCACTCAACAGAGGCTGAAAATTATGGCAAGAATGGTAACATTTGCTGTTTTACATCAACAGCCATGGTCACGTCAAGACGATGAATGGTAATGGTTAAAAAAAAGAAAAAAAAGAATGTTAATAGTTTTTGTCCTGAAAAGTCATCTACTTATAAAGTCTGCTGCCTATATTCAGATGCACTCCAGACTACTTTTATCATGGAAGAAAACACTACAAACCCCTGAACAGATTGCCCCTAAGGAGCAATCTGATCTGGGTCCATATTGTTTGCCATAAAGGCTACCACAGTACATCAGCAGACAAGAAAGCAGACTAAATTTCTTGTGAACAGCAGGAGAAAAGGTTGTTAAGACATTCATAGTAACAAGAAAGGTAGTTTTATAGAAAGCTAAGTTCCCTCAACATTCCATAATTCAATTAAAACATATCCACCAATTAGTAGGTAGCATCTTATCTAGATGGTATCAGGATTACTCACTATATCTTTAGAAAAGTAAAAAGAATACTTTAAGTAAAAAAACAAAACAAAAAAAAACCAAGACAATGCTTAACCCTTAACTCTTTCCTTGCTAGCAGTGACATGTGGTGTCTGCTGATAACAATTGCAAACAATTTGGACTCAAACCATTTGACACTCTGATGGCGTTCCTGAAATAATCTTTTTTTACAAGTTTGTTTTAAAAAGGTCAGCAGACAACATCAAAAGCATGAAAAATTACCCAGCATGCAAAGAATTAAAGTGCCACCGAAATAGCACAGTTTTTATATTTTGTTTGTATCAAGCAGTTGTATAAATATGAAGAGTCCAAAATATTAATGGTAAATAAAGTACCTGTGCATCAAGCAGGACAATTCTCTGTGGTGTCACAAAAATATCTATACCAGAAGTCTGATGAGCACACTTTTCCTTCGTATCTCGGCTCTGTGGAGGGAATATATAGCTTCTGAAAAAAAAATATAGTAAAATATAATAATTTTTTCATAAAATTCTTATCCATCATATGCTTTGGTAGATTAAAATTACTGGATTTAGTTACAAGTAACAATCTTGCCGAAGTACAAAGAAGCGACAATCCATATCAAGCATTACTAATTTCATTATTGGATTTAGAAACAACAGAGCTAAGCAGTTGTCAAAAATAAATTTCACTCAGTAAGGCAGAGCTAAGCTAGTCATCAAAAAACATTGGTGCTGCATATATTTTTGGCAAATCACATGAGATGACTACCACCTGCCCACCCACAATTTATCAGTCAAACTGGCTCAGAAACATGTGATAAGTTCAACGTAGTGTGATAAAACCTCTGACACATGTTTGATTTTTGTTGCGAAGAACAGTTGCACAGGGAGAAGTGAGTGTGCTAATTTGCTTCTGGAGGCTGTTAAGAATGACATTATGCACATGCCTAAAATAACAAGAGGACCCTGGGGTCCTGGATTGCTTACCTGAATCCTGGCTCATGAGAGTTGATGTTTAAAAACAAATCTAATTTGAATTTTGGGCAGGTGGTTAAGGAGGATATGCTGCTTAAAGATACTTCTATTTTTAACTCTTGCAGCCTTTTTGTTCAGCGAAGAAGAACCATTTGTGTTATTTTGGTAGAGGGCATTACCAGCAACATTTCTGTGATATTATTTTGAACTTTGACCATTGTCCAGCAGGAGATGCTGTTAAAATAATTTTGCAGCTTTAGCTCCTTCATCCATTTTGCTTGGCAGAGCTGAATCATTTATGCAATTTTGGTAGAGACTATGGGGAGCATTCATGTGAAATTATTTAAAAATTGGACCAGAGGTTCAAGAGGAGATGTGTTTAAAGACGTTACTTATCTTAAGCTCTGGCGACTTTTTTGTTCAGCAGAGCAGAAAGGTTTGTGCAATTTTGACAGGAACATTTCTGTGAAATTATTATGAAAATTGACCAGTGGTTTAGGAGCAGATGTCTTTTAAGGACATTTCTTATCCGTAGCTCTAACAGCCCTTTTGTTCGGCATGGTGAAATCATTTGTGCAATTTCAGTAGAGGGCATTTTGAAGAACATTTCCGTGAAATTATTTTGATTTTGGACCAGTGGTTCAGGAGGAACTGTTGTTTAAAGTTATTTCTTATCTACATCTCTAGTGGCCTTTTTGTTCGACAAGGCCAAACCATTTGTGCAATTTTGGTAGAGGGCATCATGAGGAACATAACTGTGAAATTATTTTGAATTTGGACCAGTGGATCAGGAGAAAATGTCGTTTAAAGATATTTATTATCTAGAGCTCTGGTGACCCCTTAGTATGATGGAGTGGACCCATTTGTGCAATATTGGTAGAGGGTATCTGTGAAATTATTTTGAATTTGTACCAGTGGTTCAGGAGATGTCAATTAAAAGATTTCTTATCTAGAGTTCTGGCAGCCCTTATGTTTGGCGGAACGGAACCATTTGTGCAATTCTAAAACCTCCCAGTAGCAAGTGACAATTCAAAAACTTTTTCAGCATGGCTTGAGTAAAATTATCCCATGGAGTTGGCCTAAATACTGTACCTTGAACCATCCTCATCTGTATTTCCGGCCAACAGGGACATGATTGTAGATTTTCCACTCCCCTGAAGACCTAACACACCCACCACAAGGAAATCAGTCTGATCAAGTAACATCTGAAAAACAAAACAAAACTGAAATTGTGTTTATGACACACTGTGACCCCAACCATTTGCTTGTCCATAAGGATGGTGTTCTATTTTAAGACAAGGGTCATCTTAAGTTTGAAGCTTCTATCTATACTACTCACCATCCAGTATCAGCTGACCAAGTTTGAAGCTCCCAGCTATAATAAATTTCGTAATAGCTTGATTACACTTTTTCAATGTCCAAATTGGCAAAAAGCAATATTAAACCTAAAAAATAAAATAACTTTTTTTAGAAATTTCACCAGGTAATTAACTCATCATTTTCTATCAACTGACCTAGTTTGGACCTGCTAGCTGTAATATTTTTTGAGATATCTTTATTACAAGTTTTCAATGTCCAAATTCATAAAGGGCAATAATCATAAAAGAAGTAAAACAACTTATTTAGAAATTTCACAAGTGAATCTACTCATCATCTTCTATTAGAGCTCTGATCTAGTTTAAGACTGCTAGCTGTAATATTTTTCGAGATATCTTTATGGCCAAATTTGCAAACGGCAAAACTAAAAAAATAATTAAAGTTTCACCAATTAGTCATTAGTCAATTCACTCATTATCCTCTTTCAGTTGCTCAAGTTTGATGCTCCTAGCTACAACAGTTTTCATCACGGAAACGTCTCCGTGCGAAAAACACCCCAGATTTGCACCTAACATATAGTAATACGAGGGGATCGGTGGGGTGGAAATAGCAAAAAGATAGTGCGTCTAAAAATGAGCTATATTTCCTTTAAAAAAGCAACTACAGCACCCAAAAGATTAAATATATATAGAAACTAGTTAACTGTTTGATTAATTTGATTTTTAATAAAATCAAAACATTAAATTGATATAAAAAAATATCATCGCACTTTCATTAATATTACTACGCTGACTCGGCGATTTCCGGAAGCAGACGTGTGGTACGATCGTTTTTTAGCTATACCATGGTAAAAGGTCATATTGAGTTTCCAACCAGTATAGAGCGCAAACTGGTCTGATCAGTTTGGATACTTCTAAATTCAATTTGAAATATTTTCATGGATACCAACAGTATAGCTGCAAACCAGTTTGTACAAATGTGTAGGCTGATCTGTACCTTTGCTGTCCTCATATAATAAATCTCAGTTTTCTCAGGGGACGATTCGCCGTTCGTCGCACCGTTCACGCGCTACAGAAAAGGAGCACTGTCACTTATTTAAGTACTTATGAATTAATATAGTTCAAAATCTGTCCGAAAATGCCTGTTGTGTCGGTGGCTGAGACGTCTGAGTCGTCACTGTTTGCCAAAGTAGATATTTACTGGTATCAAAGTGTGAAAAGGACGTCATAGCGTTGCTGTACACAAGTAGGAATGCGTCCTTCATTTGGTACGGCTTTTGGAAACAGGAAGTCTGCAATACCCGGGGCAATAAAATGACATCTGGTTAATACCCCAGTACTGACCTTATAATCGTGTAACGTCTCTTAAAATACACATCACCGAAACTGTGTTTAGATCTGTGTCTACATTTTATTACCCCTTTAGGCACTTATAGATTATTCCATCTGGCTTGATACTTTAAACTTGGGATGGTCTATTGTGTCACGGTATTGAGGTGTCACGTGTTACAATTTGCGAATCTATTCCTGAAAAATCGTTTTGTCCACTAGTAGGCACACAGTGAAGACCCTGATGAAATCTAGGTCTTTACTGTTTGCCAAAGTACACGATAAGGAGTTTTAGGTATACAAGGGTTGAAACCCAAAATGGAAATTTCGCACACAGCACAGACCAATAACAATGTGGTGTGTCTGACCAGCAAATGCTCAGACTTGCCAGCGCATACGCGCAGTCTGATCAGAGACTTTGCTAGCTTTAATATTCTATGAGTGTTTAAGTTACTGACAAAACATCATTTGGAGCCGTAAGCTAAAAAGGTGGCTGCATAGGCTCGTTGCATTTACGCCACATTGATGGCGGCAATCTTATGACACGGCTACCGCTCGAGGCAGGGTCAACATAAGTTGCTGTAAAAAAGAAAACGAAAAAAAAAAACATGCAGCAAACGAAATAACTAGCAATCCCTATGGCATAACTGGGGTAATAAAACTGCATTGCATTTTCTTCAAACAGCAAAGGGGGCGCAGTGGCTCGGTGGTAGAGTGCTTGACTTGAGACCGAGGAGTTGCGGGTCCAAGCTTGCATTGTGTCCTCGATCTTTGCTCAGTACATGGATCAACATAGGTTGGCCCGTCCCGACATAGCTTAATTTTTGACTGGGACGTCACACACACACAAAAAAAATCAAACAATACAAAAACAACTATGATTAGACTGGTTTGAATTTGTTTGTGCTAATTCTTTACATAACAGTCAACAATTTTTTACAGTCATGTCGGGACAATTCCCCGTCATCCCGGCTTGAACCAGTACACAGCAGCGGATAAAGTGTCGGAGTCTTGCCCAGTGACTGGTGGGTCTCGGACTCTTCTATCCCTTTCTATCCCCAGTTTGTGACGTATATAGGTCACTGCCGCCAGTCTAACGCTCTACCAGCCAAGTCACTTTGCCAGGCGGTTTAAACATGTTAAAGTTTTCACTAGGCACAGCTAAATACTGTCTGTCAGTCGCATAGATAATATTTGCGAAAAGAGTCAAACGACTTTGACCAGCCGCCTCTATAGATCAGGCAGGCTCGTTACCGCAAAATTCATGATTTTTTTTATGCAACAAACGGGTCAGCCTGCACATCCCTGCCGCCTTAAGATTACTGCTAGTCAAGTCAGTAGAGCGTACGGAAGTTTAGTGAAAATGGGGTGCTAGTTTGAAGGTAGATTTTGTTGGTGCATCATGCGGCATCTGAATGGGGTCTGACCTGTATGTAAGATGTTCATCTGCGGTAAAGATTTATAAATAAGGTACTATTTGAACAAAGATTTTTAATTAAAAACGATGGGTGTTGTCCCTGATTGATAGTAGACGTACACCGTTTAACCTGGGTTTTCGCTACTAACAAATGTCCTTAAACGGGAATGTACAAAACACATAATCCGGCGAAACGCAACCAGTGAAGACACAGATCGACTGTCGCGCGTTGATGCATATGACCTGGGTTGCACTGTTCAATCAGGTCAATCCAGATGTGGTGCGACGAAACTATTTAACATCATTCCCGTATTAGCCATTCCTTAATGTAGATATAAGGCTTATCTAGTTTCAAGCAGTTTAGATCCGGAGCCGGACATTTTACGACTCGATCTACATCCAAACTGCTTATACATATTAGCAGTTGCCATCTCTTGTGATCTTTACATATTTGTTAATACCAGGCCGCTTAGCGCAGTCGGTAACTACGGATGCGTGTCTGACTGCAGATCAAGATGTCAGTGAGTTTGATCCCGGCCCGGTCCGATACTTTAGTGAAGATTGATCATGAAATAAATTAATTTCTACGGTCATTCTCCACCATTCCGTTGATTCATTCAAGAAGGTTTTGATGGGGTAGAGAGAGCTGGTTGCTTTGCTTAATTTGTCTTCCTGGTGTCTCGTGATGGTTGAGAGGCTCTTCCTCGCGGTGCCACGGGGTTGTCTGCGGTTTGTGATTGTGGTATTTCCTGATCATACTCACTTACTATTTTTGCTGTCAGTGAAAGGCAAAAGTATGTGCATGAAGTTTTGGTTACCGCTTGTTCAAGCTTTGTTATGTGAACTGAAAACCGACATGATCGTAGCTGCTGACTTGGACGTAAAACAAAAAAAACCCATAAAACTTTTTGTTAGGATACAACACGTCTCTTATCTCCCATTTATGCCTAATGAAATATCCTGAATTGGACCAGTCCACTTCCGCTGTTGGGCGGTATTTGTCATGTTTATTCAAATTTTAATAGATAATTATGTTTAGCAAACCCTGATCAGACGGCGAACCATGCGGCGTCAAATCTAGATCAGCACTGTAAGTCAATTTCCCAAAATAAGGGCGTGTTAAGCCGGCCTACACAGGCCCTCTAACCTCTTGTTTTCTCCCCTGGAGCATCTAAACACTTTCTTAACCGATGGAACCTTCCTTCTACTTTGTAAGGGATTCTACAAGGTTTTCTGAATTACCGAGACCCCCACCTTATCCTCCCCAATATAAGTTGGGTGTTCAAAAGCATGCGCGGGTCCAGAGGGGGTGACAGGGGGTCCGGACCCCCTGAAAAATCACAAAAATATAGGTTGTCTTGAAATTCTCGAAAATTCTCAAAGCTATGAAGCCAGCATTCAATGTGGACCATACTATGCACGCCAGCGAAACGCCATTTAAATGGCGTTTCGCTGGCGGGCCGACATTGGTCCGCTTTTAGTGGTATTTGGATCCGCTCTCCCGGTCTAAAATTATTGTCAGTGTTGCAGAGTTGGACCCCCTCTGACAAAACTTTCTGGATCCGCGCATGAAAAGAATCAATATATCGATAATCCGATGCAAATCCGACCGGCTCTGATCCGGGGTTACATTATGTTGAATACGTATCTCGAGCGTGTCCGAGTGTGTAGACCAGGCGTATAGAAAATGTGTTTATTCATACGCGCTAAATGGTCTCTTAAACGTTTTTTCGCATCAAAGGCACCGAATTATGAGGGGTCGAATTTATGTGCCGATTAAATGCCCAGTTTGCTTTGGGCCAAAATGTCCCGGACTCGTTTACAAGTCATATTGTTGGTTTTATTTTAGGAGAAACATGCGTTCAGGGTCGTTCTACACTCCTGTTTCGAGAGACTCTGATGTGTTTAGGCGGCTAGTAGTGAAAGTTTAGCGTACTATCAGACTCATTTTTTTTCTTTTTATTTATTTTTCATATAGCCATTGTACATTCGAACATTACCAAGCCAGTTCTCGACATCTACGAGGATAAAAACTCCCCCAAGTAACAAGCCTTCGAATATGAAACGCATTTACAGGAATTTGCACACATTATTACAAAAACAATAATATGGGGAAATAAAGTAAAAACATGCATGCGTGCGCAGCCGATGCATTAATATTGCAGCAAAGACTGCTATTGGTTTATAAAGCCAATACTTGTTCTGATACACTCGTTATCGGGTATATACGGAAATCTCCGATCAGCAGAAAGTAGTCCCGTAAATATTAAATTTCACACGGAGCCGTTTCCGTAATGTGGAGATATCTTGATTTTAAAAAAATCATTCTGACCCTTTAAAAAGTGCATAACTCCACAAAGGGTGATAAATCAGACTAAAAAAAATATGAGTCGGCTATTTTGATGAGGAATCCATTTATGAAATTTCAAAACAACTTTTTTTTTAGAAGGGACACTCAGACATGGGGCACAGACAAGCCCAAAGCAATATTTCAAAGTTTGAGTGGACGGACAGATGGATGCATGTAAAAGCCCAAAGAAATTAGCCACTTCCAACTTTTTCAAAATTTAACCCTTAACTCTTTGAGTTCATATGAAATGACTATGTGTGTAAGATTCTGTTTATCATATGATCTTATAAAATCAGATTTTATTGCCTTCAAAGTGAGCATTATTTTGATAAAATCTTGCATTGTTGTCACAGACCTCATTATAACATTACAAGTTCCTGCAAATGTGTTACATAATGTGTGGTCATATTACATTTATTACATGAACATAATGTTATCCACTGATTAATAGCAATGTCATAGGATAAAAGAGTATCTGCACTTACATGTATTAGGTCAATTATGGTATCTATTTATCGTAGACTGCTGCATTATCATATATTGTTTTGACAAAGTATTATATGTGCATACAGCCCTGTCTTCCCTCATACATGTATGTGTATATTACCATGTTGTATCCTCATGGGCAATATTGTCTATTGTAATTTTCCAATAAAACACCTGTTCTGTTCTTTGACAATACTTACTTCACTGGCTGTCTCACTCCACTGATTTGTATCATCAATAAGCTTCAAACATTTTGTCATATCAGGTGGAACTACAAGCTTGGTACGCTCTGAGAAAAAATCCACAAAATAAACCATCATTAGCCATAATCAGACTGAGCTCCCTGATAACATGTATGTTCTCTGGAGATAGAGTGAACTTTCAAAATTGAATGTTTACACTTTCAAAGCAAGCCTTTAATGAATAATTGAGCCGCGGCACGAGATTTCCAACAATGTGGTATGTGCGACAAACAAAGCCTCAGATCGGCCTGCGCATATGCGCAGTCTGATCAGAGCCTTTGATAGTCGCTTGAATATTCTATGACTGTTAAGCTGCTGACCGAACATCATTTGGAGCTTCTTGGCTTAAAAGAAGGCTGCATATGCTCGCCTGAGTCTACACTTGTCAATGTACCACATTGTTGGAAATCACATGTCATGGCTCATATTTAGATTTTCGCAACTGTTCAAAGCCTCATGACATACAGACATATGATTGATATATAACTAAACTCATTTGCATGTGCAATTCACTTCAAACAGTGAAATCATTTGACTGTAGTTATAATGTAGCTGTGATTTGACAGCCAGTCACACCTGTTTGGCATGATGAAAACAAGCCTTGCATTTGCTTCATTGGCTGTCCAGGTTCCAGCTGGCAGTTCCACTGCTTCATTTTACACTCCAACTGTTTTGAATCCTAAAGCATGAATAAATTTTTATATCAGCTGCATGTATTTATAATAAAAATGTAGTATAAGAGATGGATTTCATTTTTCAGAGGTTCATGAAGTAATGAACGCTGTGTTTTAAGTCAAAAGCTAACATGACTCCCTTTTAATCCTTAAAGCGCCAAGAAAAACAAGCATCTGAAAATGTCATCCGCTGTAGCTGTCTGCTGCAAATAATTGCCTAACATTACTGACGAATTAAGTATGGAAGCAAACAGCCTGGATCATGAACAGAACTGATCTGGGTCCACACTGTTTGCCATAGAGGCTTCTTAAACATTTCAGTAGACGAGAAAAGCAGACGACTTTTGTTGCGATTGGAGCATTAAGGGTTAAAAAAGAAAAATAAGGTTCATATTAGACTCTGAATCCTCAACAAAGCATGATCATGTGGATACTCAAAATGAGCCAGTGTATGAGATTTCCAACAATGTGGTATGTGCGACCAGCAAAGCCTCAGATCAGCCTGCGCATACGCGCAGACTGATCAGAGCCTTTGCTAGTCGCTTGAGTATTCTATGATTGTTAAGCTACTGACTGAACACCATTTGGAGTTTCTAAGCTTAATAGGAGGCTGCAAAGGATCGTCTGAGTCTACACTTGTCAAAATGTTAAATTGTTGGAAATTTCATGCTTCAGCTCAAATAATATACATGTACCTTCAGTGTGTTGTGGAACAGCCTGTGGTCTCTGTAGATGATACGCTGGCTGTGGCATCTCCCCTTGAGCTGTAGCAACAGGTATGCTGGGTAAACTTGAGGCTGCTGACAGAGGTCGGGGCGTCTCATCTCGGGGCTTTAGCACCATCACTGGTTTCTCTGGTTGACGCGCTAACGGTGTTGGTGATGTGGACGAAGACTGAGATGTCCTGCTACCTCCTGAATGCTACAATCATAATTAACCCTTTGGAGACCTGAAACCCCTAAATGGGTACTTTGACAAACAGTGAAAACCCAGATGAAATGCCGCATAATGCAGCATTTCATTTGAGTCTGCAATGTTTGCTAAGACAAAATCAACCTTCATGAAAAAAATACAATATTTTTTTGAAATTTTAAGTTTGAGTGACACCTCAATACACACAATGGACTATCCTGACATTATTGCATGTAGCTTTATGGAAAATTCCATTGGTCCTAAAAGGATTAAGTCAAGTCAAGATAAGCAAACATATTTTGCGTAAAACTGTTACTTTCTTACCAATCAGTTTAAGCTGTAAAACATGTTTTGGGTGCTCAAAAGAACCATCCACAACATATGTTTCAATTGAGAATTATATGAAAATTAAGTTTCAGTTATGCCTCTTTATCTGATGGTCTGTACAATAAACAAGTATTGGCCTTCACAGAAAGCTTTTTATACTTTTGACCCTTGACCCTGCCTCAGGGTTTCAGGGAATGGAAAGAGCTTATAACATCAAAAAGTACCAAAAAGTACATGTAAATACAGGTTTAAGGCAATTATAGGTCTTAGCAAGCAGTTGTACAACAGAACACAGTGTTATTTTTATTAGTAGAATAACCATTCAATCCATCTTTTGAACTGTACTTGCCTAATATGGCTAAGTCAAGGGCAATAACTTTAAATATATTTGACTGAAACCTAGGTATAATATGGACAGTGCTTCATCAGTCACTTAACATCCATAAAGTCACAGCGTAACCAAATATAGAATTAGGAGGAGCTATCCCGAGATGAGCCAAATCTCTGTTTGGCAATTTTAAAAAGAATATAATAGAGGATATTTACTTTTTTGGGGTGAATACCAAATATATTTCATCTAGTGTGGTGAAAAAATCAGTATTTTTCACGAGTGCTGATATTTTCACCTAACGAGATGAAATATATTTGATATTCACCCGAAAAAGTAAATTTTCTTTTTATTTTATACTCAGCGAAAAATACAGAAAGCAGAACCTAACTTTTTTCCCTGGTCGTTTCTTGTCTAATTTGACTTTGTGTTTATTGGGTATAACATTGGATGTAAACGAAGAAGTTTGCACCTAGAAAATGGCTCAGAATTACATTTTAACGAATGAAACGTAATAAATCAGCATTTAAAGATAGTCTATTGAGTGTGCCTTAGGATAGGCATCACATGCAAACTGGCGCTACACCAGGTCAAACGGTGACGTCATTATGTTTGATGTCACAACATGGGTAGTGTTATTTCTGACAAACTTCCTACTTGTAAAACCTTTTGAAAAATGTACCAGTCCCAAAACTACCAAGAAAGCCTTGTTTTGCTACCAAGAAAATATAAATTGTATCAGCCACTAGTGAAAAAATACGATATTTTTTCACTGTAGAAAATAACACAATTTTATTCACATTTGATATGCATAGATTTCACTGCTTAGGATAAAATATAACTTTTCATCAAAATTTGGTTGACTGGAAGCTCCATATAATATACCCTACACCAAACCATGGTTTTACTATCCACTTATAGTTCCAGCCTAATTGGTGGAAAACTGTATACATATATAGGAGGATTATTTATGGAAGTGAACAACCCATTTTCAATCTTCAAATGACATAAAACTGTTAAAATGTGGTAAATATATGTAGCATGCGCTTCACCAAATCATGGTTTTACTAGCCATCAAGTTTCAGCTCAATTCGATGAAAACTGAAGAAGGTATGGTTACATCATAGTACATGAAAAGTTAACAAAACAACCTTTTCAAGACAAGGCCTTGAGATAAGAGTAAGCAAAAATTAGTTTTATTATTTATCAAACAAAACATATTTTGTGGATGCTCAAAAGAACCATACCATATCAATGATATGGTTCTTTTGAGTACACACAACACAAGTTAACCCTTAAAGCGCAAATCAGGACTGCAACAGATGACAAATTTTGCGACATCTTTCCAAATTTTCGAAATAATAAGGTATGACAGCATACAATTATCATGAAATATCATGCCTTATTTGTTATTTTTGAAAAACCAGCAAAATTTGAAATTGTCGTCTGCTGCAAATTCCTCACCTGTGACTGGTCACCAGGATGTTTGGCCAGGATAATTGGTGGCCGAGAAGGTGTTGTTGGTGTTGTCTCAACATCGTAATCTCTGTCACTCTAAAAATAGATAAAAACAAATTCTTAATCCTTTTGTCCTGAAACTAATATGCTTGGACTGGCACATTAAAATATCTTTATTAGAGTCGTGACACATGATTTCCAACAATGTGGCATTCTGACAAGTGCTTGTGCAGCCTCCCTTTAAGCTTAGAAACTCTAAATGATGTTCCGTCACTCAGTAGCTTAATAATCATAGAATATTCAAGCAACCAGCAAAGGCTCTAATCAGACTGCGAGTATGTACAGGCTGATCTGAGGCTTTGCTGGTCACACATACCACATTGATGGAAATCTCATTTCTCCTTACACCTATATATACCAAACTGATAAGGAAATGCAACTGTAAGTAAGAAATCAAATGACACAGACTTTTTTTGCAGATATTTTAACAAACTCTCATGAAAATTAAATATCAATGATTATGCCGCTAATCATAGAGTTTTGTATTAATTAATGGGAAAAACAAGAGCTTATAATGTCTCACTCCTTACAAAATCTGAAGACAAAACGCTTCAAAAATGCTGGGTATTTTTAAAATCCAATTAAACGTGTATTTGCAAGGCTAAGTTTGCTTGTTTATGATTGGTGTATGTGAATTTGATTCAAAAAACAATATTTTGACGTCTGAAAATATCTTGTTTCTTAGTTTACGTCATATCTCTCTAAACTGTTTAAATGTGAGTAAATATTCTAGCTTTGGCTGAAAAATAGCACAGTTTGCATTTTCTCATCTGCTTAAAAAGTATACTGACAAATGTGAGATAAAGATTTAAAACAGTTTGAGAGCAAACCAACTTTGTCCTTGATGTCATAAAAGTAAAATAATAGAATAGAAACAGTTTTCATCTATAAACTCAAACGCAATGATATTGATTCAGTTACCCTCAGGGATGAAGCGAGTACTAAGGAAAAGTACTCGAGTAAGTACAGAGTACTGACTGTTTTAAAAGTACTCGAGTAAGTACTGAGTACACATTTTGTAAATGTACTTATGTAAGTACCGAGTACTTAGGAAAAGTACTCATGAGTACATATGAGTATTATAAAGTATGCAATGAAAATTTAAGGCAAAAGCTATTTGAATTTAATAACCATACAGGCTGCAGATATTTATAATATTTACAAGCAAATACATAGTAGGCTAGTGACATCTAAGATTCAACAGATAAAACCTGATACAAGTTATTATCCATTTAAGCACTAAATAAAGCGATAGCTGATTCTGCAAACTCTACAGATCCAGATGTGACGGCTCACAATGAGCCGCCTCATCTGAATCTACAGTGTTTGTCTTCTAGATTTTGATTTTGGTGCTTTATGTGATGCGCTTGAGAACTGTCCTGCTCTGTTTTAAGGATTATATTATTCCTGATGTTTTTATTTATTGTCTTTCACAACTGGACTGGGCACTTCATTGTTACACCTGATCATCTATTTCATCCTTTAAATCATAAATATTTGGACACCAAAAATTATTGACATAATTGTCTGAAAAAGTGATCAGCATGTTTCATCAATGCATACATGTGCATGTCAGAATGCAGATCAAATGTCAAACAGTAAAGACCATTATCAGACTGCTCTTGATCTGGGTGTGCACTGTTTGCTCAGGTATATATCTGTCCCAATATTTGGGGTAAATACAATGTCTTATCTGGCAGCAAGTGTAACAAATACAACAATTTACTAATTCAAGTGCATTGTAGTAATCCAAAATAGTGTTGCTCCTGGCCAATTATATGCATCATTAGGCCTTTCATCAAGTCCATTTTCAATAAAGGAGTCAATCTGGCCACACTAACCTAAAAAAGCTTGACAGGTAAAATACACTTTTTCTAAATATTAGGATAATGGGGCACTTTTTTTGTTCATTTTAAGCATAAAAATGCCAATATTTTGATTTTAGCATCTGAAAAATAGATGAAGCCACTTTTTTTTCAAGTCTGAAAAAAAGACAGAAGAGGTGCAGTTTAAACAGATGAGGGAAGGCCTGAGAAACAATTAACCTTTTTTCCTATCTGGTAGAAATTTAAAAATGTACTCAGTAGTACTCGTAATGTACTCTTGAGTACAGGGTTTTTTGCAACAGTACTTAAGTAAGTACGAGTACATGTACTCATGAAATTAGCTAAGTACAGAGTACAGCTAAGTACTGAAAAAAGTACTCGAGTAATTACGAGTACAAGTACAAGTACGAGTACTCCATCCCTGGTTACCCTAAAGATTCTTTAAACTGTGACGTTTTTTTTTAATTTTAACATTCTTTATATGCCCAGTGTGGACCCAGATCAGACTGCTCTCCTGTTTCTGCTATATGAGTCATTAAATATTTTAGTTAAAAAACATCAACCAGCAAATGTTTGTAAAAGCACTGGGGGAAATTTCCAATCTTTCTACAGTAAGTAAGACTGGTTGCAATACCTCCTCATGGTTGATGAGGCCAAATAAAAAATAACTGTGTTTAGGGTAACCTAACCCTACCTACATGTAAATTTACTGATGAAACCTAGGGCTTTTTTCAGGTTTTCTGGAAAAAATATAATTTTATGCACTTTGAAAGACATTTCTGTCGGGAAAAAATAATAAAAAAGATAAGGTGTGCCTACCCTACCTAGAATTTACAGACCTGCTACCTGAAAAACACTATTTTTTTTAATTTGGCCTAAGATGTCTCGTTTGATGCAATAGCAAGCAGGTATTCAGCAAACAGGATAGGAAATAATGGTGACAAGATTAATATAGAAATAAATTAAAAACTATGTTTGATGACTATAAACAATAATGATAATAATAATAATAAACAAAAAAAAACTAAAAATTTGTCCCAGGTTAGTTACCGTTGGTATCAAATCCTAGACCTTTCGCTCACCAGTTACCTGCTCTATTGACTACATAAGCTAGCCGGAATACAGAGACAGTGCTGTACGTTAGAGCTAATACTGTTCAGCATATCTTCATAACATTTGTGAGAGTTTAATAGTTCCCTTGACATTTTGGGGAAAGATAACGTCTGTTATCATGTTCTATTTCAACATGAGGTATGATCGTGCTAAATTATCATTATTTCTGGTGACAACCTCTAATTAATATACAGTGATTTTTTAACATACTATGAGGAATGGCTCGTGGTCTGGTACCAGACTCAGAGACTCTGAGTCTAGGGGTCCGGTATCTATAGATCTTCCTTTACATCTTAACCTCCTCTTCTTATTCTTCTTCCATTTATTGGACCGGGATCAACTGAGTAAGTAATTGGTTCAGCGGGACATGAGCACGGCGGGTAAAAAACAATGTCCCAGAACAGTCAATAAGACCATAATACTATTTATAGGTACGATGAATATGGTAGCTGGTCATGGTTTAGGCTGGGCCTAGCCTGATGTACAGACAGGCACTGAAGCCATCCACGGTTCCAGCCAGACATTTTGGTGTCTGCTGATAACCTTTGCAAACAGTTTGGACCCATATCAGGCCTGACAAAATTTCTGCCTGATCTGGATCCATACTGTTTGACACCCGGAACGTATTGAAAATATCCAGCATCCAAAGAGTAAAATATGGCACAATACTAATGTTTTAAGGAATAATAAAAGCAATATTTGAAAATCCCAAATATATGTAATTTTTGAACAGCCTAGACTGTACTTTTACCCAATGACATATTTTTAGCCACTCTACATTTTAAGAAGCAAATGGCTAATGGCAGGGCGAGCCCTGATGATGTAATTTGTAGAGAAGGCTGAGTCTGGAGATCAGGCCTCGAGTTTATAAACCTTGAGGCCAGTCTCAGACTCAAAATAAAGCGCAATGATTGGCTGCTAGCGGACACGTGTCCGCAAGCAGCCAATCATTGCATGTTATTTTGAGGCTGAGACTGGCCTCTAGGTTTATAACCTCGAGGCCTGGTGTCTGTCCGGTAGGCTTTCAAAAAACCAAATACGTTGACAATCTCTGTGACGTATCCAGGTCTACGGGATGTATAGTCATTGTACACATAAAGAGGTGCACTGCGCTGGTCGTGTTCGAGTGCTTTTATATCAGCTCCACACAGGAGCTGCAAACTCCAGGACTGGTCTAACAACAGGAGTGTAGGTAGCTGCTTTGACTTGTCTGGAGCAGTGCTTAAAAATCCTTCCCAGGAATCTCAGGGAGTGGTGGGCTTTACCAGCTGTATCAGAGACATGCTTGGACCATGAAAGGTTCTGTGAATGTAACTCCAAGGTACATGTATTTGCTACCATCAATGGCCTCTAAAGTTTGCCCATGTAGCGTGTATGTTGACTGGTACTTGTGCCTCCTACCTCTACTGACCCTGATGACGGTACACTTTGTAGGGCTTGAAGCTCATCTGCCATGTTGCTTCCCATTGTTCAAGTGCAGTGAGATCTTGCAGTCACTGGCTTTATTTACGACGCAACAGAGTAGGCTTTCATCCGCAAATAGTCTACAGTCTGATGATCTTAGAGACTCAGGCATGTCATTAATGTATGCCAAGAATAGAAGGGCCCAAGCACTGTTCCCTGGGGAACTCCAGAAAGGACATCTGACCGACCTGAGTGTGATTCATCAAATATACCTTCCTGTTTGTGATGGAGGACTTCATACTAGGTTTGGTAACCTTATACAAGTGTTAAAAGAGGGTTGATTGAATAAGAGAAATAGTACTTATACAAGTGACATCAGTCCAGACTTTGTATAGATAAACGACCAACGAACCAGAGGATCCAAGCGTTTACACCAGCTACCGGCACAAACAACGCATGAAGTATTTACAAGTTCTCCTTTTATTCTCCGACCATCAGTGACTGGAACCAGTGGCCAATGTATATCACCAACCTCTAGAGCCCTCAGGGATTCAGGGATGCCCTTGCAAACCTCAATCCCATACTCCACATGTCCAACTAGATCCTGTAAATAGTTTTAAATGGGGAAATTGGGTGTTTTATCTGCTTTTACCGGGCATCGCAGTTTTATACAGGGTATAATACAATCTGGAGAAGATTTCTACCCTAATTTGGAAGAAGAAGAGTTAAAAGGTGAAAGTATATCAGATATCTATGGTGATACGTGTACTACTTGGCACACAGCATGACTGAATTGTGCCATATAAGGTATCGGAATTCTGAAAGTCTTAGTTTTATTTGGTATATATGAGAAAATACTCTTTCTTTCTCTATATACTGCCTGACACTCACTTTTGAGCATTATCGGCAGGTGTACATTGTACACTCCTGGTTGCAGGATGAAAGCATACCAGTAACCATATCTAAATTACCGTAGGGTTCTTTAACCTGCACAAGGAATTTAAACGACAAGGAAAGAAACGACTGCCGCTCAGGTGTAGCTGTCCACCCTGCAGCGAGCCAGTCTATTCCGGGCACCCACTGAAGGCAGTCTCCCCCGGCCGCTCACTGGAGGGAGACACTAGCTAGCTAGCAAGCAGAATTAAGCCTCGCCGTAGAAAAAAGTTTACATTGTTTCCATTTCACATCAATATTCTTAATTATGGTAATATTTAGACTGAAAGTTGGCATCATTCAATGATAAAGACCAAAGCTAGTATAAGAGAACCTTAGATAACTATTTGTGATTCTTTTGCCGATATCACTACAGTACAGAGCTCTCATGAGTAATGGAGTAGAACCTGCCTGGTAGAACTCATGGTTGTTGTTGAGGAAAGAAATGACTGCGGCTAGGGTGTAGCTGTCCACCCAGCAGCGAGCCAGTCTCCTTTGGCCGCCCACCGAAGGTAGTCTACCAAGGTTGGCAAAATGCCGGCAAATAAGCATATTTGCCATGCCAGTGGCATTTACCGGGAAATACCGGGAAATAATGGCAATTAAATACTGGAAAATACTGGCAAATATGATTTACAACCTTCCACATTTAGATTGGTAATTTCAATAATAGAGGTTATTTGTCTCAATATTTCATTTCTTCTAGTTTATCAGGTTACCTTAGTTCAAGGTATAAGTCTCATTCTTTAGACATTCAAATTTAAAAAGTGAATTTTAGAAGAAGAAAAAAACCCTGTTTCTCACCTGCCAAAGTACTCATCACTCAGTTGGCTTGTGCAAAGTTACAGATAAGGTTGGGTGAGTGACCCTTATCTGTACTATAAAGCAATTAAAGACACTCCTGTTTGTGGTCACCTGGACTTTAATTGTCTTAAGTTAAAATATGAAGTATTAAAGTTGGGTGTTTGGATCAGTGATCCTTATCTGTACTATAAAACAATTAAAGACACCCATGTTTGTGGTCACCTGACATTAATTGTCTTAAGTTAAAATATGGAGTCAATCATGACATCCTATTGTTCATCCTTGCCCCTGGCAATACAGTCACCATTTGGGGATGTGTTGTTTTAACAGTTTATGACAGGTAAAGAATTTACCCTTGTCCTGCTAGACCCAGAATTAACCCTTGTCCTGTTGATTCCATTTTTAAAAACACTAGATCCTGATCAGCTGGCTTCCTTCAGAGGCCATCTTATCAGGATCTACACTGTTTTCCATACTAATTGAAAATATAGATTTAAGCTGAACATGATAAAATTTGGGAGAAGTGTTACTGGGTAGTACATAAAATATTCAGCATAATAAGGGCTAAAGATACTTTTTATTGGTAAAAATTATTTCATGATTTCAGTCTAAGATTCATTTTTGGCATTTTTAACATGTTTAAATGTATTTCTGGGTTTTGATATTGTGGCCTCATATTTGATATTTACATTTTCACCCATTTAGTTAAATTATACTATTTTAAGTCAATTTCCTGAAGGTATCTGCTGCATTTTACAGCTAAAAATCATATTTGCCAGTATTTCACGGCAAAAAAAGTTATATTTGCAATTATTTGCCACTTGAGCCTTATTTGCCATGCCGGGAAATACCCGTAAATTCCATCGGTAAATACCGGGGTGGAATTTTCCGCCCAACCTTGTGGTCTACCCTGGCTGCCCACTGGAGGGAGAAGCTAGCTAGCAAGCAGGCAGGCAGAAGCCTCACCCGCTAGCTAGCTAGCAAGCAGGCAGAAGCCTCACCTAAGAGAAAAAAGTTTACATTGTTTCCATTTCACATCAATTATCTGGTGCCACAGAATATCCAAACCTTTCTTTCAATTCGTCCGTGACCACTTCCTCCGCCACCACCTCTTGGTCTGCGACGCCGACCAGCTGACGACTGTCCTGAACGTCCCCGGTCTCGATCCATATCCGACATGCTCTATGCGGTAAATTTCTGCATTGTTTTATCAGTATACAGGCCTTAGATAAATGCAATTCATCTGACAATGGATAAAAATATAGCAGGCAATTTTTTTCAGAAATATTTTTCTACTTTCACATTCGCCGGAAGTCAAAAGTTTTAATTTCCGGTTTATTATCTACGCGCTAGAGCGTAGACTAACATTTTAAACTGGTGCCCTCTATCATCTCTAGGGGCGAGAATCAGGGGATACTCTGATATTTTCATACATACGTCCCGGGACATACGTAGGCTCGGGTCATTTTTGGGGGTTCAAAATTTTGAATTTCAATATTTTTGGGGGTTTTCAAAAAAATGAATAATTTTTGGGTAGGAAGATTGTGTGGGTATTTTTGGGGGGTCATCACAAAATTGGACTATATTTAGAGGTCATTTCTATCCATTTTAGGGTCTTTTCTAAAGGTCAAGGTACAGAATGGGGGAAAAAATTGAGTTGCTAAAATTTCAAATATTTTTGGGGGTGCTTGAAATTCCTGATATTTTTGGGGGGTGAACAGTAGATGCTGGGCCCGAGCCTACGTATGAAAAAAAAAAGAGTACCTCCACCCCCTTGGACTAAATCCAACTGAGTCCTTAAATAGCTGCTGAAATTTTACAATCAGTTTATGAAAGTCCTGTGTCTTGTAACGAAAAGATCACTGTAGTTGAACAACAAGCCGTGTTCTGAAGCAGAGACTTCCCCAAATTATCTAGCCGGGTATTGGTCAATACAAAGAAAGTAACTATGTTGTTGTGAGTTTGACAACCCGGGTAGCTCAGGTGATTAGAGTACTGGAGCAGTGTTCCAATACTAACCTTCAATATAATCAAGCGTGTCTCATTTATAGCCACCAAGCTCTTACACCATTTATAGACAGAAAACAAACATGGTAGTCAAGTGATTAATGCATGTGCGTATGATGCTAATTTAGGATTATGCATTGATATGGTACTGGCATGTGACTAGGGTGGCGTGCGCACTTTTTTGTACTATGGCTTTAAGACGCAATCCATCTGCTGATAATCCTTGCGAGGGGGTGTTGCAGTATATATATAAAGATAGAAAGTACAGTTTCTTTTGCTTTGTTTTTTAAGAAGAGTAACGTATTGAATCAAATTCTAACACACCTCGCCTATAGAGCCAACGGTAACAAACTGTGATATATCAGACAATAATTCACTGCAAAAGTGTGTGATGGCTGACGTCACTGGAAAATGACGTCATTCATGGCATTAGACGGTGTAACGTCGTTTTTACGCTTGAAAGACGTTACAACTACATGTAAACGTATGCGACATAGTCTAAATATTGGCGGGAGTTCTTCAGTGCAATGGCGGAAAGTTGGAAGAAGCTGAAGACTTCGAGTGTGTTTTCGTCGTTTATTGTGTGTTAGAATCGAAATAGATCAGCTCCATTGCGTGAATTGTTTAGTAATAATTCACTGTTTGTCGGTCAGTTGTGCGAAGATAAATCACTCGCGCTGCCCACTCGTGATTTGATCTTCTTTACAACTGACCCCCAAACAGTGAATTATTACTCAACAATTCACTGCTGGAGCTGATCTATTTCTTAATTAAAATGGGATAAAAGAATTGCTGCCCAAGTCCATAGCTCAAATTTTGTATTTTTTGATTTTCTTGAAAATGAGGACTTTTTTGGGATGTCTGTAGAATCTTTAGAATCGGGTCTTAGTTTAACTTTACGAAAATGCAACAAAAAGCACAAAGGCAGTATAATACATAGTTTAAGTGCTTTTTCTCTTAAAATTTTGTTTTGAAAATATAATTTTCAACAAAATTCCATTTTTACCTAAACAATACCATTGAGACTTATTGGAAGAGTTTTTTTTACAGTCTAGGCAATTTTCACCATCCTCAATGGATCACCAATCTAATCACACTACAAAGATGATTGTGTTTGTCTTCTACAGATACATATCGGTATTGGTCAAACTATGAGTTCATTTATATGTTGATTAATGGCAAAGCATGTCATTTTCTGCCTAAACATTTTTAGCAGTGTATATTCAATATGCATTTATTTAGGAAAACAGTGCATATTCCAAGTTTTTACTGATTGTGTGAACCATGTAATACTAAATTCCTGGTGTGAACCCATTCATTTTTTTCTCTGATACCACGAAAATTGTCGGAAATAATAACTCTCTTATTGCAGCATTCTATTCAAAAGGGAATACATTAAACACACGAACATAAGAAATATAGCCCACTTCCTGCTTTATCACTTTATTCTGCCAGGTAAACCCATATCAGGAAAAATCGTTTGCTCGTCAATATTTTTAAACCAGATCTTTGTGCGAAAGTCTCATAAGATTAGTATGTTTCTTTAACTTTTTCGGGGTATCTGTTTCAAACCCCATGCAAATCTGACCAGTATTAACGAATATATCAAAGAAAAATTTACCTGAATCGAGGGTTTTTCACAAGCATCCACCATTTTTGTTCTTCTAATGTCAATTGATTCTCCACCGTGTGGAAACTCACAGTAGCAAACAATAATGCTGTTTACTCAATGATTCATGTATTAAAATTGTAGATTTTTTTCAAAACGAGAATTTAATTAATTCTTGTATCTCTTTTTTTACAAAACAAGACGTTTAACATATAATTCTCATATCAATCTCCCAGTCACCATCCACACTTGTTTAATATATATTTTTATAGGCACTCCTGGATAGAAAAAACAGGCACCGGCGCATGAAGAAAAAAATGTTCAGGACCAAAGTAATCTCCACCCCCACCTTCCTGTAAAAATCAAATGGTCAATCTTTTACATGTATATCCCACTTTTTTTCATAACATTTGATTATCAGTAAAAGTAGCCTTTCCTACAATTCTTTTGAATTTAAAATCAAATCACCATAAGGTACTGGCTCTGATATTCCCTATTGCAGAAGAGTTTTTAAACCAACACTGTATTTAACAAATAACCCCGAGTGTCTGTGGTAGAATTTAGAAAACGTTAAAATGCTGAACTTGTATATATCTGGTTTTAAAAACAGTGTGGCTCTAGATCAGGATCCATACTGTAACAATTTCTACTACATGTATGCTTGTGAGTACATACTTATAACTGGAATTTTGCGAGTAGATTAGTAGTGACCGGACAATCGCGAGTGAACGGCAAGTTACAGCCCTTGCGGTGTTGTACATTGGAGGATCAGTCACTTTCTCTCAAAAGAAAACACAGGGTGCATAAATATGTCAACATGGCAGCTATTGGCCATGTTTATCATGATTTAACTCATACTCACGTTAGTACCCAGATAATTATCCTGTAAATTGGTAATATTAAAACAGATATTTGGGATCGTTCTTTTAAAAATAATGACACTGATCTGCCCATTTACGCTTCGTTTCAATGAGGTCACTGTCTAAAATTTGACTGAAATATAACATAACAATATAATTTGTACGTTCTGCTTATTTATCTACTTCTACAATTACATATCAAGTTTATTATAGAATAAAAACTGCAAAAAGAGTGTTAACTGGAATAATATATAAATACTTGTCATGCCACCTATTTACATCGTATGAACGGGCACTTGCCAAATTCAATCGGTATTCTGTCGACCTAACGTGTCTGCTGTGTGGTAATGACACAGAAGATATGATTCACTTCCTGTTGAAGTGTCGGTCTTTTTTGTAGACCCGTGACCAGTTTATGGAAAGACCAGCAGTATATTAACTGAATATCAATGGATCAAAGAACAAAAGAAATCTTTAAAGACTTTGACTTATTAGTAGCACTTATTTTAGACTGTACCACTATAAAAGTAGATCAGGAATCGATGCAATCAAGCGCCACACCTGACCCAGGATACCAACCGGAAAGTGACAACGTCACAATAATACATCACAACGAGAGCCAAGAGGTCAGCCCTTTCCCAGCAGGTGACCACAAGGCATCAACAAACAGACGTGCATGAAAGCATAACAAAACAAGACAGAAATAACATAAATGATCCACAAAAGAAGCACTGCCTTGGAATGGTCAGTCTCTGAAATCCAGTGAAACCTGAAGGGAATACTTTCTACACAAGTTTTGACCAGTCTCCAGAGGATTGTGCTATGCACTGCATTGTAGGCGTGCTAGTCAACTTAATAACACGAACAAATAAATTACTATAAATAATAAACATTACTAAATGGTGGGGTGCAATTAAGGGTGAAGATTTGGTACCAGTAAAATGCATTTAAGCCCCCGGTGGCTTAGGCTTCTGTCCGTTCTAAGGCGGTGGTTCTGTTGTTGTTGACTTTTTGTTTATTGTTACTCCCATTGAGGGAGTCTGTAATTGTTCTATGTTTTGTTGTACTTTACTTTATGTCCATTCTAGTCATCTTAATGGGGAAGAGAGAGCTGGTTGCTTGGCTTAATTTATCTTCCTGGTGTCTCATGATGGTTGAGTGGCTCTTCCTCGCGGTGCCATTAGGTTGTCTGCGGTTTGTGATTGTGGTATTTCCTGAACATACTAACTTACTATTTTTTATTCACTTATGTGAAGTTCTCCAGACAGTGGAGGAATCTACCAACAACAACAACAACATACCATTTGAGAGCAGCGCACAGACGATGGCTCATATCCAACAGTGTCATGTGCAAGTGCAAGTGCAAAAGAAGTTATGATGGGCTTCAAAAGATTGAGACGGTTCTTTTGAGCGCCATGACCAAATGTTTAACTGATTAATAAAAAATATTCCTTTCCCTTTCCCTACTGCTTTTTGTAATCAGTGACGGTGCCATTTTTCTATGGTGGTGGTTATAAAAGCCATAAAATTTGGGATATATTATCGAATGCATGACATACATATATGAGCCGCGACATGAGATTTCCAACAATGTGGTATGTGCGACCAGCAAAGCCTCAAATCAGCCTGCGCATACGCGCAGTCTGATCAGAGCCTTTGCTAGTCGCTTGAATATTCTATGACTGTTAAGCTACTGACCAAACAGCATTTGGAGTTTCTAAGCTTAACAGGAGACTGTACAGGCTCGTCTGAGACTACACATGTCAAAATGTCACATTGTTGGTAATCACATGTTGCGGCTCATATGTACGGTCAAACTTGCAATGTTGTGTTTGTGACAGTCATCAGAACCACCAAATAGCATACTTTATTTTTTGGGTCATTCGCAGCAATTGTGTACTTGTATTATAGTAATGTGTTGAAAGTAAATTGTACTGGCATCGTGAAGATAAAAAATAGGAAGTGTAAAGGTCGAGTGAAGAAGAAAATTATAGATTCACAGATCGCAGCCTGAATATGGTTCCAAGAGAAAGATATACATGAACAGTTATGAACTAGCAAGGTTCATATACAAGTAAGAAAATTGCCAGCTATCGCTATTCTTCAACGAGATCATTGTCAAACTGGAGTGGACTAAAATAAACTCACAAGAAAGGACTCTTATTGATTCTCTATTTAGATAATTTAGAGATCCCAAGAACTGTCGTTGTGCTGCATGGAGTTTGTTGAACGCCTTCTTGTACATAAATATAGTGTTGGTGTGTTTGCATGCTCTGGTCCTCTGTGAATATTTGGTTCTGGCAGGGGGAAAATGGTGTGAGATTCGCTTCACTTTCAAAGTAAGCGGTGACTTACTGTGCGTGTTCCCAACATATACAACGCCTACATTTTTCATAATTTCCAAAATAGTCGCAGCGTTATAAAGCGTGTTGAGATAGCTAGACATTAAAATGGCGGGATCTGACTGACGTTGGTTTCCATGACGCCAACGTCAGCCAAAAGGAACGCCAACGGATAGCATCGAATGCTCATACGAGCCTAAGCATTCTTGTAGTCCCGCCAGAGCCTCCGCTCTTCGCGTAAACAAAGTATGGTATTCAAGCTACAAGCAGAAGTGGGCCAGCACAAGAAATTCTTGGCGAGAAATGATGGCTCATGCGAGCATAAGCATTCGTGCAGTCCAGCCAGAGCCTTCGCTTCTCGCATATAAAAAGTATGAGAGTAGAGAAAGTGTCAGACAAAACCTTAGACCTCTAACCCACTAGATAGCTGCGCATGTAAAATTACCACACAGGAGGCAAAGAGTTACTGATTTACACTTATTTTTACAGTGCACACGAGAATTTGGTGCTTATCGTATATACGCGCATTGAGTCACCCATAAAGCGTGCATAAGACATAAGACATAAGACAAATTTTATACTCTCCGACTTTAAATAAAATTTGTCTTATGTCTTATGTCTTATGCACGCTTTATGGGTGACTCAACGCGCGTATCATATATACGATAAGCACCAACTTATCGTGTGCGCTGTAAGAATAAGTGTAAGTCAGTAACTCTTTGTCCCCTGGGTATTTATTTTGCATGCCTTTTTGTCGTCTGCTGATTTTTTCAAAATCATTCAATTTTGAAAAATTCTTTCAGGAATACCATCTGAGTGTCATACATATTGGATCCAGATCAGACCCGACGTTTTGTCGAGGCCTGATCTGGGTCCAAACTGTTTGCAAAGGTTATCAGCAGACGACACTAGGAGGCAAAGAGTTAACACCCAAAGAGTTGGCAGTTGGGCTGTTTTCACTGTAAGAAAATGTGTAGGTTAACACCAAAGAGGTGACAGCTGAATTGCTTTTCACAGTAAAAATGTGTAAGATAACACCAAACAGGTGGCAGTTGAGCTGAACTACTTTCCTGCTAAAACAACTTGTGGCCAACATTTCTCCAGTGGTAAATGTTAAAGCATTTCTACCTGTTATTGTTGTAGTTGTTCTCCAAATCGATACAATCGAATCGAAAATAGCCTTAAAAGCAGTTTAAATGTTACACCAAAATAAGTGGCAGTTAGCTGCCACCAAATCCTGTGGTGTAAAGTACACTTATTTTTACAGTGTACTGGCCCATTAGTAAACCTGACCAGGATAAGTCACAGATCATAGCCCTTCTTTTTTATGGTACCAAGAAGAAAAATATAAACAAGAATAGAGATCATAAACTACGTAGCAAGCGAGAAGAAAGATAATAAGAAGAAATTTACAGATGCACAGATCGCAGCCTGAATATGATTTTAAGAGAAAGATATACATGAACAGTTATGAACTCAAAGTAAACGGTGACTTACTGTGCGTGTTCCCAACATATACAACGCCTACATCTTTCATAATTTCCAAAATAGTCGCAGCGTTATAAAGCGTGTTGAGATAGCTAGACATTAAAATGGCGGGATCTGAATGACGTTGGTTTCCATGACACCAACGTCAGCCAAAAGGTTTGTCAACGGATAGCATCGAATGCTCATACAAGCCTAAGCATTCTTGTAGTCCCGCCAGAGCCTTTTCTTTTCGCATAAACAAAGTATGGTATTCAAGCTACAAACACCAGTGGGCCAGCACAAGAGAGTCTTGGCGAGAAGCGATGGCTCATGCGAGCATAAGCATTCGTGCAGTCCTGCCAGAGCTTTCGCTTCTCGCATATACAAAGTGTGGAAGTAGAGAAAGTGCTATACAAAACCTTAGAACTCTAACCCACTAGATAGCTGCGCATGCACGCTTTAAGGGCGACTTCACGCATGTATATACGATAAGTACCTAATTCTCGCGTGCCCTGTAAGAATAAGTGTAAGTCAGCACTTATTTGCCCCCTGGGTGGTAATTTTGCATGCCTTATTGTCGTCTGCTGATTTTTTTCAAAATCATTCATTTATGAAAAATTCTTTCAGGAATACCATCTGAGTGTCAAACATATTGGATCCAGACCAGGCCCGACGTTTTGTCGGGCCTGATCTGGGTCCAAGCTGTTTGCAAAGGTTATCAGCAGACGACACTAGGAGGCAAAGAGTGAACGCCCAAGGAGGTGGCAGTTGGGCTGTTTTCACTGTATGAATATGTGTAAGTTAACACCAAAAGATGTGAAAGATGAGCTGTTATTCACTGTACAATGTGTGTAAGTTAACACCAAAGAGGTGGAAGATGAGCTTGTTTTGTTGGGCCTGATCTGGGTCCAAACTGTTTGCAAAGGTTATCAGCAAACAACACTAGGAGGCAGAGTTAACACCCAAAGAGGTGGTAGTCGGGCTGTTTTCACTGTAAGCATATGAGTAAGTTAACACCAAAAGAGGTGGCAGCTGAGCTGCTATTCATTGTAAAATGTTTGTAAGTTAACACCAAAAAGGTGCCAGCTGAGCTGCTTTTCATTGTAAAATGTGTAAGTTAACACCTAAGAGGTGGCAGCTGATCTGCTTTTCACTGTAAAATGTATGTAAATTAACACCAAAGAGGTGGATGCTGAGCTGAACTACTTTCCTACTAATACAACTTGTGGCCAACATTTCTCCAGTGATAAATGTTAAAGCATTTCTACCTATTATTGTTGTAGTCATTCTTCAAATCGAAACAATCGAATAGAACATAGCATAGCATGTGTTTGCATGCTCTGGTCCGTTCTGGCAGAAAAAAAATGGTGTGAGAGTCGTTTCACTTTCAAAGTAAACGGTGACTTACTGTGCGTGTTCCAAACAATTCAGGAAAATCTACAACGCCTAGATCTTTCATAATTTCCAAAATAGTTGGAGCGTTATAAAGCGTGTTGAGATCGCTAGACGTTAAAATGGCAGGATCTGACTGACGTTGGTTTCCATGACGCCAACGTCAGCACAAAGGAACGTCAACGGCAAGCAGCGATGGCTCATACGAGCCTTAGCATTCTTGAAGTCCTGCCAGAGCATTCGTTTTTCGCATACACAAAGTATGGCATTCAAGCTACAAACACCAGTGGGCCAGCACAAGAGATTCTTGGCGAGAAGCGATGGCTCATGCGAGCATAAGCATTCGTGCAGTCCTGCCAGAGCCTTCGCTTCTCGCATATACAAAGTGTGGAAGTAGAGAAAGTGTCATACAAAACCTTAGACCTCTAACCCACTAGATAGCTGCGCATGCACGCTTTAAGGGCGACTTCACGCATGTATACGATAAGTACCTAATTCTCGTGTGCCCTGTAAGAATAAGTGTAAGTCAGTAACTCTTTGCCCCCTGGGTGGTAATGTTGCATGCCTTTTTGTCGTCTGCTGATTTTTTCAAAATCATTTATTTATGAAAAATTCTTTCAGGAATACCATCTGAGTGTCAAACATATTGGATCCAGACCAGGCCCGACGTTTTGTCGGGCCTGATCTGAGTCCAAGCTGTTTGCAAAGGTTATCAGCAGACGACACTAGGAGGCAAAGAGTGAACGCCCAAAGAGGTGGCAGTTGGGCTGTTTTCACTGTAAGAAGTTAACACCAAAGAGGTGGCAGCTGAGCTTGTTTTGTCGGGCCCGATCTAGGCGGCAGCTGGGCTGTTTTCACTGTAAAATGTGTGTAAGTTAACACAAAAAGAGGTGGCAGCTGAGCTGCTTTTCACTGTACAATATGTGTAAGTTAACACCAAGGAGGTGGCAGCTGAGCTTGTTTTGTCGGGCCTGATCTAGGTCCAAACTGTTTGCAAAGGTTATCAGCAGACAACAATAGGAGGCAATGAGTTAACGCCCAAAGAAGTGGCAGTTGGTCTGTTTTCACTGTAAGAATATGAGTAAGTTAACACCAAAAGAGGTCGCAGCTGAGCTGCTTTTCACTATAAAATGTGTGTAAGTTAACACCAAAGGGGTGGCAGCTGAGCTGCTTTTCACTGTAAAATGTGTGTAAGTTAACACCAAAGAGGTGGCAGCTGAGCTGAAATACTTTCCTACTAATACAACTTGTGGCCATCATTTCTCCAGTGATAAATGTTAAAGCATTTCTACCTGTTATTGTTGTAGTCATTCTCCAAATCGAAACAATCGAAAAGAACATAGCATAGCATGTGTTTGCATGCTCTGGTCCGTTCTGGCAGAAAAAATGGTGTGAGAGTCGTTTCACTTTTCAAAGTAAACGGTGACTTACTGTTCGTGTTTCCAACAATTCTGGAAAATCTACAAAGCCTAGATCTTTCATAATTTCCAAAATAGTTAGAGCGGTATAAAGCGTGTTGAGATCGCTAGACGTTAAAATGGCGGGATCTGATTGACGTTGGTTTCCATGACGCCAACGTCAGCACAAAGGAACGTCAGCGGCAAGCAGCAATGGCTCATACGAGCTTAAGCATTCTTGGAGTCCTGCCAGAGCCTTCGCTTTTCGCATACACAAAGTATGGTTCAAGCTACAAACACCTTTTGGGCCAGCACAAGAGATTCTTGGCGAGAAGCGATGGCTCATGCGAGCATAAGCATTCGTGCAGTCCTGCCAGAGCCTTCGCTTCTCACTAAACAAGTATAGACAAAGAAAAGTTTCATACAAAACCTTAGACCTCTAACCCACTAGATAGCTGTGAATGCACGCTTGAAGGGTGACTTAACGCATGTGTATACGATAAGTACCTAATTCTCGTGTGCCCTGTAAGAATAAGTGTAAGTCAGTAACTCTTTGCCCCCCTGGGTGGTAAATTTGCATGCCTTTTTGTCGTCTGGTGATTTTTCAAAATCATTCATTTATGAAAAATTCTTTCAGGAATACCATCTGAGTGTCAAACATATTGGATCCAGACCAGGCCCGACGTTTTGTCGGACCTGATCTGGGTCGAAGCTGTTCGCAAAGGTTATCAGCAGACGACACTAGGAGGCAAAGAGTGAACGCCCAAAGAGGTGGCAGTTGGGCTGTTTTCACTGTAAGAATATGTGTAAGTTAACACCAAAAGAGGTGGCAGCTGAGCTTGTTTTGTCGGGCCTGATCTAGGTCCAAACTGTTTGCAAAGGTTATCAGCAGACGACACTAGGAGGCAAAGAGTGAACGCCCAAAGAGGTGGCAGTTGGTCTGTTTTGACTGTAAGAATGTGAGTAAGTTAACACCAAAAGAGGTCGCAGCTGAGCTGCTTTTCACCATAAAATGTGTGTAAGTTAACACCAAAGAGGTGGCAGCTGAGCTAAACTACTTTCCTTCTAATACAACTTGTGGCCAACATTTCTCCAGTGATAAATGTTAAAGCATTTCTACCTGTTATTGTTGTAGTCATTCTCCATATCGAAACAATCGAATAGAACATAGCATGGCAGAAAAAATTGTGTGAGAGTCGTTTCACTTTCAAAGTAAACGGTGACTTACTGTGCGTGTTCCAAACAATTCTGGAAAATCTACAACGCCTAGATCTTTCATCATTTCCAAAATAGTTGGAGCGTTATAAAGCGTGTTGAGATCGCTAGACGTTAAAGTGGCGGGATCTGACTGACGTTGGTTTCCATGACGCCAACGTCAGCACAAAGGAACGTCAACAGCGAGCAGCGATGGCTCATACGAGCCGAAGCATTCTTGGAGTCCTGCCAGAGCCTTCGCTTTTCGCATACACAAAGTATGGTATACAAGCTACAAACACCATGGGCTAGCACAAGAGATTCTTGGCGAGAAGCGATGGCTCATGCGAGCATAAGCATTCGTGCAGTCCTGCCAGAGCCTTCGCTTCTCGCATATACAAAGTATGAAAGTAGAGAAAGTGTCATACAAAACCTTAGACCTCTTACCCACAAGAAAGCTGTGAATGCACGCTTTAAGGGTGACTTCTCGCATGTTTTACGATAAGTACCTAATTCTCGTGTGCCCTGTAAGAATAAGTGTAAGTCAGCAACTCTTTGCCCCATGGGTGGTAATTTTGCATGCCTTTTTGTGGTCTGCTTGTTTTTTTCAAAATCATTTATTTATGAAAAATTCTTTCGAAATACCATCTGAGTGTCAAACATATTGGATCCAGACCAGGCCAAACATTGTGTCGGGCCTGATCTACAATGTCGGGCCTGATCTGGGTCCAAGCTGTTTGCAAAGGAGGCAAAGAGCGAACGCCCAAAGAGGTGGCAGTTTGGCTGTTTTCAGTGTAAGAATGTGTGTAAGTTAACACCAAAAGAGGTGACAGCTGAGCTGCTTTTCACTGCAAAATGTGTGTAAGTTAACACCAAAAGAGGTGGCAGCTGAGCTTGTTTTGTCAGGCATGATCTAGGTCCAAACTGTTTGCAAAGGTTATCAGCAGACATCATTAGGAGGCAAAGAGCGAACGCCCAAATTGTGGCAGTTGGGCTGTATTCACTGTAAGAATAGTAAGTTAACACCAAAAGAGGTGGCAGCTGAGCTGAACTACTTTCCTTCTAATACAACTTGTGGCCAACATTTCTCCAGTGATAGATGTTGAAGCATTTCTACCTGTTATTGTTGTAGACATTCTTCAAATCGAAACAATCAAATAGAACATAGGCCTTTTTAAGCAGCTTAATGTTACACCAAAATAAGTGGCAGTTTAGCTGCCACCAAACACGGTGGTGTAAAGTACACTTATTTTTACAGTGTCCTGGCCCATTAGTAAACATGACGAGGATAAGTCAGACATCATATAGCCCTTATTTATTATCATACCAAGAAGAAAAATATAAACAAGAACAGAGATCATACAACTAGCAAAGTACATATGCAAGCGAGATGAAAGATGGATAATAAGAAGAAATTTACAGATTCACAGATCGCAGCCTGGTTATGGTACCAGGAGAAAGAGGTTCATATACAAGTAAGAAAATTGGCAGCTATCGCTCTTCATCAACGAGATCATTGTCAAACTGGAATGGACTGAAATAAACTCACAAGAAAGGACTCTTGTCGATTCTCTATTCAGATAAAATTAGAGCTCGCAAGAACTGTCGTTGTGCTGCATGGAGTTATAGTGTTGGTATGTGTTTGCATGCACTGGTCCGTTCTGGCAGAATGAAAATGGTGTGAGAGTCGTTTCACTTTTAAAGTAAACGGTGACTTACTGTGCGTGTTCCCAACAATTCTTGAAATTCTACAACGCCTAGATCTTTCATAATTTCCAAAATAGTTGGAGCGTTATAAAGCGTGTTGAGATCGCTAGACGTTAACATGGCTGTATCTGACTGACGTTGGTTTCCATGACGCCAACGTCAGCGCAAAGGAACGTCAACGGCGAGCAGCGATGGCTCATACGAGCCTAAGCATTCTTGGAGTTCTGCCAGAGCCTTCGCTTTTCGCATACACAAAGTATGGAATTCAAGCTACAATCACCAGTGGCCCAGCACAAGAGAGTCTTGGCGAGAAGCGATGGCTCATGCGAGCATAAGCATTCGTGCAGTCCTGTCAGAGCCTTCGCTTCTCGCATATACAAAGTATGGAAGTAGAGAAAGTGCTATACAAAACCTTAGACCTCTAACCCACTAGATAGCTGCGCATGCACGCTTTAAGGGTGACTTCTCGCATGTTTTACGATAAGTACCTAATTCTCGCGTGCCCTGTAAGAATTAGTGTAAGTCAGCAACTCTTTGCCCCCTTGGTGGTCATTTTGCATGCCTTTTTGTTGTCTGCTGATTTTTTTCGTAATCATTTATATTTGAAAAATTCTTTCAGGAATACCATCTGAGTGTCAAACATGTCGGATCCAGACCAGGCCCCGCCTTTTGTCGGGCCTGATCTGGGTCCAAGCCATTTGCAAAGGAGGCAAAGAGCGAACGCAAAAAGAAGTGGCAGATGAGCTTGTTCTGTCAGGCCTGATCTAGGTCCAAACTATTTGCAAAGGTTATCAGCAGACGACACTAGGATGCAAAGAGCGAACGCTTAAAGAGGTGGAAGTTGGGCTGTTTTCACTGTTAGAATATGTGTAAGTTAACACAAAAAGAGATGGCAGCTGAGCTGCTTTTCACTGTAAAATGTGTGTTAGTTAATACCAAAAGAGGTGGCAGCTGAGCTGCTTTTCACTGTAAAATGTGTGTAAGTTAACACAAAGAGATGGCAGCTGAGCTGAACTACTTTCCTACTAATACAACTTGTGGCCAACATTTCTCCAGTGATAAATGTTAAAGCATTTCTACCTGTTATTGTTGTAGTCATTCTCCAAATCGAAACAATCGAATAGAATATAGCTTTTTAAAGCAGCTTAATGTTACACCAAAATAAGTGGCAGTTTAGCTGCCACCAAACACGGTGGTGTAAAGTACACTTATTTTTACAGTGTACTGGCCCATTAGTAAACATGACGAGGATAAGTCAGACATCATATAGCCCTAATTTTTTATCATACCAAGAAGAAAAATATAAACAAGAACAGAGATCATACAACTAGCAAGGTACATATGCAAGCGAGATAAAAGATAGATAATAAGAAGAAATTTACAGATTCACAGATCGCAGCCTGGTTATGGTACCAGGAGAAAGAGGTTCATATACAAGTAAGAAAATTGGCAGCTATCGCTCTTCCTCAACGAGATCATTGTCAAACTGGAATGGACTGAATTAAACTAACAAGAAAGGACTCTTGTTGATTCTCTATTCAGATAATTTAGAGCTCGCAAGATCTGTCGTTGTGATACTTGGAGTTTGTTGAACGCCTTCTTGTGTTGGTGTGTTTGCTTGCTCTGGTCCGTTCTGGCAGAAAAAAATGGTGTTAGAGTTGTTTCACTTTCAAAGTAAACGGTAACTTACTGTGCGTGTTCCCAACGATTCTGGCAAATCTATAACGCCAAGCTCTTTTATAATTTCCAGTATGGTTGGAGCGTTATAAAGCGTGTTGAGATAGCTAGACGTTAAAATGGCGGGATCTGACTGACGTTGGTTTCCATGACGCCAACGTCAGCACAAAGGAACGTCAACGGCGAGCAGCGATAGCTCATACGAGCCTAGGCATTCTTGGAGTCCTGCCAGAGCCTTCGTTTTACGCAGTCACAAAGTATGGTATTCAAGCTACAAACACCAGTGGGCCAGCACAAGAGATTCTTGGCGAGAAGCGATGGCTCATGCGAGCATAAGCATTCGTACAGTCCTGTCAGAGCCTTCGCCTCTCGCATATACAAAGTATGGAAGTAGAGAAAGTGTCATACAAAACCTTAAGACCTCTAACCCACTAGATAGCTGTGCATGCACGCTTTAATGGTGACTTCACGCATGTATATACGGTAAGTACTTAATTTTCATGTGCACTGTAAAAATAAGTGCAAGTCAGTTGGATGGTAATTTTGCATGTCTTTTTGTCGTCTGCTGATTTTTTCAGAATCATTTATCTTGAAAAATACATTCAGGAATACCATTTGAGTGTCAAACATATTAGATCTAGATCAGGCCCGACCTGATCTGGGTCCAAACTGTTTGCCAAGGTTATCAGCAGCCGACACTATAGTTACCAATTGTGACTGATGGGTTAGACTAGAAGTTAACCCTGTTTCTGAACATAGTTGACTAGTGTCAAAGATAGACACTTTCAAGATGTCATGGTGTTTCTATGACCGGTGGCTTAACCCATAGGCTAAACTTTAGGGTTTTGCCAACAGAGGCGAATTCAACAATGCTAGCGTTTGCAGACGCTCATTGTTCTGGTGCCTATCTTTATTCGTAAAGTGTAAAGCCTGGCGACAGTACAACGAGCGCCCGAGAGCGCTCGCATCGTCGAACTCGCCTCAGGTATAACACACATACTAGTGTCGCAACGAGCCTGTAGGACATAAGCCAACTAGGACAAAAGCCCACTGGACAAAAGCCCACTGAGACAAAAACCCACTTAAATGCATTTGACAGGGATAGGGTTGAACTGATGGACAAACGGACGGTTGGACAGATGAAGAATCTCTCTTCTTCTCAAATCTCGAATTTCAAACATTTCTTTTTGTTTGGCACTCGGGGGGGGGGGGGGGGGGGGGTAACTCGAGGGTAATTTTGGGTGTGCGGCCCAACTTTTTGAAACCTACCCCAATCATATACCTGGCCCCGAGGTTATCAACTCAACTGAGCACGAAATTTCAACTTCTGATAAAAACTAAAATACCGACAACTGAATAAGTTTCTTGCTTTAAGTCTATCAGATGTTGTATTGCTCATGCTCATAAATGTTAAAATGCCAACAATTGTTGGCATTTTAACACTTATGACCAGGATAAATTTCGTGCTCAGCTGAGTTGAGTTTGAACAAAGTTTTATAACCTTGAGGCCTGGTCTTCGAAAAAAATGACCTATTCATATACTTGATTGAACAAAATGCTTACATATTCAAATACTGTTCTTTGATTTTTATGTACCCTCTTTGCTGTCTGTAAACAAAGTTTACAAATAAATATAACAATTTTGGTTTCTCAGCTGAATATCTGAGCAAAAATATGAGTATTTTCAAACAGGGATTCAGGCCCGGATCCAGAGGGGGGGGGGGGGGGGCACTGGGGCACGTGCCCCCCCCCCCCAGTTCGCCCGCTAGTAACCTTTTTTTTCTTACCGTTTAAGACAATATTTTTGAGCCTATTTAAGACCTCCAAAATTAAGCCATCATGCGCCGCAGCCATAGACCAATCTGTAATTCATTCCGCATGGCGTGATATGATAATTGCCTAATAAGGGCTCAGTGGTACTTAGAAGGCTTCCAAGATATCAAATAACAAAACCAGTATATTCTCTTAGAATGACGATTCCATAAGGTAATCTTATCGTCGGCACGACTGATGTTCAGATGACCATAAATTGTTGTAAAAACAGCGTGTCATTAATTTATAAGTTATCTGGTAAGAACTTCATTCTGCGAGCGCAGTGACATATACGTTACTTGCGAGATGAAGCATATCATATCTTATGCTACGATCACAACTCTCCAAAAGGAGAAATGTGTCAGGTTGAGTGCTTTAAGCGAATTATCGTTTGCTGGTGGGTGGCCTAGGTAGTCAACTTTTCATTTGGGCCATGGGGGCACCATCGACACTGGTTGTGCATGTGTGGAGGGGGAGGGGGCACTGGTCGCAGCGAAGTGGTACCTTGTCGATTTCAGCATCAGTATTTACAGTGTGGGGCACCAGTGTATCCGCTGTGTATCTCCATAACAATTTTTTGAGGGTTGAGTTATAGTCGGTATAGTGCCAGAGTTATGCAAACATGTGATTTTTTCCTGAAAAAAGAGGTTGAAATAAATTTTTGCTTATGTTCTTGAATTTATGCTTACTTTCGATAAAATGCAAAATAGTGGTAGTCCTTTAATGTGCACAAAGTTTGAAATCTGAGGATGATAGTTTTGTATATCGGGTGTTCTGGCCCAGTCGTCGAGTGTCTAAATAAAATCAATATGTTGCAGTCAACAACCCAACCACTGGGCCAGAACACCCGATATACAGAACTATGCATACAGTATGAAACGATTGAATAACATTCAAAATGCTTTGTCCTCAGATTTCAAACCGAGTGCTAAGTGAAATTCAAGCATACTGATACATCATATTACATGCATATATGTGGGTTAGAGGCATTTCTCTATACTCTAAAGATGAAAACATATGCAAGAAACATGATAAAGGAGATTTAAAATGCTGAAAATCGTTTTGCTTCGGGGGTGAACCTCCTACCAGGGCTTTGCCCTGGACCCACAGGGGCCTAGGCGGCCCCTTGACCCCTCACCAAAATTAGTGCCCCCCCCCCCCCCCCCCAAAGGGCCAATGTCTGGATCCGGCCCTGCGGGATGTCAGAAAATGCGACCATTTAAATAACAATGATGAAAAACTGGGTCAGTCGTATACTTTTTCTTAGAAAAAGGAGGCTTATCGTATACCTGGCAGCGCTGAAAAAGAGGGCTGGTCGCGCAGCACATCCGTACTATGTCATATATAGGTAGTTACCCACCCCCAGGGGGGTACTCTAATTTTTTCCGCATACGTAGGCTCGGACCCAGCATCTACCGTTCACCCCCAAAAAATATCAGGAATTTCAAGCAACCCAAAAAATATTTGGAATTTTAGCAACCCCCAAAAATATCCCAATTCTGTACCTTGACATTAAAAAAAGACCCTAGAATGCATAGAAATGACCCTCAAACTAGCCCAATTTTGTGATGACCCCCAAAAAATATCCACAAAATCTTCATACCCCCAAAAAATATTCATTTTTCTGAAAACCCCAAAAAAATATTGAAATTCAGAATTTTCAACCCAAAAAAATAGCCTGAGCCTACGTATGTGTGAAAATATCTGAGTACCCGCCCCCTGGGGTTACCCCCGCCCCCTTCCGATTTTTGGCACCTCTCATCAAAGTGCATGCTTATTGTTACTACTGGATCAAAGGTCATTTGGACTAATTAGACATATGTTTCCCAATTATGATAGATTATTTGACCCAAACTGTAAAATTATTTTCTTCATATGTAAATGGCTTTTAACACCCAAATTAAGTTGTTTGTCACAACATACATGAGAAATAATAATGTCTGTTAAAACACACTGCAGGTGTGACTTTAATATCCTGAAAGGGTTAACATTTTTATAATAGGCTCTAACCTATTTTTATGATGGGCTTTTGTCCATCCTGCCAAATTTCACACTGGTCAATGTAAACGCACCGGTGGTTGCTACAACGAGCTGGTGGTTGCATTTTTCAGCACTGGTGGTGGCGTAAAAGGTAAAAAAATCTATACCTGTTGACTTTATTATTTATTTATAAACTTGCATCTATTTTATTTGTGATGACACCTGGCGCACAGACCACCGGTAACATTGCAGTTTATGGCTCTGCCAAGCAATTGGTGATTAAATTCATGGTTTGGACTGCAAATCCAACACAGTTCTGGAGTTTTGCCGTGACAGGTGCTTTTTTCTAGTGTAACTGCCTAAATTGAGGGAAATCTGCATGTCTATGCACAGCTGTTATCATATTTACATGTAATAAACATCCAAAAAACGATAACCAACTTGTATCTTTTTTCTTGGTAAACTAGCTAACGTTTTATTGAGGAATTTTATTACAACGCACTGGGAGCATTTTTGACGCATTGATACAACGCACTGATGGTTGCCTAGATGTGCCATGGTTGCTGGCGCAGCCTCACCACAGCATTCACTGTTCTTATAAACGGTACATAAATCGTTATTTGAGCCAGCACATGATATTTCAGTACCAGGACGAAGACTCAGGTGAGCCTGTGAAAATGTGCAGACTTGCCAGAGCTTTCGCTGCATAGAAAAAATAGAGAGTAGTAATCGTTTTTGGATGTTATTTCATGGGACTATGGTAACATAGCTGCATCTGTGCTTAGACATGCAGAATTTCCTGAAGTTAGGCAGTCACAATAGAAAAAAGCACCTGTCACTGTCAAACTCCACAACTGTGTCGGATTTGTCGGTCAAACCATGAATTAAAACGCCAATTTCATGGCAGAGCCATAAACTTCAATGTTTCTGACGGTTTCTGCGCATTGGGTCATCAAAAGTACAATAAATGCAAGCTTATAAAGAAATCATACAGTCAATAGGCATAGAATTTGTGGTCTTTGTTCACTGATGAAGGTTCAAACGTGACTCTGCAAATGTGTAGCCTCACCAGAGACCCTACAGAGCTAGCCCTGTTCGCACTTTGAGAGTGTTTTCGCCTATTTTTCAGATTGGCCCCAAAATTTTTAATTCAATGAGATTGTTTGTCCGTTATGATACATTATAATAGTTAAGAAGCCTCCATGCGAGCTTAAAATTTTTGTGCTTCAACAACAGCAGAATCTAGGGCGAAGATTTGGTACCAGTAAAATGCAATTTTAGCACCCCAGAGATATAGGCTGCTGTCTGTTTTAAGGCGGTGATTCTGTTGTTGTTGATTCGTTGTTGATTGTTACTCCCATTACAGGATTCTGTAATTGTTCTATATTTTGTTACTTTATGTCCCTTCTTGTTTTGCGATCATCTTGATGGGGAAGAGAGAGAGCTGGCTACTTTGCTTAGTTTGTCTTCCTGGTGTCTCGTGATTGTTGTGTGGCTATTCCTCTCAATGCCATGGGTTTGTCTGCAGTTTGTGATTGTGATACTCACTTACTATTTTTGGGTGTCATTTATGCGAACAGGGATGGCTTTGGCGAGTCTGAGCCTTCGTCACAGTTCAAAACTCTCATGTGGTGACTCAATTGGCGATTGAATGCCATTTTGTGTGAGCAGCGAAGGATCTGGCGAGTCTGCACATTTGCACATAAACTGCAATGTTACCGGTGGTTTGTGCGCCAGGTGTCATCACAAATAAGATAAATGCAAGTTTATAAATAGATAATAAAGTCAACAGGTATAGATTTTTTTTACCTTTTACGCCACCACCAGTGCTGAAAAATGCAACCACCAGCTCGTTGTAGCAACCACCGGTGCGTTTACATTAACCAGCTGAGGACTTATGTCCAGTGGGCGCTTTTGTCCGTTCCCCGTCACAACCCTCTGTTGAGTATGTCTACGTCCAGTAACGTATACGATGAGGGGAGAACCAGTGCGCAACGTAAGCAGCCTTTTTCTGAAAATGAAAATCATCTTCAGTATTTACTTGACATCCCAATGACAAATTTCATCACTCCTTTTCATTAAGAATATGCTTTTGGACATATTTTGTCTGCTGTGCTGCATAATCAGTTGAAAACAATTTGTAACAGTTTCGCGTCGCAGTACTTCGGCCTTTATCTCTTTACAAGTATTGGCTTTTTAATCGTCAGCATGTTCGGAAGAACCTTTTCCATCAATTTGGCATTACTTATCTGGATATTGATCTTCTTCTAACCCTAGTAAAAATATTTCTGGTTTGAGGGAGTCTGTCATACTGTGAACTTGGAAAATACATTCTACAGTAGAGCTGCCGACACCACTTATATCTATCTGTATTGTATAGTATGTTGAAGTAACCAATCCTGGCTTTTATTCAATGGCATGGAGTGTGCAAAGTTTAGTCTTTTTTAGCTTTTGAGGTCCTGAATGATTCCACTGTATCACAATTCACAATGTTGTCACTTAAAATATTCCAGTCATTAGTTGTTCTGACGAAGAAAGAGTTTCTAAATTGTTCTGTTTTAGCCGACAACTGTTTAAAACACTGGTTGTTGTTGCAAACAGATCTTTCCACTATGTTTTTCTCAACAAAGTCTTCAAATTGTTTTGCCCGGATGGTACGTTTTGGTTTTTGATCCCTTAAATTATGGATCAATATTTATAGCTGGTATGTGCCCTTTCACCACCTTGTACAAGAATTTCAGTCTCTGTTAGCGTCGCCTCTCTTCTAGGGAGGAAGATCATCGAGCATGTTTGTAACACACCCCTCATGTCTGGACTTGTAGTCACCTGTGATGAATCGGGCTATAGAACTGTAATGATATGCCAAAAGCGATTTTACCACAATATATTGTTTATAACATTAAGTCACTCTTCTTAAGCAGTTACTTGTCTTAAAAACACTTAGATTTTTGTTCCATTTATGCAAATATATAGCTCAGGTTTAAAGATATATGAAATAAATTCAAGCCCCTTAAGTATCAACAATAATTTATGCTTTGAAAATAAGTGAAAGCATTGAAAGGGCAGATTAATAAAGGTAGTAAACAGCTATTTTAAACTATTCTGACTTTTGAATGGAAAATTAAATGAAAAAAAAAAACCCTTTGCTTTTTTCTTGTTCTATTTATTATAGTAACCACATTATATTGCAATATGTTTTTCGTATGAATATAGTATAATTTTTCAGACTAATATTGCAATATACCAATAATCCAGTTGTTATTGTTACAGTTCTTCACCACAATAATATGTTGACCATATCAAAACGTGGAAATTTTACATTTGATTCACATTTTATCTACATTGTGAGAAATTTTATACTTGAGAAGATTGTGCCACAAGGCCAGATAAGGTTGCAGAACTGGAAATTTTATATATTTTTTCAATCTGGCTGAATCTAAAGCCACAGTGTTTAGGCTCTCTTATTTGACCAGTCATGGAATCATCTTTCATTTTGGAAAATAGACTCATTTCAAGTGACATTCCAACTATTAAGACTTCTTCAATTGTTTTTAAATACAAAGCAACAGTAACGAACATACAATTTTTAAGCATATTATATAAATATGTTACAGTTGACTTTAATTTTGTTTTTGTGACTCGATCACAGCAATCTGTAAAATTATATATTTGTTATGTTTTTATACCTATTTTTCATTATCCCAGCTATTATTCATGATTTGCACATGCTAGTCGACGCTGTCTCTTTTGGGATAAATTTCGGTCCAGGGTTAAATAGTTGATTGGTTGAAACTTGACAACAATCTAGTATGTTGTCATTTCCTAAAAAGTTGTTGTGCATAAAATGACACACAACCATTGGAAAGAGGAATCATTTTTCTCCCAGGTAATATGAATATCTAAACCATAAATAGTTAAACTGTTAGAAAAGAAGCGAAATGCAGTTCTTTGGCTCTGAAACAGTACATGTACATATTTACTAGCCAAAAGTTCTAGCCGACCACCTGCATTTTATTAATTTTCTTCAAAACGTAAAATGACGCAAATACTCTTTTGCATCTCGAAATGGACAGATGAGTCATGTACCCTTGGCAGTGAAGATCGATATTGACAAAATGTTCAACAGTACATACATAATGCTAACTTTAACAGTGGTACCCCCATTTTCAAAATTCGCATTTTGGCACAATTTGTGAGTCATGACTTGAAATAACCCCATTTCACACGCAAAACGTTTTCATTTCAAAAGCCTAACTCATATTGAACACAAAAGTGCTGAAACGAACACTCCATCTGCATGAAACTCGTTGCTATTGGCTAAAGTGTCAAAAATTACCCAACCATCCAATGCAAATTCTTGTGAATTTTGATATTGAGGGTAAGTGTATTCGGCAAAGACTCCAGGATACAAGTTTTGCTTAGCCATTTTCTGTTATCGATGACTGATAGGCTGGCCTATTCGGGAAATGAAATTGTTATAGACCTTAGCTTTTCCGAAAATGGGTAAAAACACACATGGCCAATTAGAACTTTTGACTAGTATATGGGGGTACACATAAGAACTGCCTCGATCAATGAGACTGAATTAGACAATACTTTTGAGTGCCCAAAGCAAATGTTAGAACTTATGGATAAGAAATGTTTTCAATTTATTCTCAAAAATTGTGTTTATCTGGACCAATGTACATGCATATCTCTCTTATCTGGAGATCTGGTTTCTGTTTTCAGCAGCATTTGCCAACACTAATATGCTTTGATAACCCTTTGCAAACCGGTACTTTGGCAAATATTGAAGACTGATGAAATGAGGCATTTCTATGCGCGGATCCAGAAAGTTTTTTCAGAGGGGGTCTTACTTTTTTTTTAGTTAATGAGTGGATCCAAATACCACTAAAATCGGGCCATCATCCACCCACCAGCGAAACGCCATTTAAATGCCGATGATGGGCGTTTTGCTGGCGTCCCGATGATGGCACAACATTGAATGCTGGCTTGTTAGCTTTGTGATTTTCAGGGGATCCGGACCAGTATTGCTAAGAAACCCTAAATTTTTTTGTGAGTTTTCAGGGGGGGGGGTGGGGTCCAGACCCCCTGTCCCCCCCCTCTGGATTCGCCCATGATTTCATTAGGGTCTACACTAATTGCTAACACTTAAACAATCTTTAGAAAAAAAAATCAATTTTAATTGGAAATTGTAACCTGTGACCGCTCAATATATACAATGAACCATTCCAAGTTTTTTTTATCATATCAGGTGGAAGAACCCATCAGAATACAAAGGGATCAAGTATGAGGAAGTCTTTAGGGAACTGACAACATGACAACCAAGCGAGTGAGATACAGCAGGCTAGAGGGAGACAATGTCCCTTCAAGTCAAGGTAAGTGAAGTATTAGACATAGGTTCAGACTAGCGAAGATTTTTAGTGTAAATTTTTTTTGCTGCTAGCTTCAAACACCTTCCCTGAGTATGAAATAATCTAATGGCCTATCAGAATTCAAAATAATTTGGCAGAAATGGTCTCCTGAGAGGTGACCTTCTGGCTTAAAGGAATCTGATATGTTGAAAGATAAATTGCTAGTTTCCCTTTCCACTGCCATAGATTTGATTTATTTGTTTGTTTTGATGCTTTATATCCCAGTCAACAATTTTTCAATCATGTAGGGACAATGTGCTGTCTTCATGGGTTGAACCAGTACTAAGCAGCGGATAAAACCATGCCAAAGAGTATTTAAGCGTAGACAAAGTCAAACACTTTTTGAATGACCCTCACTGCAAGTTTGTTCCATTTATCTTATGACTACCATATTTAACTATACAACTTATTCAAATTTCTATACCCTAGCTCTTTTGAAAGCAGTGTAGATCCAGAATCCACACTATTTTACATCCACACTATGAATTCATGTAATGATAATGAAATACATGTACACCGCTGGATTTTTCTGGAAATCAGAAATTCTATAAGTGTAAACAGCCTATTAATTACCCAGTGTATACATGTAGGAGCATGTGTTCAGTGTGTACTTATTGGAGCATATTTTCAGTGTGTACTTATAGGAGTCTGAGTGTGTGTTCAGTGTGTACTTATACATGTAGGAGCATGTGTCCAGTGTGTACTTATACATGTATGAACATGTGTCCAGTGTGTACTTATAGGAGCCTGTGTTCAGTGTGAACTTATAGGAGTCTGAGTGTCTGTTCAGTGTGTACTAACTTATACATGTAGGAACATTTGTTCAGTGTACTATCAGGAGCATGTATTCAATGTGTACTTATAGGAGCATGCGTTCAATGTGTACTTATAGGAGCATGTTTCAGTGTGAACTTAAAGGAGTCTGTGTTTTCAGTGTGTACTTATACATGTAGGAGCATGTGTTCAGTGTATAGGTATATGAGCATGTGTTCAGTGTGTACTTATAGGAGTCTGACTGTGTGTTCAGTGTGTACTTATACATGTAGGAGCATGTGTTCAGTGTATACGTATATGAGCATGTGTTCAGTGTGTACTTATAGGAGTCTGACTGTGTGTTCAGTGTGTACTTATACATGTAGGAGCATGTGTTCAGTGTATACCTATATGAGCATGTGTTCAGTGTGTACTTATAGGAGTCTGACTGTGTGTTCAGTGTGTACTTATACATGTAAGAGCATGTGTTCAGTGTATACCTATATGAGCATGTGTTCAGTGTGTACTGATAGGAGTCTGACTGTGTGTTCAGTGTGTACTTATACATGTAGGAGCATGTGAAAAGTGTACTATCAGGAGCATGTGCTCAGTGTGAACTTATAGGAGTGTGTGTTCAATGGGTAGTTATAGTCAGGGGTGTGGAAATAGCAAAATTTGATACTTGCCCAGGGATCAGTAAATTGCTATATTGTACTTGTCCAAAGAAAGTTTTACTTGTCCCAAAGAGAGCAGATCATGTCTATAATGCCCAAAAAACTTTGCTAAGCCCTAAATGTGCCTAAACAATATACATGTTAACTCTTTTAAAACAAGTATGCATAATACCAGATATAAACTCATTTCAAAACTAAAGATTCAGATCAGCTTGCTCCTTCAGAAGCCAGCTGATCAGGATCCAATCCCCTCAACATGTGAGTTCATAATAATTATAGAATATGAAATACTAAATTGTTTTAACTTTATACTTGTCCCATGTGTTCAGTGTGTACTCATAGGAGCATGTGCTCATTGTGTACTTATAGGACTATGTACTCAGTAAGTACTTATATTAGTATGTACTCTGTATGTACTTATAGGAGTATGAGGGTCTGGATGGGGTATAATGATTAGTGAATAATGGCCCTTTTTAGCTCACCAGGGCCGAAGGCTCAGGGGTGAGCTTATAGTATGGGACTCGAGCCGGCGTCCGTGCGTGTGTCCGTGCGTCCATCCACACTTTCAAACATGAATATCCCTGAAACCAGCTGGCCAATCATAATCAAATTTCATCAGAAGCATCATTGGGGTGGGGGATTGACTGCATTAGGTTTTGGGTAAGATCCGATCAGAACTCTGGTTTCCATGGCAACAGATAGCTCACATTAGGTTATAATGGGGAAAATCTTGTGACCACTCTAGCTCCTTTATTGGCTCACCAGAGCCGAAGGCTCAGGGTGAGCTTATAGTATGGGACTCGAGCCGGCGTCCGTTCGTGCCTGCATCCGTCCGTGCTTCCACACTTTCAAACATGAATATCTCTTAAACCAGCCGGCCAATCATAATCAAATTTCATCAGAAGCATCATTGGGGTGGGGGATTGACTGCATTAGGTTTTGGGCCAGATCGGATCAGAACTCTGGTTTCCATGGCAACAGATAGCTCCCATAGGGTTATAATGGGGAAAATCTTGTGACCACTCTAGCTCCTTCATTTTTGATTTGTTCTTCTTTATTCTTGCAGGTAACAAGAACAACCATAAACTCGGATGGGTTCGAAATTCGGCAGGATCCGACCAGGGACTTATGAGTTAGCTGCCCTTGAGCGTCTTGAAAAATCCCCATAGACTTATAATGGGAGATATGTTGTGACCACTCTAGTACCTTCGTTTTTGGATGGATCTTCTTCATTCTTGCAGATGATAAGACCAACCATAAAAGCTCGGATGAGTTTGAATTTAGGCAAGATTCAATCACTGACTTCGGAGTTAGCTGACCTTGAGCGTCCGAAAAATTAATGAATAATGTTGTGACCACTCTAGCTCCTTCATTTTTGATTGGATCTTCTTCATTCTTGCAGGCAACAAGTAAACCCATAATATCTCGCATGGGTTTGAAATTCAGCAGGATCGGACCAGTGACTTATGAGTTACCTGCCCTTGAGCCTTTGGAAAAATCCCCATAGACTTATAATGGGAGAAATGTTGTGACCACTCTAGTGCTTTCAATTTTAAATGGATCTTCCTCATTCTTGCATACAATAAGGACAAATATTAAAGTTTGGATGAGTTTGAATTTCGGCAAAATTCCTTTACTGACTTCGGAGTTAGCTGCCCTTGAGCGTCAGAAAAATTAATTAATAATGTTGTGACCACTCTAGCTCCTTAAGTTTTGATTGGATCTTTTTCATTCTTGCAGGCAACAAGTTAACCCATAATATCTCGGATGGGTTCGAAATTCAGCAGGATTCGACCAGTGACTTATGAGTTACCTGCCCTTGCACGTTTGGAAAAATCTCAATTGACTTATAATGGGGGAAATGTTGTGACCACTCTAGTGCTTTCATTTTATAATAGATCATATTCATTCTTGCATACAATAAGGACAACTGTTAAAGCCTGGATGTGTTTGAATTTCGTTAAGATCCCATCACCTATTTTGGAGTTAGCTCCCCTTGAGCATCTTAAAAATTGATGGATGATGTTGTGACCGCTCTAGCCTCTACATTTTGATTAGATCTTCTTTATTCTTTCATCTAACAAGGACACTCATAAAAGATTGGATGAATTTGAAATTCTGCAAGATCAGACCAAGGACTTATGAGTTAGTTGCCCTTGAGCATCTGGAAAAATCCCCATAGACTTATAATTGGAGAAACATGTCACCACTCTAGTGCTTTCAATTTTGAATGGATCTTCTTTATTTAAGAAGGACAACTATAAAAGCTTGAATGAGTGAATTTCGTCAAGATCCCATCACGTATTATGGAGTTAGCTCTCCTTGATCATCTTAAAAATTGATGGATAATGTTGTGACCACTCTAGCGCCTACATTTTTGATTGGATCTTCTTCATTCTTGCAGGTAACAAGGTCAACTATAAAAGCTTAGATCGGTTCAAAATTTAGCCAGATCAGATCTGCGACTGTGGAGTTAGCTGCCCTTGAGCATCTTAAAACATCTGCATAGACTTATAATGGGAGCTCTAGTGCTTTCATTTAATAATAGATCATATTCATTCTTGCAGATAATATGGACAACTATAAAAGCTTGGATGAGTTTGAATTCAGTCAAGACCCCACCACCTATTATGGAGTTAGCTGCCCTTGAGCATCTTAAAAATTGATTGATAATGTTGTGACCACTCTAGCGCCTTAATTTTTTATTGGATCTTCTCCATTCTTTCAGGTAACAAGGACAACCATAAAAGCTTGGATGAGTTTAATTTAAAGTAGAACCAACTTTAGACTGTGGAGTCAACTTCCATTGAGCATCATAAAAAATCTGCATAGACTTACAATGGGAGATCTGTTGTGACCACTCTAGCACCTTCAATTTTGAATGGATCTACCTCATTTGTAGGTAACTAGGACTTCCATAAAAGTTTGAATAAATTTGATTTTCTGCCACACCCATCCACCAGCTACAGAATTAGCTGCCCTTGAGCATCTAAAATATAACTAGGTAATGTTGTGACCACTCTAGCACATTTGATTTTCTTCATTCCTGTAGGTAACCAGGACTTACATAAAAGTATGGATGAGTTTTGAATTTCGGTCAGATACCATAACTGACTACAGAGTTAGCTGCCCTTGAGTATCTGAAAACTACACTTTCACCAGGTTTCCAATGCAATTTTTATTCAGATCTTTTTAATACTTGCAGATAACTAGAACCGGCATAATATCTTATGTTTATGAATTAATTCCTGGTCACTGTTTCAGGTTCAGAGTTATCTGCCTTTGAGCATCGTAAATTATGGTGTCTCCAAACATTATGCTGGCTCTATGGTGAGCGATCATTGCCCATTGGGCTACTTGTTTTTGATTTGTTAGCTCACCAGAGCCGAAGGTATCTTGGATGGGTTCGAAATTCAGCAGGATCCGACCAGGGACTTATGAGTTACCTGCCCTTGAGCGTTTGGAAAAATCCCCATAGACTTATAATGGGAGAAATGTTGTGACCACTCTAGTACATTCAATTTTGAATGGATCTTTCTAATTCTTACATTCAATAAGGACACAAGGCAGTGAAGCCGGTGAGGCCCAACCCGCGGCCCCTTGGTCTCGAGTCAAGCACTCTACCACTGAGCCACTGCGCTCCCTCTACAGAGTTAGCTGCCCTTGAGCATCTAAAATATAACTATATAATGTTGTGACCACTCTAGCACCTTCATTTTTCATTTGATTTTCTTCATTCCTGTAGGTTACCAGGACCTTCATGAAGGGTTGTTGTCAGTTACAAGCAAAAGTATGTGCACGATTACTGGTTAACTGCTTGTTCAAGCTTGCCCAGGAAAAAAGTGTGGTTAGGTGAACTGACCGTCCCGCAATGACCATAGCTGTTGACTTGGGACGTAAAGCAAACAAACAAACAAACAAACAAGGACATACATAAAAGTATGGATGAGTTTGAATTTCGTCAGATCCCATTACTGACTCCGAATTTAGCTGCCCTTGAGTATCTGAAAACTACACTTTCACCAGCTTTCCAATGCAATTTTTATTCAGATCTTTTAAATACTTGCCGATAACTAGAACCGGCATAAAATCTTATGTTTTTGAATTAATTCCTGGTCACTGTTTCAAGTTCAGAGTTATCTGCCTTCGAGCATCGTAAATTATGGTGTCTCCAAACATTTTGCTGGCTCCATGGTGAGCGATCCTTGCCCATTGGGTTACTTGTTTATAATAAATAGTGAATAATGAGCCAAAAAAATTATGAATAGTGAATAATGAGGGCCTAAAATTAATGAATAATCCTATTTTTTTTAATGAATTGAAGAATTGAAGTGTGTACTTATAGGAGTATGTACTCAGTAAGTTCTCAGTGTGTACTTATATAGGAGCATGTATTCAATGTGTGCTTATAGGAGTATGTACTCAGTATGAACTTATAGGAGTATGTACTCAGTGTGTACTTATAGGAATATGTGCTAAGTGTGTACTTATACATGTGCTCAATGTGTACTTCTTGGAGCATGTGCTTAGTGTGTACTTATAGGTGCTTGTGCTCAATGTGTACTTCTTGGAGCTTGCGTTCAGTGTGTACTCATAGTGGCTTGTGGTCAGTGTGTACTTATAGGTACTTGTGCTCAGTGTATACTTATATAAGCATGTGCTCAATGTGTACTTATATAAGCATGTGCTCAATGTGTACTTATTGGGGCTTGTGCTCAATGTGTACTTATAGGTGCTTGTGCTCATTGTGTACTTATAGGTGCTTGTGATATGTGCGTGCTTATAGGTGCTTGTGCTCAATGTGTATTTTTAGGTGCTCATGCTTATTGCTTATAAGTGCTTGTGCTCAGTGTGTACCTCTTGGAGCATGTGTTCAGGTTGTACTTATAGGTGCTTGTGTTTAGTGTGTACTTATAGGAGCATAGGTTCAGTATGTACTTATAGGAGCATGTGTATTATTAGAATGAATACCAATATTTTTTTTTCTGACAGACCACGAGATGGTGGCATTAATGACCGATGACTCCAGTGATTCTGAGGTGGAGTTGTACAAGCAGATACCAGTCAATGAGAATGATGGAGAAGAGCCTACATTTACAGCAGAACAAGGGGTGGAAGCTATTGGATTTGGATTATTCCAAGTCCGTCTGTATGTTATCTGTGGTCTATTCACGGTGAGTAATTCCATCTTCATCTTCACTAAGGTTTAGAAACGCAATAATTAGACAAAATTTTGGGTGTACCATAGGTTTAGATAAGCGAAATTTGTCAACATAAAATTGTAAATATTTTCTTACTCATCATTTTTAGCATATGATATGGGTCTCATTGAGAAGGTTCTATTGAGTACCAACAACATATGGTTGAGGAATAAGAAAATTAATTTTCTGTTACACACTCTTAATTAGAGGCCTGTTGTATGTTTATAGCAATGTGGCGCATTGGTACTTTACCTACGCGCAAAATTTTGTTATGCGGGTAATATACAAAAGTACACCTGTATATGGTAGAAATGGACAAGCTTTCATGTTGTTTGCTATGAACCAGGGGTGATCATAATAGACTGCTAAAAATTGATATCTGTTTTTGCTCCATTGACATTTTAAAGTCATATAGTATTACGCTAGATTGATGATTGTTTGGTCAATATAGTTTGCTAGATTGACAGATGTCCATCAAGATCCACACTGTTTACCATACAACAAGTGAGTTCATGATAATAGGTCAAAATACAAAATACGGAATTGAATGAAAGGGGACGTCAGACATGGTATTTCCACAGCTCTGCACACTTCCAAACTTGTACATGGATATCTCTCTATTTGATGGTTTACTGGGGTGGTGGAAATTTGGTTTCCATAATAATATTGTCTAGTAAGTAAGTAAGTTTAGTTTGTCCTTTGGGCTGTTTGTTTTAGTGAAAATTCCTATAACTTCTTTGAATATTTTTTTAATAAGTTAAAACTTTTGCCAAGATATTGACATTTTATATCCAAAGCTGTGTCTTCTAACGTGACTGTACTGTGTTTTATATTCAGGCTGCCGACTCCCTCGAGATGATGTTACTTGCAGTTATTTCCCCTGTTCTCAGATGTGAATGGGAATTGGAACAGATCCATGTGGCTCTCATTACCACAGTATGTATGGTATAGAGGATTGAATAGACATATAAAAAAAAAATCACAAATTGTAATGCATATCATATTCGTGACAAAAATTTGAATTTTCTTTTTGTATACAATTGTAAAAGATGAACTTATGATGTCACCAATGTCACACATGACATCATGATTGAGACAAGACATGACAAAACCAACAAAATGAGTGCGCCTAGGGAAAACTCAGATCAGTCTGGGCATCTGCCCATATGCGCGGATCCAGGATTTTTTTCAGGGGGGTCCAGGCGCGGCGGCCAGAAAACAGTCTGGACAACATTTTTTTTAGTCCTTAACTTATTTTGCAGTTGACAGAGGGGGTCCAATGGTTTTATGACAGAGAAAACTATACTTTTTCAAGGGTCCAGAGGGGGTCCAACATTTCCTAGGGGGGTCCAACTTTTTCCAGGGGGGGTGTCCAAATGCTAATTTCCATAGAAACCCATATAACTTTAAGTTATCACTTTCTAGGGGGGGTTCTGGACCCCCTATCCCCTCAATCTGGATCTGCACATGACCCAGTCTGATCTGAGTCTTCACTGCACACTCAATTGTTAACTATGGATCCAAGCTTTCATCATGCGGACAGCTAAGACTCTGATCAGACTGAATTCATTATTAGTTACAGTGTTTGTATATTACAAGATTTTTATGCCACAATACATGCATTGTTTTTGTCCTGCGTACTGTCACATTACTGTGTGCATGCAACAATCTTTAATGTTGCCATATTGCATCTGTTCTTAGGGCATAGAATTTCACAAACACGTTGTTTAAATGTTGAATTTAGCCTTAAACATTTTTGACCCAGGCCACTATACAGTTTCTTAGCCCCCCTCCCTCCTGGGAATAGTGTGACATACAAACCCATGCTATATTTACCTTCTCTCTTTCGGTCACATTTTTGCTTTTTAGCCGGGTTTTTGAAGAAAAAAATCTCGTTATTAAATTAGTGATGTCCGGGTGGACGGTGGACAGGCGGGCGGGCGGGCGGGCGGCGTCTTCTTGGTTAACGTTTAGGTTAGCCTTTTACCAGATTCAATTTTCTCGCAAAGTATTCAACCTGCGTTCTTCAAATTTCACACATGGTTTCTTCACGGTCTCTGCTTTCATGTGATGCCATGTTCTTTTCAGTTGGTTCCAAATTTTTGGTGAAAAATGCATTTTTTGAAGATGGGTATTTTTTTATATTTATTTTTTCACAAATTTCTGTGTATATTTCATTACTCCAAAACTATTCAAGATATTTGGATAGACCTTTATAGGGATGTAGATCCAGATGATCAGGCACGCTGAGCACAAGTGGCATAACTCTAGCTTGCTTACTTTCCTAGTTATTTCCCTTTGCATTTTTTCACAAATTTTTGTGTATGCTCTATAAATCCAAAACTATTCAAGAGATTTGGATGTTACCTTGTAGGAATGTAGACTCACATGAACAGACACACTGTACACAAGATGGATAACTCTAGTTTGCTTACACTCTTAATTATCTCCCTTTGCAGTTTTTTTTTAACTTTACTCATAATTATCCTTATCAGATATGTATTGAAAAAAAAAACAGCTATAATGCCTTTTTGCATTTTTTTCTTGTTCATAATTACAATGAACTTTGCCATGGGCCATGGAAGGTGTGACAGCTTCATCCATGGAAAATATTGGAGGGAGCCTCTGAGGAATATATTTCTGTTCTTTTCAAATACATCTTACAATACAGTAATGTTATTTTCTGCAGGTCGTTTTTGTTGGAATGTGTATAATGGCGCCCTTGTGGGGTCTCATGGGAGACAGATACGGAAGACAAAAGGTTTGATTTTTAAATTTAAAGTTTTACTTTATTGCCCCAAGCTTTTGAGTCAGCACTAATTGTGGAACCTGGCCCGAGGTTATAAAACATTTTTCATGTTCATGTCAACTCAGAATGAAATTGATCTTGCTCATAAATGTTAAAATCCCAACAATTGTTGCCAACAATACTTTTATTAGCTTGATAAATACAACATCTAAGAGTTTGAAAGCAAGAACATTCTTAATTTTTCAGCATTTAAGTTTTTATGAGCAGATGAAATTTCATGCTCAGTTGAGTTGAGCATGAGAAAAGTTTTATAACCTCGGGGGCCCTGGTTTTGAATGGACAACTCCGGTATACAATTTACGATGTTCAAAATTGCTTAGTTGCTGATGGCTCTTCTATGGACCATATGTGTTTTTATTTAGTGAAAAACCAGATACACTTTTGGGTAGGGGAGGGGAAGCACCTTTGCCTGTAGAGTGTCGGACTCATGACCAAGGGGTCGCAAGGTCAAATGCCATTTATATTGCAGTAAGGTGTCCTTGAGCGAAACACTTTTTGTTCATTGCTTAGTGCTGGTTCATCTCAGGAAAACCTTCAGACATAATAAAAAAATTGTTGACTGGGATGCAAAACATCAGCTTAAACAAACCAATGCTTTCAAGAATGAACCAAAAAACAAGTTAACTCTTTACCTTCTAGTGTTGTCTGCTGATAACCTTTGTAAACAGTTTGGACCCAGATCAGGCCTGACAAAACGTGGGACCTGATCTCGATCCAAACTGTTTGACACTCTGATTTTATTCCTGAAAGAATTTTTCGAAAAAGTTGATTTTTTTCAAAATCAGCAGGCGACAAAAAAGCCCCTAAAAGCATGCACAATTTTCCAGTAGGCATAGACTTAATGATAGTTCTCTTTTGCTGTAACAATTGCAAGAAATGTACAAAATATGAAACATGTGCAACTTATCTGCAGTTGTACACATTTCGTATAGTATTACACATTCTTCATGCGAGCCAATGAGGGAATCATGTAAGAGGAATAAGGCCTGATTTTGTTTTTGGTTTGTGGTTTTGCATCCCAGTCAAACAGCTTTGGTCATGTCGAGACAGTCAGTTAACCTAACCACACTTTTTTCTGGGCAAGCTTGTCTAAGCAGTTAACCAACCCTTCTTGAATCAGCGGAATGTAGAAATTTTTTCACGACCAATCTCCATGAAAGTATGGGACTAGGACAAAGGTCTGATTTATTAACTCTTTGCATGCTTGGTAATTTTTCATTTTTTTTTTTGTTGTCTGCTGACATTTTTTAATTTACTTTTTCAAAAAAATCTTTCAGGAACACTATTAGAGTGTCAAACCTCTCTGGATCCAGAACAGGCCCGACATTATTTCAGGCCTGATTTGGGTCCAAACTGTTTGCAAAGCTCGGCAGCAGACGATAAAATTTGCCGCTGGCTGGCAAAGAGTTAATCAGACCTTTGTCAAGGCTGCTACCCCTTCTTTCTCGTTTGACCAACTCATTTCATTCATTTAGACTAGAATATATGATTAACTCTTTACCTACTAGTGTAGTCTACTGATTACTTTTGCAAACAGATAGGACCCAGATCAGGCCCGACAGAACTGGGTTTGAAACATTAAATTGGGATGATCCATTGTACATATTGAGGGTCACTGGTTATGATTTTCAACTGATATTGCATTATTTTCTCTGTAGATTGTTTTAATCATAGCAAACAGTGTAGATCCTGATGAAATGCCTTATTATGTGGCATTTTATCTGGGTGTTCACTGTTTGCCAAAGTACACATTTAGGAGTCACTAGTATTAAAAGGGTTAATCTTATACTCATCCTAAAATTGAAACAAGTTCATTTGACTACCTGATGCTGTGTGTAGTGATGTAACAATTCACGTTGGTACACAGAGAACTGATTTTTTTCGAATTAGATAAATCGGAAATCAAATTTTTAAGGTTTTCTGTATACAGTCCAATCTGTATTAAGCAAGCACCAAAGGGATACAACTTGAAATTTGCTTGCTTAATACAGGTGAATTTCAACACATTTGCCTCTTTGGGGAACTTAATAACTGCTTGCTTAAGGCAGGTTGCTTGATTAATACAGGTGGCCATTAAGGCCATTTTACTATATTGAGTTGTTTGCTTTATACAGGTTTGTCTATAGTAATGAAGAAATTAGTACCTTTTATATTTCTTCATTAGACGTTGTACATGGTATCCTTCTGGATTGGTTACTTTGGTCTTCTAACTACATTCAGTCCAACATATCCATGGATCTTAATACTGAGAGGCCTCGTTGGAGGGGGCATGGCAGGATCACCACAATCGTAAGTAACGTGTCTGACTGCAGATCCAGGGGTGGCGAGTTTGATCCCAGCCCGGTCCCATACTTTCGCTGAGATTGATCATGAAATAATTTCTACGAACATTCTCCTCCCTTCCGCTGATTCAAGAAGGGTTGTTGTCAGTTACAAACGAAAGTATGTACATGAAGTACTGGTTAACCACTTAGTCAAGCCTGCCCAGGAAAAAAGTGCGGTTAGGTGAACTGACTGTCCCGGCATGACCATAGCTGTTGACTGGGATGTAAAGGAATTAAACAAACAGATAATCAGCTACGTAGTGTATTATGACATTTCTCAAACACTTTCCACTTTCATTATCATGAAATGTTGTTTATTTTTTCTGCATAAAATCTTTCAGTCCCTTTTCCCGAACAAGCAACATGGCAAATGGTTTACTTGTGTCAAGCTCCGAATTTACATTTGTATTCATGGAATTTTGTTAATAGATCATAACTTGTTTTTGTCGAAATTATTCAAAATTATCTTTCAACAAAGGTACTTCTACTATACAAAATGATTAGAGAAAGTGTCACTTAGTTCATATGAATATGTTCTGAGCTGATTTGACCCTTGTCATGCTGAATATCTTAATGTATTACAAACTCCTCCCAAATTTCATCCTGTTAGCTTGCAGCATTCCAGTTGTTCAATGAGAATGGAAAACAGTGTAGATCCTGATCAGATGGCTTCATCAGAAGCCATCTGATCTGGATCTACAGTGTTTTCAAATAGAGATAAATCTGGGTTCAGTAGGTCAAAAGTTAGGTATGCTACGATGTATAGTATGATCAGGATTATGCCTCTTTTGTGTCTTGGATATTGGCATAAAAGTAAAGATTCATTTTGTAGCTCAGATTTTGGCCTTTTTATTGGTCCCAGCTGTAGGCATGAATTGTGTAATACTCATGTGTAATTATCAATTTATGCCCTAAAATACGAGGGCTGTTCAAATATGAATGCAAGTAGCTTCATAACTTTCTTCACATATCTGCTACGACAAAATGCCATACCTTTCTGGAAAGAACTATTTGTCGCCTTTAGAATGGCACCAAACTTAAAGAAGCACTCACTATATTTCTCGAGTTACAGACCCTTATATAAAGGGCATTCCTGTATACTGAAGTTTTTCTGAAGCAAATTTTAATGCACGTTTTGGTATATGTGCGGATATAGTGTCATATCTTTGTAAGTTTTAGACAAAATGGCACCAAATTTTAGACGCAAGTTTAAGTAACAATCCTAAAGTCGCTTGAAAGAAAAAGTTTAAATAATCCTGTTTCATTCTTGAGTAAACAGGCACGTTTGTGACGTCATTAATTTTATGATAAACGTCATTTGAGTCATCTACTGGTGATGTAATAATGAACATCGCTGTGTCGTTTTCTTTGCGTTTTGCTGAAAACATGCTAAATATGTCATCAGGGAGTTTTCAAAACGCGCCGTCCTCTATTTACAGAGTAATCATGTTTTATATCATTTTTCAAGCATTTTTCTGCTTCTTAATGACGTGTTTACATTAATTAAAACATGCTCAACCGGTCTAGTCCTCAAGACCAGGTGAGTAATTTTATTGTAAATAATGCCTATAGTGGTCAAACTTAAAGTTTACGTTCAAATTTAGAATAAAGCCGCAATGTTATGACAAAAAAATTAAGTATAAATTCTATAACCCCTTCACTTAAAGCATTTTTGACTTAATAAAAATGCTTTTCAGCATTTAAAAATTACCCACTATCTGTCATAATTTGTAGCAACAACTCAGTATGGGCGATCAACATATTGTCTTTGAGTTAAAGCTATTTTAAATGTTGTTTAGTGCATTTTGTTCGAGATAAGTTTAACTGAAAACTGAAAAGTGGTGTTTTGTTTACTATTTATTTCCAAACATAAGGAGACTTTAGTGAAAACGATTCATTGTAATTTAACAAAAGCATGTCGGATTGTTGCAACTTTCACAGAATTATTATATAAGAATATGGGGATACTTCCTTAAAAATTTCAAGAAATTTCACCTGTTTATCGAAGAATTATACGCTCATCTATATCACTGGTATATGTTCGAAGCATTGAGTTTGTTAGTATACTAACGTGACCCTCATTCGAAGGGCTATAGCTCGATAAGCATACTGTATTTTTCTTTAGATCTGGTGCCAGTTAAAAGGTGACATATAGCCCTTTATAGAAACGTTTACCATTTTGTCGTAGCATATGTGTGAAGAAAGTTATGAAGCTACTTGCATTCATATTTGAACAGCCCTCGTAATCTGAAAAAACAGATCCTGACATTAAAAAAAGTTGAGGGGGCATGCTGCTTGTGACTGACATTCGTTGGATATTCGAAACTATAAGATCTACAGCCTTGAAGCTTGGTAACTTTGTTTGATTTGATTCTTTTCGTCCCAGTCAACAGTTCAGTCATGTCCGGACGGGTCTTCCTGTGTTGAACCATTACTAAGCAGGGATTAATGTGTTCTTGCTCAAGGGCACAATGCAGTGATCTCGAGCCAAGCACTCTTCCACTGAGCCACTATGCTCCCTGGATCACCGGGCCATGTAGCGCAGTCGGTAATATGTCTGGCTACAGATGCATGTCTGACTGCAGATCCAGGGGTCTTGAGTTTGATCCCGGCCAGGTCCAATACTTTTGTGCAGATTGATTATGAAATAATTTCTATGGTCATTCTCCTCCCTTCCGCTGATTCATTCAAGAAGGGTTGTTGTCAGTTACAAGCGAAAGTATGTGCACGAAGTACTGGTAAACTGCTTGTTCAAGCTCGCCCAGGAAAAAGTGTGGTTAGGAGAACTGACCGTCCCACCATGACCATAGCTGTTGACTTGGGACGTAAAGCAACAAAACAAACAAACAAACTAAAGCTCCCTGAAACTTGGTAACCTGATAATAAATGATGAGTGGATTGTCTGGCTATCTTTTGGAGGAATTCTGAAGAGATATTACCAGAGTTATAGCCCTTGTTTAAAAAAGAGTATAATTCTTAACCCTTAAAGCGCCCATCACAACAAAATTTGTCTGCTTTTGTCTTCAACTGAAATGTTTTAGAAGCCTTTCCAACAAACAGTGTAGACTCAGATCAGACTGCTCCTATAGGAGCAGTCTGATCTGGGTCCACACTGTTTGTCTCTATACTTAACTTTGTTAAATAATGTTAGCAAAAGTTTGCAGCAGACGACAAATGCAGACAGAATTTTCAGATGATTTTTTTGCTAGCGTGTTAAGGGTTAAGGGCAAGCATTTGGTTAGAGGCACAGTGCTGCTGAAGTACAATATCTATTTACATATTTCTATTCTTACAGGTTTACTTTACTGACAGAATACTTACCATCAAAATACAGAGCCAAGCTACTGAATGTTAGCTCGGTAAGTCTAAATGGAATTTTTATCCACAACAATTAGGAACATTTGGCCTACAGGCCTCCAGATAAGAGTGCGTAATTGAACATTTTTTCTTAGCTCTCAATGCAAACATATGTTGTGGGTACTCAAAAGAACGGTCTCAATGAGACACTTTTTTTTAGCACCAAAAACATGTTTGAATGGATGGGTAGGAAAAATAATTACAATTTTACGCTCAAAACAATCCTTATCTGGACCTAAGGCCCATTTAAATAAAATGCAATTTCCAACCTACAGTACACTCAATTATGATTTTAAGGGATTTTAGGTCACTATTTCCAAATTATTTTCATGGAAGTGAACAGTATTTCTAAATTCTTGTGATTTTTGCATAGTCCATTGTAGCCTGATATTTGAGAACAATACACTGGTGAGCCATTTCGTGAGATATTTGTACTTATTTCACAAGATAAGATGAGATCATTTTATTTTTCAAAAGGCCTGTCAGCCTATGAGCTACAGTAAAACCTGTGTAAAACAGCCACTCTCAAAAAGACAGCAAATTGGTTTTCCAGACCAATTATCACTTAATGCAGGTCAAAAGTATTGCAGAAAGCAACCATTTGTCATTTAAGATCTTTGTTTTGTCTATTTTTGAGTGGCCGTTTTACACAGGTTTTACTGTATAATAAAAATTATAACAAGCATTGATTGATTGTTTGATAATTAACAATGCATTAACTCTCATGGGTCATAAGCACCAGACATTATAACAAGCATAGAGGAGAGCAGTGGCTCAGTAGTAAATTGCTAGACTTGAGATTTGAGATTCACCAGAGGCATTGTGTTGTGCCTTGAGCAAGACACTTTATCCCAGGCTCGACTGAGCCGAGGCAGCAGTTGCAAAAAATACAAAAAGCTCATGTGATTCAACCCAGGAAATGTTCTGACATGACTGAAAATTGTTGACTTGGGTGTAAAGCGTAACACAAACATACAAACATTGTACATTGTATAATGTCCCTATTCCACACAGACCACGAATCCCACAAATCATCAAGAATCAAAAAATATAAGGATTCATGAAGGATTGTAAATTTTTTAGACCCATTCGTGATGTTCTACGATTCAGTAACGAAACAGATAATAAACAGTTATGAATATTTCTGGGATTCGGCTGGATTTGACCTCAATCGTCACAATACTGTGATGAATTCACTACCTTGTGCAATAATCTATTTAGAAATACTACAAGAAAATTAAGAATCAGTCACAAATTAGTTAAGAGTACACCGCATGCATGAAGAAATGGGTATGAATAAATATAAATTTGTGACTATTCTTGACAATTTGTGGTATTTATCTCACGATAGGTATAAAAAAGGCCCCATCCATGCTTCCAGGGCATCAGTTCCAAAATGAATGTTTCTTGTATAGCAGCTGTAGTATTGACCCTACAACTTGAGTGTCAAAAACAGCTGCTTATATAGCTAGAAGAAAACCACTTTGTAAAAGGAGAGAGGCCCTGGCCCTGACTCTTTGACTTGGATAAAAATGCTAGTTCACCATTGGCAACATCACCAGCCAGGAGTCACTGACTGGTCCTAATTGTGCTCCTGAGTCTGCCACATCTGTCTCCACCTTTTGGCACACATGCGCATGACGGGGTAGTTACTCCAAGGGAACCACCTTCTCTTCCTTGGTTTTATTGCTTGTGTTAATCTCTCGAATCTCCCTGAATGAGTTAAGAGTACCTACGAACACCTAAGAATGCCTCAGAATCGATTAGGATTCAGTTACAATGCTTAAGAATGCACCATGAATTTGTTACAAGTCAATTACGATTTTTTGAAATCAGGGTGTTTGTGGCCAAAGTTTTGAACCGTTCAAAACTTTAGCCACAAATTCCTGATTGACTCAAGAATTGTAAGAACTGTCTACAGACTATAGGATTCAGTTAAGAACTCCACATACTGATTACGATTCAGCTATGAACCATAAAATTTGTCGATTCGTGGCAATTCATGGGATTCGTGGCCTGTGTGGAATAGGGGTATAACAAGTATACATCAAACAGATGACACAAGAAATCTAGACATTAAAAACAATAACAAGAAATAATACCTTTCAATTTGGTGCCATGCATTCCTGTAATCTCATAGTATTTATAAATAGCGAAACTTTATAAATTATAGATTTATATTATATATCTAACATGAATTTCCTCTTGTTTCTCAGTGAGATAATTTAGTATCTTGAGGAGTGAAAAATTTCACTAGTGATGATATCAGTTTTTGATATCACAATAGTGGTATGATTTTGATGGAACTGCTTTTTCAATACACACATGTACGCAAATATTAGTAGAAAATAAGACCCACCATATTGGTTCTTATCTAGTTCAGGGGAATTCAGGAATATTCTCCCACAAAAACATAAACAAACTCTTCAAATAATTCCCGTGTCAATTTTGCCTGATAAAATGAGAGTGTCACTTGCAATGTACATAATTCTGAGTGTGTTACACAGAAACAAGCTCGATGCGATGCAGCCATGCGAGTCACAACAGGTGCGAGTGACCTGAAGGTGGACTAAGTCATTTGAGTGTCGTCATTTTCATGTCAAATGTCAATGTATTACTTCTCACTATTACCATCCTCAGTAGTTAAATAGGGTGAATTCTTTTTTTATTCTTCATTGAAACCATCACTGGTTGGTATATAATATACAGAATACATGTAGTAAACTGTGTTTTGAGGACTGGTTGTTTACCGAATCACCACCATTCCTTCATGACAAGGAGGAGTTGTTTTCAGAATCCCCACCATTCCTTAGTGACATAAATTTCATACCAAGGAAACACAGTTTACTATTCTCTTTATATACAAGCAGTGAAGGATCAGATAAGCATGCACAGTCTCATTTAATTGCTCATACAAAATATGATAGTACATAGATCCAGATAAGGAAATTTTATTTGCATAAAATTTTAATTATTTTCCTACCCATTAATTTTAACATATGTTTTGGATGCTCAAAAGAACCGTCTCATTGAGACGATTCTTTTGAGTACCCACAACATATGTTTTGGATGAGAAATAAAGAAAATAATTTTCTAATACACACTCTTATCTAGAGGCCTGGTAGTAGATGATATACATTGTCCAGGCATGCTCATTTAAGGAATGGCTCTATATGTAGGATAAGTACCAGACTCTCACAGTTCTTGTTCTTGTTTCAGATAAGCTGGGCCTGTGGTACTATGTTTGAGATAGTTATAGCTTCACTAATCATTCCTACACTAGGTTGGAGATGGTTGTTAGTCTTTTCTGCCATACCTTCATTTTGTATCATTCTCTTACTACGGGTAAGTTTATACCTTGACCATTAACCCTTAAAGCACCACCTTCAATTTGCAGCAGCCTTAAACAAGTGGAGGAAAATAGATAAAATGTGAGGCTTTGCCAAGCATTTTATCAGTTTTTCGCAACATGTTTAATAAATTCAATAAAACAGGAGCACAAATGATAGATTCTTTTTATCATATGACACTAAAATTATTTCAAAATTGCATCTTGGTGTGAAAATTATACAGTTTTTTTGCACTGTATACGCAACATAATAAATTCATATTGTTATGGGTGTCATTACATACATATAACATTGCATTTTTAAATTATTTAATACACTCGTGGTTTATAAATTTTAATACATGGTGTTATAACACTTCCAGATGCATTAACATGATAAAATGCTCATTTCTTAAAATCCATGCTGAAGTGCCCTCTCTGTTTAGCCTACACTTATATAAATGCTTATAAAGTGTATATACTCTCTGTAGCTTGGACATGAGTTCTATCAGGGGCGGATTCAGGATTTCTTGATAGGGGGTTCAAATTTACAAAAGGGGGTTTGATTTGTTATACCCCCCGCAAACTTTGTTTGTGGTGGGGTATACTGTTTTCACGTTGTCCGTGCGTGTGTGCGTGCGTCCGTGCGTCCATCCGTCCGTAACGTTTTTTTTTTTTAGTAACTTGGAGAGTCATTGCTGGATTTTCATCAAACCTTGCAAACATGTTCATATATGCAAGACAAATAATTTAGATAAAAAAGTAAGGGTTAGGGGCCAATTCTATTAGAGTTATTTTCCTTTTGTAGTTCTAAATGGCTTTTAATATAGGGTTTAATGCTTATGCTATTATAGGCCATACACAGGCCGATCAACTCCTACCACAGCTTTTGATGGAACAATTTGATACTTTGCCCATACAATGTAGACGCATTGAACACATGCATGAAGGAGTTTGGTTCAAAAAAAAATATTTTTTGACAAAATGACAGCTATGAGAACTTAGACAATTTTTCCTTAATAGGGCTTTTGTATATGCATAGATGGTGCCTTCATGGGCTGATCAACTCCTACCACAGCTTTTGATGGAGCAATTTGATACTTTGCCTATACAATGTAGACACATTGAACATACGCATGAAGGAGTTTGGTTCAGAAAAAATAATTTTTGACAAAATGACAGCTGTGAGAACTTAGACAATTTTTCCCTAATAAGGCTTTTGTATATGCATAGATGGTGCCTTCATGGGCCGATCAACTCCTACCACAGCTTTTAAGGTAGCAATTTGATACTTTTCCTATACAATATAGACACATTGAACCTATGTTTTAAGGAGTCTGGTTGAAAAAAAATAATTTTTGACACAATGACAGCAATGAGAACAATTATTCCCTTATATGGCTTTTGTATATGCATGGATAGTGCCTTTATGGGCTGCTCAACTCCTACCACAGCTTTTGATTGAGCAATTTGATACTTTGGGGATACAATGTAGACACATTGAACATATGCATGAAGGAGTTTATAATTTTTGTTTAGCACAGATTCTACTGAAATCTTCATTTCAAAACTTAGGTCTACTGGTTTTAACTATAACTTGCCAAGTTTTTTCACTGAATCTTACTGTGCGGGGGGTATCTAATAAGCATTGCTTATTGACTTTTTTCATAAATTCTACCTGATTATTTATTATTTTTCCTGATTTTTCTGAAAAGTCTCCTTGAAAATAAAACAAATTTGTCTCAAAGGGGCTTCGAGTGAACCCCCCGAACCCCCTCTGGATCGGCCACTGGTTCTATGATCTATTCGGATCTTGGCTAGTGAGAGTCAACAGTATCTTGCACTTTAATATGTTTGATATTTCAGTATTTACCGGAATCAGCGAGATATCTAGTAGCAGCAGGAAACAAGGTGGATGCCATGAAGATACTTCAGAAAGCTGCCAAGATGAACCGTAAAACATTGCCTCAGGGTACACTCGTTGATTCTCATGTGGTATATACACGATTTTCATTTGTATTCTAAAAATAGAATATTATGTTCAAAAAATAGAATTTGGTATTCTAAAAATAGAATATTGTTTTCTAAAAATAGAACAATCTATCATCTACCTCTCCTAAACTGATAGCTCCATATAAACTTTATCATTCCGGTTGTTTCTTAGACTACACTCCTCCCCCAATTTATATCTAATTACATTATTCCAATAATTAGCATGTATTTACAAGCAGAAGTGAAAAAACAGTGTAGATCTTGATCAGCTTAGAAGCCAGCTGATCATGATCTACACTGTTATCAAAGTGGGATATATCCAGGTTTAACATGATAAGGAGTTAAGATAATTTTATATAAATGTAAATGGAAATGAGCTCAGATCCAAACTACTCAAACCTATCACCAAGGACCTTTTGTTACAAATCACTATAAAAGTCCAGTATTTGCTAAACTTAGGTTCTTTGAATCCCCATAGCATATGTTTTGAAGAATATTCAAATGGACTTGCTATTGTAACGTAGCATCTAATTTGTTAATGCTAAAAATTTGTGACAGGTAATCATGCCATATACAGTCATCAATTACACTCCAACCTGTATTAAGCAAGCTCCTAAGGGATTTATAACTGAATTTTAAAAATGATTGTTGAAGGCAGGTGCTTGCTTATTACAAGTTAATTCATATGTCTTGATTGGGAACCAAAACACTTGTCTCATGCTAAATAGAGGTGACCACTAAGACAGGTTTAATTGTACTTCATTTTTTATTGGGTGACATGGTTATGCAGCTATATAGCTGTGGTTTTGAGACGAAACAATTCTACGGAAAAGAAGCGAGGAAAAGCATTGAAATTGGGATAACTGTTTTCAAAATTTTCATTTAGGGAGATATATCATCAGTTTTTTGGTTGCAAATAATGTAATATAGCTCGGCTAACTTGTCACATTAAAACTGAAAAAGGGTTGATCATAGGTTTAGATAAACAAAAGTTTTGAGTGTAAAATTGTAAATGTTTTCTTACCCATCAGTTGTAACAAATGTTTTGGGTGCTCAAAAGAACCGTCTCAATGAGACGTTCTTTTGAGTACCCACAACATATGTTTTGGTTGAGAAATAAGAAAATTAATTTTTTGGTACACACTCTAAACCAAAGGCCTGGTTGATAAAGTTGTGATCTTAATTTTATAGGCTGCAAGAGGAAACCCCCGAGAGTTATTTACACCAACATATATCAAAACTACTTTTATGGTATGGGTGCTTTGGTTTGGTACAGCATTATCTTACTATGGTATGGTTTTGGCTAGTGCTGAGATACTGCAACTGAGGAATGAAGAAAAGACAGGTACACTTCTGGGATCATGTTTATTTGTTTGTTTTGATTCTTTACGTCCCATCAACAATCTTTCAGTTAAAAAGGGATGGGTCTTCCTGGGTTGAACCAATACCAAGCTAGGATTAATGTGTCTTGCTCAAGGACACAACGCAGTGACGCAGGTGAGGCTTGAACCCTCGGCCCCTCGGCCCGATACAAGCACTCTACCACTGAGTCACTACGCTCCCAGGGATCTGTTTAAAATAACATTATATTCTGATAAATTAGGGGCTGTAAGAGTGGGGGTTTTCTTATCAAAAGAATTAGGAAAGAATCAGTGTATCCTTTATACATGTATGTTATGACATGGTACAAGGAAATTACACCAGAGGACCAGAAGTCAGAAACAAAGGTGTGCCAAGTTTCTAGCCGAATGATCCGGTTCTGAGGATGGCCTACCGTGTCAGGCCTCTATATATGAATGAGTAATTAAAAATCTTTTTTTTTTATCAACCAAAACATATGTTATGGGTACTCAAAAGAACCGTCTCTTAGAACAGTCTCAAAGAGACAGTTCTTTTGAGTATCCAAAACAAATGTTTAAACTGATGGATAAGAAATTAATAACAATTTTAAGCTCAAAACTTTTGTTTATTGGGTGTTATGAAGAGAGTATGAGTATCATTCAAATGCAATGGAAATTCCATCAGACGACCAGAAGAAGTTGTCAGAAATAAGGGTGTTTGGAGTTCCTAGACAAATAAACAGGAACTGAGGATGATCTATCAGTGCTAGAGAGAGAATAAATGAACCAGTAAATTAGATTTTGTATTTTTTTTGCACAGATGCCTAAGGGGGCTCAGTAGTAGAGTGCTTAACTTGAGACCGAGGGGTTGCGGGTTCAAGCCTCACTGGAGTCACAGCATTGTGTCCTCGAGCAAGACACATTAATCCTTGCTTAGTACTGGTTCAGCCAAGGAAGACCCATCCCGACATAACTGAAAAATTGTTGACTGGGACGTAAAGAATCAAATCAAACAAACAAAGATGCCTGATTTCACTGGAGTCTTCACTGCTTCCACACACAAAGTAGGGATGTAGATAAAGAATTGGGTCATAATTTACGCCTCTAGCACTACCTTACCCATCTCAATAAGTACGAAAATCTCATTTAATAGCTTGCATAAATGCTTACAGGGTTCGCACAGGCTTGAAAAGAACTTGAATATAGTGGACTGTCTTTAAAAGTCCTTGAAAATTAAATTTGCATTAAAAAGTTCTTGAAAAAACACTCAAAGGCCTTGAAAAGTCTTTGAATTATACCATTTACAGGAGGATTCAACAGTGTTTTTGGAGATCTAAATCAGTATAAAATTGTGGTGCCTTTAATTGGTACAGCAAATGCTGCACCAAATAAAGGCACCACAATTTTATACTAATTATTTTAAACTAATGTCTTTAGTAATGGACTCTTGCATTTTAGAAGTAGAATTTTAACATGTAAATCAGTATTTTTCTTAATTTTTCAGACCTTGAAAACAGTAGGAAAGTCTTTTAGAAGTTCTTGAAAGTCCTTGAATTTTACACAATCTTGCCTGTATGAACCCTGGATTAATTACATGTAACTTATGTTTTAGGTGAGTCGTGTAAATGTAATTTGTTGACTAGAGATGACTACAACAGCATGATAGTTTCAACTCTTGGAGAGTTTATAGGTAAAGACCAAGCTTATATTTGCATCTTTATCTTTCTATATTTTCATTGCCTTAGCCGATGTGAAAAAATATGTGAAAAATTGCCTTGCATTATGAAAAACAGGCTGAATTGTTAAAAAGAGTGTTGGGTGAAAATGTAAACATTTGAACCAGCACACATGTTTTTGGAACTTATTGGATTGGTGAGCAGCTAAGAGTCTCACCATAGCTTATGCCCAGTTTCCCCAATGATTGTAAGTCTAGCATACACAAAGTTTGAAAGCAAAGGAAGGCTCAAACCATAAAATTGACCTTAGACCCCACTGGATACATCAACATGGGCGTTAAAATGAGGCATATTTTACAATTTGCCTGCCACCACTGTCCATTGATTGTGTGGCAGCTTGTGCTGTTTTGATACTTATCAGCAAAGGCTCAGACTAACTTGCAGATACACACAGTCTATGAGCCGTATATACTCACATACACTTTATATCACTGGAAGTAGATGAAAGTCCTGGCTAAAAACTAAATATTTAGCCATGCTGGATTGCTGTTTTGCATGTTTAAGACATATGTAATAAGTATAATTATCATATATTTTAGGACACTGTCGCGATAACCAAATATTTACATGTATGATAAGCTCTTTTCCCCGAACTGGTTATCTGCCTGCTGGGCTGATAACCAGATATCATGTATTTTGAATGGAGAGAGGTTATCATGCCCACTTGAGACATTTATAAGGTGACATCAGATTTAAACAAGTGGCCCGACACCACACAAAGTTACGTCAAAGTCTTTTGTCAGTTCTTCTAACACAAAAAAAAAGTTAAATGGAATAAACCTATTATAACACAGAGTTTTAGGTAAAGCCATCAGTATCAACACTCGACCATTATCAGCTCTCATGTCTTTGGTTGATTTTTTGGGCAATAACCAAAACTGAGTGATAATCTCTAATAAACCTAATGTGTGACTGTCATCTCAAATTGATTATATCTTTCCCTTTAGATTGGATGTCTGCAAATGTATGCATGGGTCCAGTTAAGCAAAATGTTTGAAAGTAAAATTGTAATTATTTTCTTATCCATCAGTTTAAAATGTGTTTTGGGTGCTCAAAAGACAGCTCTTTTGAGTACCCACAACATATGTTTTGGTTAAGAAACGAGAAAAATCATTTTCAATTACCAAATCTTATGTGGAGGTCTGTATAATAATTTATGGTTACCATTTTAATCTTGTTTCAGCTCTCCCGTTAAACATCTGCCTGATCGACTTCGTAGGACGGAGATGGACAGGGGCTGTGAACTTGTTCGGTTGTGGACTATTTTTTGTTCTCCTGCAGCTGCCAGTGCCTAAAACTGTTCTCACTATATTTATGTTCCTTGTACGAGGGTTTTCATCTGGGATGTTTAACTTTGTTTACATTTATACATCAGAGGTAAGCAGATTGTTAACCTTTTTCCCCGTCATTTTTTGTCCTAAAGATGTCTGCTTTTTACGTCAGTGATTTTCTTACCTGCGCATCCTGCATCTTTTGCGCATAAGTTTTTATTTCAGCGAGTCCTGGCGAGTCCCGGGATGCAATAGTATTGCAGACTTGTCATTAAAAATAGTGTTTTGGACTCATAAGTTTGCAGTTGGGACTCATTGATATTGGAAACAGCGAGTCCCAGGACCCATAAGCCCAAAATTGTAAATTAATCACTGTACATCTGCTGCATATACTCAAGCTCATTTCAGACTAAATTTTATCATGGAAGCAGGAAGCAAACACTATGTATCCTCACAACCCTGTCTGATCTTGGTCCATATTGTTTGCAATATAGACAACCTAAGAACATAAGTGGACGAGAGGAGCAGACAACAAAAGTCAGGACTGGTGGGGAAAGGGTTAAAATTTTGTGAAAGTTCTAGGATAATAGGAAACCCAGCATCATTATTTATCCCACCAAATTTATTGTACTGAAAATGTCTGCTTTTTATGTCTGCTGCATAAATTCCAGCTTACTTCTGATTAGATTTTATTATGGAAGCAAACACGATGAACCCTGATCAGACTGGTTACTTGGGAGCTGTCTGATCTGGGTCCATATTGTTTGCAATATAGGCTACCTAAGAACATAAGCCGAGGAGAGAAGCAGACGACAAAAGTCAAGACTGGTGGGGAAAGGGTTAAAATTTTGTGAAAGTTCTAGGATAATAGGAAACCCAGCATCATTACTAAACCCTTATCCCACCAAATTTATTGTCCTGAAAATGTCTGCTTTTTATGTCTGCTGCATATACTCAAGCTCACTTCAGACGGAATTTTATCATGGAAGCAAACACTATGAACCCTGATGCTCCCTTGGGAGCAATCTGATCTGGGTCCATATTGTTTCAATATAGGCTACCTAAGAACATAAGCCGAGGAGAGGAGCAGACAACAAAGGTTATGACTCATGGGGAAAGGGTTAAAATTTTGTGAAAGTTCTAGAATAATAGGAAACCCAGCATCATTGCTTAATCCTTATCCCACCAAATTTATTGTCCTGAAAATGTCTGCTTTTTACGTCTGCTTCATAATCTTAAGCTCACTTCAGATTAGATTTTATTATGGAAGCAAACACTATGAACCCTGATCAGACTGCTCCCTTGGGAGCTGTCTGATCTTTGGTCCATATTGTTTGCAATATAGGCTACGTGTACCTAAAAACATAAGCAGATGAGAGGAGCAGACGGCAAACATGATGATTGGTGGTTAAAAATTTGTGATATGGTATGCTGTAGAAAACTTAGCATTATTTCCGATGGAGGGACAATGCCAACGGAGGCCGGGCATACAAAGATCTCAATGGCTTGCATTGAAACTTTGGCTCTGAGGTGAGCTAAAAAAGCACATGCTAATGATAAATGATACACTACTATAACCACGACAATCACTTCAAAGATGTACAATCTAATAAAAGAGGGTTTGAGCTGCATTGGTGTCTATCTCTTTAATAATCCTGTTTGGACAAAGGAGTAAATCACAATTACTCTAAATTATCATTTTGTTTTTTTACTCAAATTTTAATCACGCAGAGCAGATGAAAAATCATTCTCTTAAATTATGTTGATTGTCTAATTACTCAATATCATATGATATGATTTGCCTAATTAGTCCACTTAATTCCCACTTCTCCAAGCAAGATTGGTTCTGATTGGTTGTTTCGTTAAGATGTTTGGTGTCACAAGCATGTGTTATAACAACTGACAAATAGACCATTACACTCTGGTACTACCTACACAGGGCTCTACAGTAAGCATGTGCCTATAGTACCTGTTCTAGTAGAATCATGGTCAGGACAAGTTAATTCTGGGGTCTGGTTGTCTGATCGGGCTAGTTCAAGGAAAAAACTATCAAATGCAGTTCCAAATGTTACTTGCCTAAGGAGCTCAACTTACAAAGAAATAGAGGTTTTTTTACAGGCTTGTACATGCATACTACACTTACAGCTTTTTTGACACTTGCGCATGCAGTGACTGTTGTTATGGTAAGTTTTATATGATTTAAACATCAGTACATTTTAGATCAGGGCTAGTGCATTTTAGGTCAGGACAAGAACATTTTACAAGGTCCTTGTCCGACCGGGCTAGTGGGTTAAAGAGTTAACGTAGAGCCCTGCCTCACTAAATGGGAAATAAATTAATGGCTATGGACACAACTGTTGGGCAACATGCTTTAATTACCACATATTGCCCTGCAGTCACAAACAATCGTATCATGGAAAAGGGCTTTGTTAAAATGGTAATTAGCGGAAACAACAGTTTATATCAGACCGAGGCTTAATTACTTAATTCTTGGCATACTGCAGTGAATCATTGCACCACTTATAAATACGGCACAAATTAAATTAATTCCTATGATAAAACCAAGTCGAAAGAAAGCAAGATGGTCTTTTGTATTTTCAGGTCTACCCTACTACTATAAGAACATTAGGAATAGGTACCGCCTCATCATGGGCCAGAGTTGGTGCAATGATTACTCCCTTCCTAGCACAGGTATGTTCATGTGTAGAAAACTACTATAATGAGAACTTCTAAGGAATAAGTTCAGCCTCAAATGGTGCAATGATTACTCCCTTCCTAGCACAGGTATGTTTAGGGGCCGACTTGATTTGATAATTTTAGAGTACTCAGAGTACCCCAGAACAGCCACCTAAAACAAGTAAAACTGGGTGCTTAAAGGGAACTCTTGTCTACTCCGGTATAGATCAAGTGATCGATGTTTGAATGGTGAAAATATCACACAATTTGATGGCCAATAAGAAGAGAAAAGAATGATAAAATATATATACAGGGGTCGAGAGTTTCATGGCCCAGTCCCATGCATTCCTGGAGATTGATCATGAAGTAATTTCTACGGCCATTCTCCTCCCTTCCGCTGATTCAAGAAGGCTTGTTGTCAAATACAAGTAAAAGTATGTGCACGAAGTACTGGTTAACTGCTTAGTCAAGCTTGGCCAGGAAAAAAGTGTGGTTAGGTGAACTGACCGTCCGGACATGACCATAGCTGTTGACTGGAACGTAAAGAATCAAACCAACCAACCAACACCACAACAGAAGATGGAGTTCTCCGGAGTACTTCAGCACAGATGTTCCAGTGCACTTGGTTTCTGTTCTGCTTGTTTGGAGTAAAAAGAATAGAGAGAACAACTAAATCAATTAAGAACGTTAAGAGTAGATACAACCTCCTGAGTCAGGCCAGAGTTTTTGCAATAATAGCTCCTTTCCTAGCACAGTTGTTCTAGTGTACCTACTACTACAAAAAGTTTTGGTAAAAGTACTGCTCAGCTACACAGACTTGCTAGAATCTTGAGACTGGATATAGTTTATACAGCTATTAAACCTTCCAGACAGAGAATATCAAAGGTGCTGATCCGACTGCACACATGTGCAGGCTGGTCTGCACCTTTATTGTTTTCACACACAAAAGCAAATTTTATCACAACATTTTTCACTAAATCATGTGACCCCATATGAAGTACGATTTGCTTGCTGGCATGAGCTGTTATGTCTCTGTTCATGACAATGTTCAGTTTTTTCTTAAAATTCAGCTGTCTTAAATCGCTGCAAAACAAATTATATTACTACAGAAATTGACACTCACAGAGTTTAATCTAGGAAATTTTAATGGGTGTCAATTTCATTTATTTCAGATAAAAATAAAACACTGCCCAATATTTCCCCATTCACATAAAGTTTAAGATGGCCCACTCTAACTTTAGCAAGGTGCTATCTGATTAAAAAGGGGCCCCATGATCTCTCTAGATTGAACACTGCACTCATGGTCATTTTAAGGCTTGTTTCATTATTATCTTGTGAAATGGCAACTCTTCTGTATTAATTAGTAGTGTTATAAAGAGATGGTGTTATATATTTATTTCAGGTATTATTAGATTCTTCCCTAACTGCAGCAGTGTGGGTGTATGGTTCTATAGGCTTTATATGTGCCTTATGTGCTATATTTCTACCAATAGAAACCAAGGGCAGAGAACTGATGGTAAGTAGAAAATGGCCAGTCTTAATATATTTACAATGCAGTCCTTTTATAACATGATTTTGGATATAACAAGGTCACTTTGTGGCTCCAAATTTTTTTACCATGGAATTTACATAGGAGTAATTATTACTCTGTAAAATTGTCACTTTATAACACTATTTGCTTATAACACAGTCCATTCCTATGGACTCCAAATATAACATTATAAAGGGACTTCACTGAATATGGAACTTTAAGGTAGGTTTATCATTCGACATTTTTATGCTTCTTATTTGAAGAAGTTGAGAGTGCAAAGCAGCTTGTGCCTATCTTTGTGTCCAATATGGTCAAGATTGGTAAGAGATACAGTGCTCTAAGATTATAAACATTGAGTATTTTACCCCCTGATCTGAAATGTAATGAGCATTTTACTCCAATCTTATATATATATTTGATGCTTTAAATCATTTTCTTACTTCCCATGAAGTTTGGTTGAAAGTCAGTCAGTAGTTGCTAAGAATATGTGCAGACAAGATTTAACCCTTTGCATACTATATTTATATTTTCTAAGCAAGCCTTTAATGAATCTTTAGATTTTTGCAACCGTTCATAGCCTCATGAATGACACAGATTTGATTGACAGCTCATTTGCAAGAAGTGACATTGGTGTTGTGATTGAGACATCGAGCCACAGCCGAGTCGCATGTGCGAATCAAGCCTCTTCTGGCTCCATTGGCTGTCAGTGTTCATGCTAGTTGTTCCACTTTTCCATTTTACGCTCCAACAAAACTGTAAATACGATTATATATTAAATACAAAACTGTTTTGTTTCCTAAATTATAAATAATTTCTATATTTTTGATATTTATTAAAAAAATGTAAATATAAGCAATGAATTCAATTTCAATCCCTAGTCTAACCCTCAACTGACTGAACCACTGCACTCTGCTTATTTTTCTTATCTCTCAATCAAACCATATGTTGTTGGTACCCAAAAGAACAAGTACAATACAATTTTTACGCTCAAATTTTGCTTAAATCTTTACCTAGTAGTGTTGTCTGATGAAAATCTTTGCAAACAGTTTGGGCCCAGATCAGGCCTGACAAAACAAAATGCTGGGCCTGATTTGGATCCAAACTGTTTGTCACTTTGATGGTATTCCAGAAAGAATTTTTCAAAAAAGTTGATTTTGAAAAAAAACAACAGCAGACAACAGAAACATGAATAATTACCCAGAAGGCAAAGAGTTGACTGGACCTATGTAAATATACAAAGTGTTTTCCATATTTCTTTCAGCAAACTGTGAATACATCAGAAGACTGATGATATTACATACTATGACAGGGATATCACAAGAATTACTATGACAGGGATGTTTCAACACATATCACAAGAATGAGACAATCAAGATAGCTGTTCTTTCATTGGGCTTTGGATCATTGGAAACTTCACATGTTTTCACATGATTTGTTGTACTTACTTAATCCTGGTTTGATGTTTAGACTACAGATAGTTTCCCAGTTCCTGGGGTAAGCTGCAGTTGGCTTGTCCTTCTCACACCAGATCTCCAGGCTTCTCTGTTCTGGGGATCAATGCCTTCTAGGTTGCACACATCGACATCCACTTTAACACACTCACTCCAAGACTTCCTTGGTCTCCCACATCCTCTAGGGCCAGGGATTGCAATACGGTAATTGAATTTGTCCAGAATTGTCCTAGTAAACTGAATATTTTTATGTACTACACTCCTCTCCAATTTTTATCCTGTTAACATGCAGTATTCCAGTTGTAAGCATGTGCTTACAATCTGAGTGCAAAACAGTGTGGAACTACATTGTTTCCAAAACAGGATATATCTGGGGCTAGCAGGACAAGGGCTGACTTATGTAGCTTCAAAAATGAGTGCAGTGACTCAGTGGTAGAGTGCTCAAGAGGTCCCTGGTTCGAGACTCATGTCAGGCAATTTGTCATTGAGCAAGACATATTATCTGTTGCTTAGTGCTGGTCCCAGAAAATGCCCTGACATGACTGAAAAATTGTTGACTGGGATGTAAAGCACCAAATCAAACAATAGCACAAAATAGCTGCATAGCCTGTTTCTCTACTTACTTATTTTTGAAGCCAGTGAAAAATTGAAGAATATTCATTTCTCAGGATATGCAGATAACTTTTTTAAAATCTACTGTCTCCTGAAAACAGTGTAGATCCAGATCAAAGCATTTTATGAATCAAAAATCTGACAATTAATTTTTTTGATAATGAGGCAGCACTTTTTGGTTATGAAAACTTCATTTATCAGTAACTTGCTTATTATCAATAACTCGCTTATTATCTCCTGACGAAGTGGGAGGGATATAGTTTTGGCGGCATTCTTCTGTCCACATTTTTTGTTCCTCCGAAACCATATCTCAGCTCCTGTTGATCAGATTTGATGTATTCTTGCTATAAATGATTAGTACCATGGACTCTCGATATCCTGCTAGTTTCTAGATGTCAGGAAGCCTTGACAAAACTCATGTCTACCTGTCCACAGCTAATTGTAGATCTGATGTCAGGAATCCCAAATCTATTTTTAGCTGTCTGGTAGCCTTGACAAATGTCATGTCTACCTCTCCACAAAAAAAAATACAGCCTAAAAAGTCATATAACAAAATAATTGATGCATTCTTTTGAGGTTAACATCAGGATTTGTCAACCCTCAATAGTTCGCCTCTGTGGACATCACTTTCGAGGGTCTACAAATTCTGATGTTAACCTCAAAAAAATGCATCAGTTGTATAGTGAGGTCAAAAAGTAAAATGATGAAATGTTAAAAAAACACACCAAATGAAATGATGATTCCTAGTGACATTACAAGATGGCTGGAGTGAATGAAACAATGACTACATGTAACTGAATCAGTGATACATATTGGGCCATGTAGCGAGAAAAGCATGCAGATAACAAAGGTGAAGACCAGCCTGTGCATCCATGCATTCTTAATAGTGCATTTGTTATTTTCTAATTGGAAAGTATGATATCTTAACTTGCTTCATGTAAATTCTAGCTAGTCTCTGTAATTGAGCAGGTTGGCATGAGTCTTATTCAGTTTGAAACCCTGAAGACAGGCTTTCTCATGACAATGCCCAAATAGTCACAGTCACAAGTTTTTGACTTTATTCAAAAGCTACTTCATGTTTATAAGTGCTATTAGAATTTTAAATGATTGATATTTTTATACAATATTGTATTTTTGACAGAATAAAAGATTATTGGGGCTTGATTATATGTAATGATTAACTCTTCGCATGCTGGGAAAATTTTCATTTTTTTTTTTGTCTTCTGCTGATTTTGTTCAATCTTAATTCAAAAGAATCTTCCAGGAATACCTTAAGAATGTCAAACAGTTTAGATAGAGATCAGGCCCAGCATTTTGTTGGGCCTGATCTGGGTCCAAACTGTTTGCAAATGTTATCAGCAGATGGGACTAGCAGGCAAAGAATTATCAAGAGATATTTTTCAATCTTTCATGGTATGTATTGTGGTAAATGATTTTAATCAAAGTATTTTTAGACTTATTGTTTACATAATGGTGGCAGATATTATATACTTAAACGCAAAAGTTTCGCAACCGTTTAATATCTGTATTTTCTTCAGTATGGTCCATGTTAGAAGATTAATATAATCATATTTTATGCTCCTGAACAATGCGGAATGATTTACCATTAATCGGTTTTGCTCATACTCTTCATTCTGACGTTATAATGACGTCAGTGTTTTTCAACAATTTACGTCTAGCATAAAGATTGTTATCTCGATTTGAAAACAAACGGTGCTATGTGATAGCCAGATGTCGTATCTGACGGAAAACATTTTAAGGTTTAGCAATTAACGTTTATCAACGCTCAAAGTCGCTGTGTTTCTTTGTTAACGTCAACCAATTTATCAAAATTGTTCATGATATTCCGTTATGTCGCGCGATACTTCTATCTTCTATGCAATGTGTTGAAGGTTTTCACTTGTGACATTAAAAACTCGATTATTGATATTCAGTTGTGCTTAAACGGCCAATTACGTCAAATATTTAAGACTTTACGTTGACGCAATGAACGTTTCCAAATGCATAAAATAACCTGCTTGGATTTGTCTGCCCTTCTGATTTTGAAAACAGATAACGGTTAAACACCTTTACCTAATAAAATGTAAGGTGATGTAACACTGTGACTCGATAAAATGTAAGGTATTGTAACTCTGTGACTTTTCAAATTTGGGTTGCCTTACATTTCTTGTCGAAGATCGGCAATCGTAAGTCTCACTGGTCTGATTTTCATGTTGTTTGGACGGCAAATCATTAGACTTGCTAGTCATATTATCATGGAGTAAAATTTTTGGCTCAAAAAGAAGGAAATAGCATTTTAGTAAGAGTTGCGAAACTTTTGCGTTTAAGTATATGTGCGGTTAAGGATATTTTATTATAACACAGTTGTCCCTTTTTTGGGGGGATGGGGACATGCTTTAGGTGTGATCTTGATCTGCCTTGATGCTATGTGTAGGTTTTACTTCAACATATTTTTAGCTCACCTGAGCCGAAGGCTCATTGGTGAGCTAATAGTATACCAGCGACTCTGTCGTCCGTCCGTCCGTCGTCCATCAACATTTTCAAACATCTTCTCCTTTGAAACTACTTGGCCAATTGAACTCATATTTCATATGGAGACTTCTTAGGATGGGGGAATGAAAGTTTGTTCAAATGGTTTTGGTCACATGACCAGATGGCCGCCATGCCCATATATGGTAAAAGCCCTGAAAAATCTTCTTCTCCAGAACCAGAAGGTCGATGACCTTTGGACTTGGTATGTAGCATTGGGGTTGTGGGGCCTACCAAGTTTGTTCAAATGATGATCCTAGGTTGACCTTGACCTACTTAACGTCAAGGTCAAATCTGCTTCTTAATGCATTAAAATGGGAAAATTTCTGAAAAGTGGATTTTTTTGAAAACTGTGGAAGCTTTAGTCATTATTCTCACTTGATATGTTTAACCTAATGAGACAATGGCTATAAATAAGTTCAAAAGGTCAAGGTTGACCTTTGACCTTTCAGCTTAGGTCGCTCATATTAGAGTCCCATCAATATATTAAAACATAGTTTTCTCACAAATCATTGGCCCAATTGAACTCAAATTTCATGTGAAGACTCCTTATGATAAGTTAGCCAAACTTTATGCAAAATATTATGGTCACATGACCAAGATAGCCGCCATGCCCATGTATGGTAAAAACCATTTAAAAATCTTCTTCTCCAGAACCACTGTGCTGTTTGATGTATTATTCATTAGATTGTTTAAGTTTTGACCAAAGTGTCTGCAACCCCCATATATGGTAAAACAAAATTTGTTATAAGCTGTAGTTGACCTTGACCTATTTTAACATTATTAAGGAGATCAGGTGAGCACCTCAGGACCTTCAGGTCCTCTAGTTGATTGCTTCTCTCAAGGACACAATGTAGTGATTCCTGTGAGGCTCCAACCCACAGCCCTTGGGTCTAGAGTCAAACATTCTACCACTGAGCCACTGAGCTCCCTTACTTTAACTTAATAATGAGTTGGTTATACTATTATACACAGTAAAACCAGTGTAAAACAGCCACTCAAAAATAGACAAAACAAAGATCTTGGTAGCTTAATGAAGTTCAAAAATAATGCAGAATGCTCCCCTTGGAGCATTCTGCAATACTTTCGACCTGCATTAAGTGATAATCAGTATTGTAAACCAATTTTCTGTCTTTTTGAGATTGACCGTTTTATACAGATTTTACTGTAATCTCATGAACTATTGTATCTCATGAACTACTTTAATCTCATGAATTACTGTATATTACCTAATAAGCATACATTGTTATGACCCGATCACTTTCACGTCAAACCGGGCCGCGTAGCCCAGTTGGTAACGTGTCTGGCAACAGATGCGAGTCTGACTGCAGATCCAGAGGTCGCGAGTTTGATCCCAGCCTGGTCCCATACTTTCCTGGAGATTGATCATGAAATAATTTCTACGGTCCTTCTCATCCCTTCCCCTGAATTTTTCAAAAAGGGTAGTTGTCAGTTACAAGCAAAAGTATGCGCACAAAGTACTGGTTAACTGCTTGTTCAAGCTTGCCCAGGAAAAAGTGTGGTCAGGTGAACTGACCATCCCGCCATGACCATAGCTGTTGACTTGTGACCCAAAGCAGCAAAACAAAAACTCTAATGTTAAATAATTTTGCATAGCTTCTAGATTATAATCACCTCTGACAACTGCACCAGAGAGTTGACTTTTTGGCTCAGTTTTTAGAGCAATGGTCTTGTAATGGTATGACCTGGGTTTGATTCGCAGCCATAGTGAGGGGAATTTTCAGCTGTGCTTTACACTTGTTGTGACTTCAATTCATAAAACCTGTGTAAAACTGCCACTCTCAAAAAGACAGAAAATTGGTTTTCAAGACCAATTATTGCTTATTGCAGAATGCTCTGCAATACTTTTGACCTTCATTAAGCTACCATTTGTCGTAAGATCTTTGTTTTGTCTATTTTTGAGTGGTTGTTTTACACAGGTTTTACTGTAAATCTATTTCAGCTGGCTTCCACCAGCTGATCAGAACCCACACTTTTTCATCCATTCAATAAATCCACTTTAGGCCAAATCAAAAAATAAGTGTGTTTCGGGTAACAGGTCTGAAAATTTTAGGTAGGGTAGGCACGCATGTGTTTTATTATATAAACAAAATTCTGGAAAAAAATATAATTTTATGTATTTTGAAATGCATTAAATTATATTTTTTTCAGAAGACCTGAAAAAGATTCTAGGTTTTACCAGTAAATTTAGGTAGGGTCAAGTTACCCTAAACACAGGTATTTTTCATTTGGCCTTAATAATAATCAAATTACCTGATAACTCAATGTGAAAAACTTAGGTCCTGTAGATTTAGTTATAACAAAAGTTAACTGTACTTAAAAATCTATGCAAATTTGTTGAAGGCAGGCTTTAGTATTTATCCCCCTCCCTTTTTTACCTCAATTGTGCCATACCTGTAATTGTTATATTGTAATCATAACATGGCCTTCAGGGAGCGCAGTGGCTCTGTGGTAGACTGCTTGACTTGAGACCGAGGGGCCACGTGTTCGAGCCTCACCGGCGTCACTGCGTTGTGGTCCTTGAGCAAGACACATTTATCCTAGCTTATTACTAGTTCAACCCAGGAAGACCCGTCCCTGTTTAACTGAAAGATTGATGATGGGACATAAAGAATCAAATCAAACAAACAAATAACACGGCCTCCAATCCAGCTTCTTCATGGCATAAAATCAATACTCTGTGTTATGAAGAAGAAGGATCTGTTTTCTATGAATGAGCATATGAGCATTCTGTGTTATGGCCCTTTTTTACCTCTATCGTGCCATACATGTAGATGTTTTATTGTAATCATAACACGGCCTCCAATCCAGCTCCTTCATCGCATAAAATCAATACTTTGTGTTATGAAGAAGAGGGACCTGTTTTCTATGAATGAGATGGACTTTAAATTCAGCAAAATCGTTATTTTTTTCTAATCATTACAAAATTTTAGAAATCCGAAAATACGATTTGATGGCCTTGATGTTTACCTTCCAAATAGTGTGCCCGGGCACATAAACTGATTCTAGAATCTGTGTTGAAGTTGAAAAAATGTCATTTATCTTCATTACAAAACATTTTAATCTGTCAAGCAGAATATCCTCTTAAAATCAGTATCCGTGTTGAAAAGTTCAATGAGTGTCTCATCGAATAGCATATTGTCTGATTTCTAAATTTTCTCTCAAAATTAGGAAACAGAAAGTTTAATCCAACTGATATATGCAATGAAGGAGTTGGGTTAGTGGCTGTGCATGTAGTTATTTTATTGTAATCATAAGATATTTTAAACATGGAATATTATTTGTCAGTTACAAGCGAAAGTATGTGCACAAATTACTGGTTAACCGCTTGTTCAAGCCTGCCCAGGAAAAAGTGTGGTTAGGTGAACTGACCGTCCCGCAATGACCATAGCTGTTGACTTGGGACGTAAAGCAACAAAACCAACCAACCAATACATTTTAATATGGATCAGATAATCCAGTAAATTTTGTGAACTACAAGATCATAAATATTTTCTGAAAGCCAATTTTTGACAAAAACAAAATTCAGGCCCCCAGATAAGGGTGCATAGTTGAAAACTTTTTTTCTTATTATATGTTGTGGGTACTCAAAAAAACCTTCTCAATGAGACGGTTCTTTTGAGCACCCAAAACATATGTTAAAATTTTTAGATAAGAAAATATTAACATTTTTACACTACAGATGTTTGTTTATCTGCACCTATGAAGTCATTTCATAATCCTATATCTGTGAATTAATTCAGATTTTTGTGGTTTCGAGAAGCCTTGTATCACAGGCAGGTCTTTAGTTAAGAGTGCGTGACAGGAAAATAATTTTCTTATTTCTCAACCAATGAGCACCCAAAACATATGCTAAAAATTATGGGTAAGAAAAATTTTACGCTGAATTTTTTTGTTTATCTAAACCTATGAGCACAGGTTTAATTCAAAAACCTGTGCAATGAACATCTCAAAACTACAAAAATCTTTATGTACAACTTTCTCAGGACCTGGCAAATGCTTATGCATAAAAATGTGTATGATCCCAAGCTATTTTCCATATTCAAAACATCTTGTGTTTGTATCAATGTATCTGTGGGGTTTTTTTTTAATAAACACATATTCATGCCATGTTTTAGCTCACCAAGGTGAGCTTTTGTGATAGGTCTTCATCCGTCGTCGTCTGTTAAATATTGACTTAAATGACATCTTGTCCTAAACTACTAGTTGGATTTTGACCAAACTTGGCATGATCCTTATATGGCCCTCTTTAATAATTATTCAAATGGTTCAGGTCCGATGCAAATCTATGTCACACAGGCTTAAAATAGATTTTCGACATGAAAACGTTAAAAATCTTCTTGTATGAAAACACAAAGCCTAGAGTTTTGATATTTTGTTTGTAGCTTCATCTAGTGGACCTCTACCAAGTTTGTTCAAATTATTCTCCTGGGGCCAAAAATGGCCCGGCCCCACGGGTCACATGTTTTACATAGGCTTTTATAGGGAGAACATGAAAAAAAATCTTCTTGTCTGAAACCACAAGGCCTAGATCTTTGATATTTGGTATGTAGTATCACCTAGTGGACCTCTACTAAGTTTGTTCAAATTATGCCCCTGGGAATAAAAATGGGCCTGGGTTCACATGTTTTACAAACATGTAGGCTAATGGGGAAAACATGAAAAAATCTCTGAAGACCTAGAGCCTTGATATTTGGTATGAAGCATCATCTAGTGGACCCCTACCAAGTTTGTTCAAAATATGCTCCTGGGGCCAAAAATGGCCCTGCCCCGGGGATCACATGTTTTACATAGGCTTATAAAGGGAAAGCATGAAAAAATGTTCTTGTCTGAAATCACAAAGCCTAGAGCCTTGATAATTGGTATGTAGCATCACCTAGTGGACCTCTTCCAAGTTTTTTCAGATTATACCCCTGCCCGCCCCTGGGGGTCATATGTTTAACATAGGCTTACACTGGTGAAAATTCAAAACAAAATCGTTTTATTTATTTTTTTGCCCTTTGCAAATGTGGACATAGAAAACTTGTTTGGGTTAACTTTCATCCTATGACCTTGAACTTTGTCCAGACAACTAATGAGGTCACTCCAAACTTTGTGTGATCTAGTTGTTTGTTATCATTTACTCTGCATGCTGGGTAATTTTGCATGATTTTTTGTCGTCTGCAGATATTTTTCAATATTACTTTTTCAAAATATTCATTCAGGAATAATATCAGAATGTCAAATGGTTTGGATCCAGGTCAGGACCGAGGGTGCAAAATGTTTGCAAAGTCTATCAGCAGCTGACAAAATTTGCCACTAGCAAGGAAATGTGTTAACTCTATCTCCTAGTGTCGTCTGCTGATGAATTTCGCAAACAGTTTGGACCCAGATCAGGCCCGACAAAATGTCGTGCCTGATCTGGATCCAAACTATTTGACACTCTTGATGGTATTCCTTATCTCCTAGTGTCGTCTGCTGATAACTTTTGCAAACAGTTTGGACCCAGATCAGGCCCGACAAAACATTGGGCCTGATCTGGATCCAAACTGTTTGACACCCTGATGGTATTCCTGAAAGAATTTTTCAAAAAAGTTGATTTTGAAAAAAATCAGCAGACGACAAAAACCCATGAAAAATTACCCAGGATGCAAAGAGTTAAGAGTCCCAATGGTAATATAATAGAGGAGTAATCTCTTGTTCTTGTAATTATTGCTTTAATGGCTTATTAAATTATTAAACTGTAATGATTATTAAATTGTGATTTTATATGACTTATATTTTAATGTTGGGTGCATAATTGTTAAAAATAGTTCTATGTCATAATTATATTTTTTGTCTAATAAAGTATTTTGTTCATATGTCTCTTTTGTTTTCTTTGTCACGTCTAAACACAATATTTTTTTTAGATTTATTCAGGCCTTTAGTTTAAGTGTGTACCCAAAAATTAATTTTCTTATATCATAATTAAAACATATTTTGTGGGTACTCAAAAGAACCGTCTCAATGAGACGGTTCTTTTGAGCACCCAAAACATATGTTAAAACAGATAGGCAAGAAAATATTTACAATTTTACACTCAAAATTTTGTTTATCTAAACCTATGTTTATTACTTTATATTATGGTACAGTTAAACCTGTCTTAAGCAGCCACTCAAAAAGCAGAGCCAAAACTGTTTTTAAGACGGTTTATCACTTAATGCAGGTTAAAGGTATTGCAGAATATCCCAAGAGAGCATTCTGCAATACCTTCGACCTTCATTAAGCTACCATTTGTCTTAAGACAGATTTTGCTGTATAGGAAAATTGTGAGGGCGATCTGAAAGCTGTCTTTTGACTAAAATGTTTAACGTTAATATTCCAATGCTATATTAAACCAGAGGACCTTAGGTCATGAAGCGCTCACCTGACACTGAGCCACAAGAATGTAGATGACCTCAACCCTTTAATCCATAATAACGCCTTTTGACGCCTTTGAAATATCATGTATTTAAAAAAAATATTATGGAAATCATGCATTTAAATTCTCTCTCTCTCTCTCTCTCTCTCTCTCTCTCTCCCTTCCTCCCTCTTTCCCTGCCTCCCTCCCTCCCACCCACCCTCCCTCCCCCTCTCTCTCTCTCTCTCTCTCTCTCTCTCTCTCTCTCTCTCTCTCTCTCTCCTCATTCAGAACAATGTACATCTCAGTGACAACACGTAAGCCAAAGATTTGTGAATAAAATATTGTTCAAACCAAAAGTGATGATAGCAACATTAGTTATAACATCGTGTTCATCTAACTCATTTAAGCAGAGTGTACCATAGATAGGACATATACAAACAGTGCTGACCAGATGAGACGCCGCATAATGTGGCGTCTGATCAGTATCCTTTTGGATTCAGTGTTACCAACATTAGTTGTAACATTGTGCCCATCTACCCCATTTAAGCAGTGTCCCATACATTGGACATATGGAAACAATACAGATCCAGTCTGGTCAAAGCCTGCACTATTTGCTGAGATGTCAGTGTTAGAACATTTGTAGTAACATCGTGTCCATCTAACTCATTTAAGCAGAGCGTCCCATAAATGGGACATATACAAACAGTGCGGGCCCAAATGAGACACCACATAATGTGGCGTCTGATCAGGGCACACACTGTTTGCGGAAGGTAATATTTATCTAATAAATCAAATGACAGTAATATGCAAGACCAACGTTTAATGTTTGATTATTAGAATGAAACTCCAGGTATTAAAATTGAAAACAATGTTCGGGTAGTTCGTCAACCTCGAAAGAATTATCCCTGAAGTAAGCTCAGACAAAATATACCTGTCCTTTTGGCAAATATATGTTAAAATGTATTTGTTTGCAAAATTTAATTAAAATATACCATGCGGCTCAAGAGTTATGAGCATTTTCACTAAAAGACCTCGACCAGCCAAAATGATGCTCGGCAAACCCTCATTGCCGTAAATAAATAAGTATCCAGTTATGAGGATTTTGACTAACTGATTCATGTAAAGTTATGTCATTTTGTCAAATTAGTGAAGCGCTATCTATATGTCAGCAGTTACCAGTGGCTAGGGAATGTTGACATGCATATGCTTTATGCAAAACGTGATCAAAATATGCCATGTGGTTCAAAAGTTATGAACATTTTGACTATAGTGGCAACGGACTGACTCTTATAGTGCGGACCCAAGGGACGTGCAATTTTAGAAGAGTACAATAAATGGGACATAGACAAATGCTGACCCAGATGGGACGCCGCATAATGTTTTTTTTTTTTTTTTGTTTTTTTTTATAAAATCTTATCATCAAAGTTTAAAACTACTCTCTTATATAATCAAAACTATAAAGACCAGCTTTTTATTAGGATTTATATAAGACCACTAGCCCCAGGGATACTGGGTCCTAGTCAATTGTCACACCAGCTAGTACGATGTTGAACACGCTGAACCTTTTGCATAAAGTTTCGTTTTTCAACCCTCAGGCGTCTTCATACCATATGAAATTTGAGTTCTTACGGTTTCTGAAAAAATATGTTTTAGTATATTGATGGAGTTTATTAGATTCTTCACTAACCGCAGCAGTGTATGCCAGAAGCGAAGGCTAAAGTGGGACTGCACGAATGCTTAGGCTCGCATGAGTCATCGCTGATCGCCAGTGCCATAAGTACCAGAATCTCTTTTGCTGGCCCACTGGTGTTTGTAGCTTGAATACCATACTTTGTGTATGGGAAAAGCGAAGGCTCTTGCAGGACTCCAAGAACGCTTAGGCTCGCATGAGTCATCGCTGCTCGACGTTGACGTTCCTTTGTGCTGACGTTGGCGTCATGGAAACCAACGCCAGTCAGATCCCGCCATTTTAACGTCTAGCGATCTCAACATGCTTTATAACGCTCCAACTGTTTTGGAAATTTTGAAAGATCTGGGCGTTGTAGATTTTCCAGAATTGTTTGGAACACCCATAGTAAATCACCGTTTACTTTGAAAGTGAAACGACTCTCACACCATTATTTTCTGCCTGAACGGACCAGAGTATGCAAACACATGCTATGCCATGTTCTATTCAATTGTTTCGATTTGAAGAATGACTACAACAATAACAGGTAGAAATGCTTTAACATTTATCACTGGAGAAATGTTGGCCACAAGTTGTATTAGTAGGAAAGTAGTTCAGCTCAGCTGCCACCTCTTTTCGTGTTAAGTTACTCCTATTCTTACAGTGAAAACAGCCCAACTGCCACCCCTTTTGGCGTTAACTTACACATATTCTTACAGTGAAAACAGCCCAACTGCCACCTCTTTGGGCGTTAACTCTTTGCCTCCTAGTGTCGTCTGCTGATAACCTTTGCAAACAGTTTGGACCTAGATCAGGCCCGACAAAACAAGCTCAACTGCCACCTCTTTGGTGTTAACTAACACACATTGTACAGTGAAAAACAGCTCAGCTGCCACCTCTTTTGGTGTTAACTTACACATATGCTTACAGTGAAAACAGCCCACTTGCCACCTCCTTGGGCGTTAACTCTTTGCCTCCTAGAGTCGTCTGCTGATAACCTTTACAAACAGTTTGGACCTAGATCAGGCCCGACAAAACGTCGGGCCTGGTCTGGATCCAATATGTTTGACACTCAGGTGGTATTCCTGAAAAAAACTTTTCAAAAAAAAAAAATTTTGAAAAAATCAGCAGACGACAAAAAGGCATGCAAAATTACCACCCAGGGGGCAAAGAGTTGCTGACTTACACTTATTCTTACAGGGCACGCGAGAATTAGGTACTTATCGTATACACATGCGTGAAGTCACCCTTAATGCGTGCATGCGCAGCTATCTAGTGGGTCAGAGGTCTCAGGTTTTGTATGGCACTTTCTCTACCTCTATACTTTGTATAAGCGAGAAGCGAAGGCTCTGGCAGGACTGCATGAATGCTTTTGCTCGCATGAGCCATCGCTTCTCGCCAAGAATCTCTTGTGCTGGCACACTGGTGTTTGTAGCTTGAATACCATACTTTGTGTATGCGAAAAGCGAAGGCTCTGGCAGGACTCAAAGAACGCTTAGGCTCGTATGAGCCATCGCTGCTCGCCGTTGACGTTCCTTTGTGCTGACGTTGGCGTCATGGAAACCAACGTCAGTCAGATCCCGCCATTTTAACGTCTAGCGATCTCAACACGCTTTATAACGCTCCAACTATTTTGGAAATTACGAAAGATCTAGGCGTTGTAGATTTTCCAGAATTGTTGGGAACACGCACAGTAAGTCACCGTTTACTTTGAAAGTGAAACGACTCTCACACCATTTTTTCTGCCAGAACGGACCAGAGCATGCAAACACACCAACACTATATAAATGTACAAGAAGGCGTTTAACAAACTCCATGCAGCACAACGACAGTTCTTGCGAGCTCTAAATTATCTGAATAGAGAATCGACAAGAGTCCTTTCTTGTGAGTTTAATTCAGTCCATTCCAGTTTGACAATGATCTCGTTGATGAAGAGCGATAGCTGCCAATTTTCTTACTTGTATATGAACCTCTTTCTCCTGGTACCATAACCAGGCTGCGATGTGTGAATCTGTAAATTTCTTCTTATTATCTATCTTTCATCTCGCTTGCATATGTACCTTGCTAGTTGTATGATCTCTGTTCTCGTTTATATTTTTCTTCTTGCTATGATAAAAAAAAATAAGGGCTATGATCTGTGACTTGTCCTGGTCATGTTTACTAATGGGTCAGTACACTGTAAAAGTAAGTGTACTTTACACCACCAGATTTGGTGGCAGCTTAACTGCCACTTATTATGGTTTAACATGATTTAAACTGCTTTAAAAAGCTATGTACTGTTCGATTGTATCGATTTGGAAAATGACTACAACAATAACAGGTAGAACTGCTTTAACATTTATCACTGGAGAAATGTTGGCCGTAAGTTGTTTTAGCAGGAAAGTAGTTCAGCTCAGCTAACGCCTCTTTGGTGTTAACTTACACACATTTTACAGTGAAAAGCAGGCCAGCTGCCACCTCTTTGGTGTTAACTTACACACATTTTACGATGAAAAGCAGCTCAGCTGCCACCTCTTTTGGTGTTAACTTACACACATTTTACAGTGAAAAGCAGCTCAGCTGCCACCTCTTTTGGTGTTAACTTACACATATTCTTACAGTGAAAAATGCCCAACTGCCACCTCTTTGGGCGTTAACTCCTTGTCTCCTAGTGTCGTCTGCTGATAACCTTTGCAAACAGTTTGGACCTAGATCAGGCCCGACAAAACAAGCTCAGCTTCCACCTCTTTGGTGTTAACTTACACACATTTTACAGTGAAAAGCAGCTCAGCTGCCACCTCTTTTGGCGTTCACTCTTTGCCTCCTAGTGTCGTCTGCTGATAACCTTTGCAAACAGCTTGGACCCAGATCAGGCCCGACAACGTCGGGCCTGGTCTGGATCCAAAATGTTTGACACTCAGATGGTATTCCTGAAAGAGTTTTTTCAAAAATAAACGATTTTGAAAAAATCAGCAGACGACAAAAAGGCATGCAAAATTACCACCCAGGGGGCAAAGAGTTGCTGACCTACGCTAATTCTTACAGGGCACGCGAGAATTAGGTACTTATCGTATACACATGCGTGAAGTCACCCTTAATGCGTGCATGCGCAGCTATCTAGTGGGTCAGAGGTCGTAGGTTTTGTATGGCACTTTCTCTACTTCCATACTTTGTATAAGCGAGAAGCGAAGGCTCTGTCCAGGACTGCACGAATGCTTATGCTCACATGAGCCATCGCTTCTCGCCAAGAATCTCTTGTGCTGGCCCACTGGTGTTTATAGCTTGAATACCATACTTTGTGTATGCGAAAAGCGAAGGCTCTGGCAGGACTCCAAGAACGCTAAGGCTCGTATGAGCCATCGCTGCTCGCCGTTGACGTTCCTTTGTGCTGACGTTGGCGTCATGGAAACCAACGTCAGTCAGATCCCGCCATTTTAACGTCTAGCGATCTCAACACGCTTTATAACGCTCCAACTGTTTTGGAAATTATGAAAGATCTAGGCGTTGTAGATTTTCCAGAATTGTTGGGAATACGCACAGTAAGTAACCGTTAACTTTGAAAGTGAAACGACTCTCACACCATTTTTTTTCTGCCAGAACGGACCAGAGCATGCAAACACACCAACACTATATTAATGTACAAGAAGGCGTTCAACAAACTCCATGCAGCACAACGACAGTTCTTGCGAGCTCTAAATTATCTGAATAGAGAATCGACAAGAGTCCTTTCTTGTGAGTTTATTTCAGTCCACTCCAGTTGGACAATGATCTCGTTGAGGAAGAGCGATAGCTGTCAATTTTCTTACTTGTATATGAACCTCTTTCTCCTGGTACCATAACCAGGCTGCGATCTGTGAGTCTGTAAATTTCTTCTCATTATCTATCTTTCATCTCGCTTGCATATGTACCTTGCTAGTTGTATGATCTCTGTTCTTGTTTATATTTTTCTTCTTGCTATGATCTGTGTCTTATCCTGGTCATGTTTACTAATGGGCCGGTACACTGTAAAAATAAGTGTACTTTACACCACCTCGTTGGTGGCAGCTTAACTGCCACTTATTTTGGTGTAACCTTTAAGCTGCTTTAAAAAGCTATGTTCTATTCGATTGTTTCGAGTTGGAGATTGACTACAACAATAACAGGTAGAAATGCTTAAACATTTATCACTGGCGAAATGTGGGCCACACGTTGTAATAGTAGGAAAGTAGTTCAGCTCAGCTGCCACCTCTTTTGTGTTAACTTACACACATTTTAAAGTGAAAAGCAGCTCAGCTGCCACCTCTTTGGTGTAAACTTACACACATTTTACAGTGAGAGCAGCTCACCTGCCACCTCTTTTTGTGTTAACTTACACATATTCTTACAATGAAAACAGCCCAACTGCCACCTCTTCGGGCGTTTACTCTTTTCCTCCTAGTGTCGTCTGCTGATAACCTTAGCAAACAGTTTGAACCTAGATCAGGCCCAACAAAACAAGCTCAGCTGCCACCCTTTTGGTGTTAACTTACACACATTGTACAGTGAAAAACAGCTCAGCTGCCTCATCTTTTAGTGTTAACTTACACATATTCTTACAGTGAAAACGGCCCAACTGCCACCTCTTTGGGTCTTAACTCTTTGCCTCCTAGTGTCGTCTGCTGATAACCTTTGCAAAGAGCTTGGACCCAGATCAGGCCCGACAAAACGTCGGGCCTGGTCTGGATCCAATATGTTTGACACTCAATTGGTATTCCTGAAAGAATTCTTCAAAAAAATTATGTTTTTAAAAAATCAACATACGACAAAAAGTCATGCAAAATTACCACCCAGGGGGCAAAGAGTTGCTGACTAACACTTATTCTTACAGGGCACGCGAGAATTAGGTACTTATCGTATATACATGCGTTGTCACCCTATAAGCGTACATGCGCAGCTATCTAGTGGGTTGGAGGTCTTAGATTTTGTAAGGCACTTTATCTACTTCCATGCTTTGTATATGTGAGAAGCGAAGGCTCTGGCAGGACTGCACGAATGCTTATGTTCGCATGAGCCATCGCTACTCGCCAAGACTCTCTTGTGCTTGCCCACTGGTGTTTGTAGCTTGAATACCATACTTGGTGCATGCGAAAAGCAAAGGCTCTGGCAGGACTCCAAGGATGCTTAGGCTCGTATGAGCCATCGCTGCTCGCCGTTGACGTTCCTTTGTGCTGACGTTGGCGTCATGGAAACCAACGTCAGTCAGATCCCGCCATTTTAACGTCTAGTAATCTCAACACGCTTTTTAACGCTCCAACTATTTTGGAAATTATGAAATACCTAGGCGTTGTAGAATTTCCAGAATTGTTGGGAACACGCACAGTAAGTCACCGTTTAGTTTGAGAGTGAAACGACTCTCACTCCATTTTTATTCTGCCAGAACGGACCAGAGCATGCAAGCACACACCAACACCATAACTCCATGCAGCACAACGACAGTTCTTGCGAGCTCTAAATTATCTGAATAGAGAATCGACAAGAGTCCTTTCTTGTGAGTTTATTTCAGTCCATTCCAGTTTGACAATGATCTCGTTGATGAAGAGCGATAGCTGCCAATTTTCTTACTTGTATATGAACCTCTTTCTCCTGGTACCATAACCAGGCTGCGATCTGTGAGTCTGTAAATTTCTTCTCATTATCTATCTTTCATCTCGCTTGCATATGTACCTTGCTAGTTGTATGATCTCTGTTCTTGTTTATATTTTTCTTCTTGCTATGATCTGTGTCTTATCCTGGTCATGTTTACTAATGGACCAGTACACTGTAAAAATAAGTGTACTTTACACCACCGTGTTTGGTGGCAGCTTAACTGCCACTTATTTTGGTGTAACATTTAAGCTGCTTAAAAAAGCTATGTTCTATTCGATTGTTTCGATTTGGAGAATAATTACAACAATAACAGGTAGAAATGCTTTAACATTTATCACTGGCGAAATGTTGGCCACACGTTGTAATAGTAGGAAAGTAGTTCAGCTCAGCTGTCACCTCTTTTGTGTTAACTTACACACATTTTACAGTGAAAAGCAGCTCAGCTGGCACCCCTTTGGTGTTAACTTACTCATATTCTTACAGTGAAAACAGCCCAACTGCCACCTCTTCGGGTGTTAACTCTTTGCCTCCTAGTGTCGTCTGCTGATAACCTTTGCAAACAGTTTGAACCTAGATCAGGCCCGACAAAACAAGCTCAGCTGCTACCTCTTTGGTGTTAACTTACACACATTGTACAGTGTGAAACAGCTCAGCTGCCGAATCTTTTGGTGTTAACTTACATATATTCTTACAGTGAAAACAGCCCAACTGCCACCTCTTTGGGCGTTCACTCTTTGCCTCCTAGTGTCGTCTGCTGATAACCTTAGCAAACAGTTTGAACCTAGATCAGGCCCGACAAAACAAGCTCAGCTGCTACCTCTTTGGTCTTAACTTACACACATTTTACAGTGAAAAGCAGCTCAGCTGCCACATCTTTTGGTGTTAACTTACATATATTCTTACAGTGAAAACAGCCCAACTGCCACCTCTTTGAGCGTTAACTCTTTGCCTCCTAGTGTTGTCTGCTGATAACTTTTGCAAAGAGCTTGGACCCAGATCAGGCTCGACAAAACTTCGATCCTGGTCTGGATCCAATATGTTTGACACTCAGATGGTATTTCCTGAAAGAATTCTTCAAAAATAAATGTTTTTGAAAAAATAAGCAGACGACAAACAGGCATGCAAAATTACCACCCAGGGGGCAAAGAGTTGCTGGCTTACACTTATTCTTACAGGGCACGCGAGAATTAGGTACTTATCGTATATACATGCGTGAAGTCACCCTAAAAGCGTGGATGCGCAGCTATCTAGTGGGTTAGAGGTCTTAGGTTTTGTAAGGCACTTTATCTACTTCCATGCTTTGTATATGTGAGAAGCGAAGGCTCTGGCAGGACTGCACGAATGCTTATGCTCGCATGAGCCATCGCTACTCGCCAAGACTCTCTTATGCTTGCCCACTGGTGTTTGTAGCTTGAATACCATACTTTGTGCATGCGAAAAGCGAAGGCTCTGGCAGGACTCCAAGAATGCTTAGACTCGTATGGACCATCCCTGCTCGCCATTGACGCTCCTTTGTGCTGACGTTGACGTCATGGAAACAAACGTCAGTCAGATCCCGCCATTTTGACGTCTAGCTATCTCAACACGCGTTATAACGTTCCAACCATTTTGGAAAATATGAAAGATCTAGGCGTTGTAGAATTTCCAGAATTGTTGGGAACACGCACAGTAAGTCACTGTTTACTTTGAAAGTGGAACGACTCTCACACCATTTTTTCTGCAAGAACAGACCAGAGCATGCAAATATTTAAACTGCTTTAAAAAACTATGTTCTATTCGATTGTTTCGATTTGGAGAATGACTACAACAATAACAGGTAGAAATGCTTAACATTTATCACTGGAGAAATGTTGGCCACAAGTTGTATTAGTAGGAAAGTAGTTTAGCTCAGCTGCCACCTCCTTTGTGTTAACTTACACACATTTTACAGTGAAAAGCAGCTCAGCTGCCACCTCTTTGGTGTTAACTTACACACATTTTACAGTGAAAAGCAGCTCAGCTGCCACCTCTTTTGGTGTTAACTTACACATATTCTTACAGTGAAAACAGCCAAACTGCCACCTCTTTGGGCGTTAACTCTTTGCCTCCTAGTGTCGTCTGCTGATAACCTTTGCAAACAGTTTGGACCTAGATCAGACCCGACAAAACAAGCTCAGCTGCCACCTCTTTGGTGTTAACTTACACACATTTTACTGTGAAAAGCAGCTCAGCTGCCACCTCTTTGGTGTTAACTTACACACATTTTACAGTGAAAAGCAGCTCAGCTGCCACCTCTTTGGTGTTAACTTACACACATTTTACAGTGAAAAGCAGCTCAACTGTCACCTCTTTTGGTGTTAACTTACACATATTCTTACAGTGAAAACAGCCCAACTGCCACCTCTTTGGGCGTTCACTCTTTGCCTCCTAGTGTCGTCTGCTGATAACCTTTGCAAACAGCTTGGACCCAGATCAGGCCCGACAAAACGTCGGCCTGGTCTGGATCCAATATGTTTGACACTCAGATGGTATTCCTGAAAGATTTTTTCAAAAATAAATGATTTTGAAAAAATCAGCAGACGACAAAAAGGCAGGCAAAATTACCACCCAGGGGGCAAAGAGTTGCTGACTTACACTTATTCTTACAGGGCACGCGAGAATTGGGTACTTATCGTATATACATGCGTTGTCACCCTATAAGCGTGCATGCGCAGCTATCTAGTGGGTTGGAGGTCTTAGATTTTGTAAGGCACTTTATCTACTTCCATGCTTTGTATATGTGAGAAGCGAAGGCTCTGGCAGGACTGCACGAATGCTTATGTTCGCATGAGCCATCGCTACTCGCCAAGACTCTCTTGTGCTTGCCCACTGGTGTTTGTAGCTTGAATACCATACTTGGTGCATGCGAAAAGCAAAGGCTCTGGCAGGACTCCAAGGATGCTTAGGCTCGTATGAGCCATCGCTGCTCGCCGTTGACGTTCCTTTGTGCTGACGTTGGCGTCATGGAAACCAACGTCAGTCAGATCCCGCCATTTTAACGTCTAGTAATCTCAACACGCTTTTTAACGCTCCAACTATTTTGGAAATTATGAAATACCTAGGCGTTGTAGAATTTCCAGAATTGTTGGGAACACGCACAGTAAGTCACCGTTTAGTTTGAGAGTGAAACGACTCTCACTCCATTTTTATTCTGCCAGAACGGACCAGAGCATGCAAGCACACACCAACACCATAACTCCATGCAGCACAACGACAGTTCTTGCGAGCTCTAAATTATCTGAATAGAGAATCGACAAGAGTCCTTTCTTGTGAGTTTATTTCAGTCCATTCCAGTTTGACAATGATCTCGTTGATGAAGAGCGATAGCTGCCAATTTTCTAACTTGTATATGAACCTCTTTCTCCTGGTACCATAACCAGGCTGCGATCTGTGAGTCTGTAAATTTCTTCTCATTATCTATCTTTCATCTCGCTTGCATATGTACCTTGCTAGTTGTATGATCTCTGTTCTTGTTTATATTTTTCTTCTTGCTATGATCTGTGTCTTATCCTGGTCATGTTTACTAATGGGCCGGTACACTGTAAAAATAAGTGTACTTTACACCACCGTGTTTGGTGGCAGCTTAACTGCCACTTATTTTGGTGTAACAAATAAGCTGCTTAAAAAAGCTATGTTCTATTCGATTGTTTCGATTTGGAGAATAATTACAACAATAACAGGTAGAAATGCTTTAACATTTATCACTGGCGAAATGTTGGCCACACGTTGTAATAGTAGGAAAGTAGTTCAGCTCAGCTGTCACCTCTTTTGTGTTAACTTACACACATTTTACAGTGAAAAGCAGCTCAGCTGCCACCTCTATGGTGTAAACTTACACACACTTTACAGTGAAAGCAGCTCACCTGCCACCTCTTTTGGTGTTAACTTACACATATTCTTACAGTGAAAACAGCCCAACTGCCACCTCTTCGGGTGTTAACTCTTTGCCTCCTAGTGTCGTCTGCTGATAACCTTTGCAAACAGTTTGAACCTAGATCAGGCCCGACAAAACAAGCTCAGCTGCTACCTCTTTGGTGTTAACTTACACACATTGTACAGTGTGAAACAGCTCAGCTGCCGAATCTTTTGGTGTTAACTTACATATATTCTTACAGTGAAAACAGCCCAACTGCCACCTCTTTGGGCCTTCACTCTTTGCCTCCTAGTGTCGTCTGCTGATAACCTTAGCAAACAGTTTGAACCTAGATCAGGCCCGACAAAACAAGCTCAGCTGCTACCTCTTTGGTGTTAACTTACACACATTTTACAGTGAAAAGCAGCTCAGCTGCCACATCTTTTGGTGTTAACTTACATATATTCTTACAGTGAAAACAGCCCAACTGCCACCTCTTTGAGCGTTAACTCTTTGCCTCCTAGTGTTGTCTGCTGATAACTTTTGCAAAGAGCTTGGACCCAGATCAGGCTCGACAAAACTTCGGTCCTGGTCTGGATCCAATATGTTTGACACTCAGATGGTATTTCCTGAAAGAATTCTTCAAAAATAAATGTTTTTGAAAAAATAAGCAGACGACAAACAGGCATGCAAAACTACCACCCAGGGGGGCAAAGAGTTGCTGGCTTACACTTATTCTTACAGGGCACGCGAGAATTAGGTACTTATCGTATATACATGCGTGAAGTCACCCTAAAAGCGTGGATGCGCAGCTATCTAGTGGGTTAGAGGTCTTAGGTTTTGTAAGGCACTTTATCTACTTCCATGCTTTGTATATGTGAGAAGCGAAGGCTCTGGCAGGACTGCACGAATGCTTATGCTCGCATGAGCCATCGCTACTCGCCAAGACTCTCTTATGCTTGCCCACTGGTGTTTGTAGCTTGAATACCATACTTTGTGCATGCGAAAAGCGAAGGCTCTGGCAGGACTCCAAGAATGCTTAGACTCGTATGGACCATCCCTGCTCGCCATTGACGCTCCTTTGTGCTGACGTTGACGTCATGGAAACAAACGTCAGTCAGATCCCGCCATTTTGACGTCTAGCTATCTCAACACGCGTTATAACGTTCCAACCATTTTGGAAAATATGAAAGATCTAGGCGTTGTAGAATTTCCAGAATTGTTGGGAACACGCACAGTAAGTCACTGTTTACTTTGAAAGTGGAACGACTCTCACACCATTTTTTCTGCAAGAACAGATCAGAGCATGCAAATATTTAAACTGCTTTAAAAAAACTATGTTCTATTCGATTGTTTCGATTTGGAGAATGACTACAACAATAACAGGTAGAAATGCTTAACATTTATCACTGGAGAAATGTTGGCCACAAGTTATATTAGTAGGAAAGTAGTTTAGCTCAGCTGCCACCTCCTTTGTGTTAACTTACACACATTTTACAGTGAAAAGCAGCTCAGCTGCCACCTCTTTGGTGTTAACTTACACACATTTTACAGTGAAAAGCAGCTCAGCTGCCACCTCTTTTGGTGTTAACTTACACATATTCTTACAGTGAAAACAGCCAAACTGCCACCTCTTTGGGCGTTAACTCTTTGCCTCCTAGTGTCGTCTGCTGATAACCTTTGCAAACAGTTTGGACCTAGATCAGACCCGACAAAACAAGCTCAGCTGCCACCTCTTTGGTGTTAACTTACACACATTTTACTGTGAAAAGCAGCTCAGCTGCCACCTCTTTGGTGTTAACTTACACACATTTTACAGTGAAAAGCAGCTCAGCTGCCACCTCTTTGGTGTTAACTTACACACATTTTACAGTGAAAAGCAGCTCAACTGTCACCTCTTTTGGTGTTAACTTACACATATTCTTACAGTGAAAACAGCCCAACTGCCACCTCTTTGGGCGTTCACTCTTTGCCTCCTAGTGTCGTCTGCTGATAACCTTTGCAAACAGCTTGGACCCAGATCAGGCCCGACAAAACGTCGGCCTGGTCTGGATCCAATATGTTTGACACTCAGATGGTATTCCTGAAAGATTTTTTCAAAAATAAATGATTTTGAAAAAATCAGCAGACGACAAAAAGGCAGGCAAAATTACCACCCAGGGGGCAAAGAGTTGCTGACTTACACTTATTCTTACAGGGCACGCGAGAATTAGGTACTTATCGGATATACATGCGTGAAGTCACCCTTAAACCGTGCTATCTAGTGGGTTAGAGGTCTAAGGTTTTTTATGGCACTTTCTCTACTTCCATACTTTGTATATGCTAGAAGCGAAGTCTCTGGCAGGACTGCACGAGTGCTTAGGCATGCATGAGCCATCGCTTCTCGCCAAGACTTGTGCTGGCCCACTAGTGTTTGTAGCTTGAATACCATACTTTGTGTATGCCAAAAGCGAACGCTCTTGCAGGACTCCAAGAATGCTTAGGCTTGTATGAGCCATCGCTGCTCGCCAAGACTTGTGCTGGCCCACTAGTGTTTGTAGCTTGGATACCATACTTTGTGTATACACAAAAGCGAAGGCTCTGGCAGGACTCCAAGAATGCTTAGGCTCGTATGAGACATCGCTGCTCGCCATTGACATTCCTTTGGGCTGACGTTGGCGTTATGGAAACCAACGTCAGTCAGAACCCGCCATTTTAACGCCACGCTTAATAACGCTCCAACTATTTTGGAAATTATTATAGATCTAGGCGTTGTAGAATTTCCAGAATTGTAGGGAACACGCACAGTAAGTCACCATTTACTTTGAAAGTGAAACGACTCTCACACCATTTTATTCTGCCAGAACGGATCAGAGCATGCAAACATTTAAAATGCTTTAAAAAACTATGTTCTATTTGGTGACAAGCAGCTCAGCTGCCACCTATTTGGTGTTAACTTACACACATTTTACAGTGAAAAGCAGCTCAGCTGCCACCTCTTTTAGTGTTAACTGACACACATTTACAGCGAAAAGCAGCTTAGCTGCCACCTCTTTTTGTGTTAACTTACACATATTCTTAAAATGAAAACAGGCCAACTGCCACCTCTTTGGGCGTTTACTCTTTGCCTCCTATTGTTGTCTTCTGATAACCTTTGCAAGCAGTTTGGACCTAGATCAGGCCCGACAAAACAAGCTCAGCTGCCACCTCTTTGGTGTTAACTTACACACATTGTACAGTGAAAAACAGCTCAGCTGCCACCTCTTTGGTGTTAACTTACACACATTGTACAGTGAAAAACAAGCTCAGCTGCCACCTCTTTGGTATTAACCAACGCACACTTACAGTATGTATAGCGTGTAAAAGCAAGCGTGAATTCAAAGGTCTGGATGGTGGGTGGGTGGGTTTAGGGAGGGAGGGAGGTAGATACGTACGTACGTTGGAGGGAGGGAGGTAGGTAGGTACGAACGTATGTATGTACATTCGCATGCACGCACTCACGTATACTATACTTTCGTGTGTGCACTTCGGGTGTGCGTAGGTAGGTAGGCGTGCATACACGCGTGCGTTCGTGTGTGCAGACAGGCATTTGTGTAGATATTCATGCGTAGGTAAGTAGGTGGGTAGGTAGGTAGGTAGGGAGTCCGGGCTGGTGGGCCAGGTAGGTAGGCGAATAGGCACTATCTACCACAGCGAACTCTTAATAAAACAACGTCACGTGACAAATTCAACATGGCGCTCTGCTGTGCAAGTGCGTGAAAGTTCTATATTTCTAATTTACCTCCATTTCGTGACCTGGGTGTACATAAAACATCCTGTGGCTGGTCTCTTTGGTTATGAGCACTTGGCGTATCTTTCAAACGTTCATTTTTTCATATGCATTTTGTCGCTGTGCTAGTTTATTTATATTTTAATTAGTGGGTGGGGTACATTCATCATTGTTCTGGCATGATAGCCCTCAGCATATTCTATTGTTAAGGCATCCGGGTATTTTAGGCTTTATGTAACCCCACACTGAAGAGCTCCACTGAGATACTCAATGAAAATAATGCCAAACACTTATCAAAAAGTGTTCAAAATCCCAAAATTTTAATCAATAATATGTTCGCAAATATGTCCGATTATTCTGTATCAAAAGAAAATCATATTTCTAATCAATTCTGAAAATTTCAACGCAAAGTTATGAGTATTTTTAAAGATATAGCAACTTGTTATAAATTCACCCAAATACGTTGGGATAATGGAAAATTACCAGAGCTCTCGGAAACGCAGAATTACGCGTATTGGGACGCAAACTTTTTGCCTGGGACGCATGGTTTTCACCAGGCGGGAGCTCTGGGTATGCATGTTTTTTTAGTCGGCATGTGCCAAAAATCCAGTAGCTGAGATATAAATACGCTTTGGGAGATCAAAAGCCCTTTAAAATTATCGATCACGACACTCTTTTCGAGCCGCGGGAGATGTCTGTCTCTGTTAACCAATCGTATGACTCGGACCGCAGTGAAGAGCAATCCTGACAGGTGATTGACAGGATTACCGATGCGGGACAGTGTGATTATTAAATAATTATGCAAAGATTATCGGCTAATTGTTTTAAACAGATGCGCTATCGATTTACCGTTAATTAATGGGAGAAAAACTAATAGGGTATTGTAACCAACATCGGACTTGCTTGTCAAGTTACCAACTTCCGAATTAGACTGATTAGGGATGAAAGAGAAAACTTGTTAACATGAAAAAAAAGCAATTAGTTTACGGATTTGCATTTCTTCATTCGTTCATTGCTACGGCAAGCAAAGAGAATTGTTGAGAAAAATCGTTGCATCGGTAAGCCATATACGATAACGTCCGAATGACAAAAGTTCCAAATGAGCAAGCCATACGATTAAGATGAAATATATCATCGGCAGTTCAAGTGTCTTGAGAAAGTCAAACAAATGAATAAACACAAACATATCACTTTCTGCAAGTAAAATCATTCATTCTAAATCAGGAAAGCCATCTTAAATGGCTAAGTAATGTCAGTCTATTCATTGCAACCGCCGTAGACACTAGCGAGATGTGCTTTTTTGGAAGAAAAAAGATTTCCATCTGCATCAGATTAATCAAAACAGAGGACTGCTATCTATCTGTCTGTCTGTCTGGTAAATGAATAAAACAAGTACCAACAGTTAAAACTTTTTTTTATTTTGATAAGGCCAAACAAAACAAATGTGTGTTCAGGTTTCACGAAATTTAAAAATATTGCAAAATATTTTGTTTTGTTACAAGGAACAATCCATTAATGCTTAAAGGGTTTAAATCAGTTGATCTAAGAATTATTCAAATGTATCACTTCCGGCTAAAATGGAAAAGATTAACGGTATTCACAAATTGGTGGGACTCCAATTTTTTTGGAGTGGGACTCCCACTTTTTCCAGTGGGACTCCTACTTTTTGCCAGATGGGAGTCCTGAACTCCTGTTTTCAAAATCCTAGTGAGAGCTCTGATTATTTGTGTAATCACCGAGTGCGTAAAATGCCTCAATGATCCAGAGCGGGATATGGCGTATTACTGTTTAAGAGAATGGCTGCATCGTATGTTCAAAAATTCTTTTTTACATGGCCACCACCTCTAGTGAAAAATGATGATAATTATCTCTGAATAATACATGAATGACCCAAATACCTGTGCTAGTAGTTTGCATATATGGCAAAATTTCAAATTTAATTCACCATATCTACATTAATTGCTGGTTCCCGCTTTACAGGTGGTCAGTAATGGAAAAACAGGTAACCAGTACCCCCCAATACCTGGAAATGGGGGAGGGGTCTGGTTACCTGTATTTACATTACTGACCACCTGTAGACAGGGAACCAGCATTTAATGTAGATATGGTGAATAGCATTCAGGAATCCGGGTCGTTTCGGCCTTTGGTCGTTTTGACCTTACTTTGGGCCTATTTTGGTTGGTTTGGCCGTGAGTCGTTTCGGCAGTGTGTCGTTTCAGCCAGTTTAGATATTACTCCAAAAATCCACCTATTTTGTAGTCACTTTGTTTAAAACAAATATTCACGGCATTACGGGTTAATGGGAAATAAATGAACTACTCCAAGTGTACATTTTCATAACTTTGATGACCATAAAATTTAATGTAAACTAGTCACGTTAGCTAAACTTTACAGGAAGCTAATGGTGCTAAATGAATATTCTTAATGTGATTCCAGATGGCAATAGGAGCCGCTGTTTTTATTTTGAATGATAGTGTGCCTTTAAATGATCAGATTTCAGCTAGTCTCCGAAGTTGCCAGGGATTTTTTTTGCAATTTTGGGAAGGGGCCCTAGGGCCTTTCAGATTGGGAAAATTAGCGCGGTAAACCACTAAATTGGGAAATTTTCTAAACAAACAAGAACAACATTTTTCGGTCAGTTTAAAAACAAATTAGCTATAACACATACTATTGCCATTAAATTGAAGGAAAATAGGATGCAATTCTAGTAGATTGTCATTATGTAGCTTGTGTGTGTGTGTGAAAATTCTAAAAAAAAAAAAAAAAAAAAAAAAAATTTTTTTTTTTTTTTTTTGAAATTGGGATTTTTTTTTGAAATTGGGAAAAAAGTCACCTAAATCCAATTGGGAAAGGGGCCGAATTTCGGCCCCTTAGGACACCAAAAAATATCCCTGGTTGCACATATCAGTTAAAGTGCTGATCAACATAAGAGTTTTTTATGCGCTGTATTTTCTATTTTAATGGCCACTGTTATGCATTTTTTGGATGCTGGATAAAAGTTTGACACTCTGCAACCCTTGAAATTATTTTAATATTCTTTAATAGCAACCTGCATCAAAGCTGTGTTCTTCTACGTTACAATGATATTGGCTGCGTATTTAAAATATAAATCATTATTGGCCGCAGCCGCATATATACATTATTTAAACGGAATGATCTGGGGCTTTCATATCGCTACTGTCAATGCTCGCTATAGTATTTGGGCCATCTCATATATATCATCGCTTTTGTATAAAGTAGCCCTTAAACATTTCGATCCAGTTGCTTGAAATATAAAGTGTCAGTATTTTACCAGTTGATTTTTGTATGACAGGAAAATACAGACACAGTGTTTTACCTTTGATTTTCTCTTAGCACACACTGATATAATTTTCTCGATTGCTTTAGCAAGACGTATATTTTAGATCAAACAAAGCTATGGGGATGCAGATTGAAGACCAATTATGATATATAATATAACATAAAACATGGTTCAAAATCTTCATAGCCATTATTGATGTGGTGCCTCAGTTCAATAAAACTGTGCTATTTGTACAGTGTATTTGGCACCAAAATATTTCCCCGAGGATCGAACCATGTTCCCTGATGCATCAAACGGCAAGGGGCCAGAATAAAAAAGAACGCTTTAACAGCCTCTCAAAATAACCTATGCAATAAGTCTATACATTGTCCGTATTTACCCTAATGGAAATTCTATATGTCCGTATTTTCCCTGTGTACATGTATGTCCGTAGTTTCCCTACCTCGTCCGTATTTACCTGAATTTGGGTCACATGCAGTTTTGCTTAGTTGTCTGGTTTCCAACCCATATATCGTCTGTTCTCTTGTTGCAGGGTACAGGGATGACATTATGCAAGTTTAAAAGCTGGTATAACTCCTGCCAAATAAGGACAATGGCTTATGAAACATGGGCGTGTAAATTTTGTCTGTATTTACCCGGATTGACCCTATAGAAGATAGCCGCGTAGCGCAGTCGGTAAAGTGTCTGGCTACAGATGGGTGTCTGACTGCAGATCCAGGGGTTGCGAGTTCGATCAAGGCCCGGTCCCTTACTTTCGTGGAGATTGATCATGAAATAATTTCTACGGTCATTCTCCTCCCTTCCGCTGATTTATTCAAGAAGGTTACAAGCGAAAGTATGTGCACAAATTACTGGTTAACTGCTTGTTCAAGCTTGCCCAGGAAAAAGTGTGGTTAGGTGAACTGACCGTCCCACCATGACCATAGCTGTTGATTTGGGACGTAAAGCAACAAAACAAACAAATATAGAAGATAGCTAGAACACAAACAGAAAGGCACTTTTCTTTAACTTTACACAAAAAACACATTTCTGTACCTGTCTACATCGCAATGATAGCCTTTTCATTTTTTTATGCTCAAACACGAAATCTACTACAGAGTACTTTGTGCAGTTGTTCCTCATTCCAAGTATGGTACGTAAATTTTCCTGAATTGTGGCCCAAACAGTCTGGCTCCCTTCCCAAGATCTACCTATCTTGGGTCAGGTATATGCTAATCCAGGCGGTCAAGATTTTGACTGGGATTTGACGAGAATCTCAGACTATGCATGATCCAGAGGGAAGTAAGCCTAAACTATGAAAAAATGACATGTATGATCAAGCAGGTAATGATTCATGAGGGTTTTAGATACAATTAAAATCAACCGTATTTGTGGCAGGAATCCAGTAAAAAAATGTGTGTTTGTTTTTTTTTGCAAAACTTAAGAGAATTATTTTTTGTTATGCACTCTTAACTAAAGGCCTGAATATGGTACATGTACCCTTTTCTTGTTGTTTCAGTTAGCAATGAAGTTCCTGAGCATCCTGTCATCTGTCCAGTGTCGGGTCACATATACGAGAAGAGGCTCATCGAGAAATATGTGCGGGAGAATGGAACAGAACCGATGACAGGGGAGAAGATCACACTGGAAATGTTGGTCGACATTAAAAGTAAGAGAAATTAAGTTGCCATTTCCATGTTTTAAATATCCAAATACTGATTATATGGTAAAAATTTTGAAATAAAATGTTGGTTGCCAGCGCCGAAGTTCACAGGAAATGCTCGTCAGAATAGCAAACGGGGTAGACCCTGATCTGGGTCTGTGCTGTTTAGCTACGACTTTTTTGCATCAACTAGTTTTCCATAGTAAGACAAGTTGCATCTAATCAGATTAACAGAGAAGCATTTTTCTTAAATAATGTGCCTCAAATTTTAAAAGTTGTATTTCAAAGTGTAGATCAGTATTTTTCATAAATTTGTAGTCCTTAAAATCTGTTGGACATTCCTGTACATAATCCTTCAAAATTGTTGAATAATTTAACCCTTAAAGCGCCAAGAAAAAAATGCATCTGAAAATGTCGTCTGCTGCAAATTATTGCCTAACATTACTGACGAATTAAGTATAGAAGCAAACAGCATGGACCCAGAACAGACTGCTCCTATAGGAGCAGTCTGATCTGGGTCCACAATGTTTGCCATAGAGGCTTCTTAAACATTTCAGCAGACAAGAAAATCAGATGACTTTTGTTGTGAATGGCGCTTTAAGGGTTAATACCATATTGGACCCAATTAGTACACAGTGTGCATAACATTTTCAAAATCCTACACCCTCTTTAAAAACAGTGTAGATCCAGATCAGCTGGCTTTGTTGAAGCCAGATGATCGGGATCCACACTGTTTTTCATGCACAAAATGGATTCATACTAATTTAATGGAATTGCTATACTTGACTGGCTGGAAGTCTGTTGATAAAGCATTCACAAATTTTGCCATTATTGGTTTAATATGGTAGCCTTGCTGTATGTATCTCACTGTAAATTAGAAAATTTTTGTGAGAATTTTATTTTCGTGAATAGCATTAAAAGACATATTAGTGATGTGAAAAATTCGCGACTAAGGCATGATTTACCTATCTCAGTAAACGACAAAGTGATTTTGCCATTTCGCGAGGGTTTTATTTTCACGAAAGTTTCTCGCGAAAATTTCCGAATTTACAGTATTGTATTCTAATATTTCAGCTTCTCCCCTGGTAAAACCTCGTCCTCCATCAGCAACTAGTATCCCAGCCATATTGAAATCCCTCCAAGATGAATGGGTGAGTACTGGGGTGTGGAAATAGCAAAAGTTAATACTTGCACAAGTAAATTGTCAAAGTGTACTTGTCCAAAGAAACTTTTATTTGTCCTAAAGATCAGATAATGCTCAAAGAACTAGGCTCAGCCCTTAATGTGCTTAAAACAATAAACATGTATAAACCCTTTTAAAAACAGTTTGAAACCAGATATAAACTATATTGAAAACAACTTGTAAATTCAGATCAGCTGAATAAGCCAGATGATCGGATCCACATTGTTTTACTGTTTTCCCCACAACACAAGAGTTCATCCTCATAAGTATAAAATACGAAATACAGATCTTTAAGCGTGTAAAACTTTTAACAAGTTAAGTAAATAAGCTTGTCCTGAATGAAATAGGACAAGTCGGGCATGGTATTTCCACAGCCCTGGGCGAGTATATGCAAGTGGCGTTTATTAACGGCAGTGCTTTCTAATGTACATAATGTCATACAATCAAATCGGGGCTCTTTTTTAGTATTTTCAAATTAAAACACATGTTCAAACAGCATGTAAATTTCATGAATTAAAGATGGATTTTTGCTTATTTTGCAATGCCTTCAAACAGCAAAGTGCTTAGGTCTTTATGCAAGAATAAGTGTTTGCATACTTTCACAGGCATCAGACAGCTGTCCTACTCAAATCAGCAATCGGATGAGTCAGTGTGTCCTTTACAGACCTGTTTTAACCCTTAAAGTGCCAATCGCAACAAAAGTCATCTGCTTTTCTCGTCTGCTGAATTGTTTAAGAAGCCTCTATGGCAAACAGTGTGGGCCCAGATCAGACTGCTCCTATAGGAGCAGTCTGATCTGGGTCCACCCTGTTTGCTTCTATTCTTGAATTCTTCAGTAATGTTAGACAGTTATTTGCAGCAGACGACTACAGCAGACGTCATTTTTCGGATGCATTTTTTCTTGGTGCTTTAAGAGTTAAATATGTAGCTGGATCATAATTTAACACTCTAAATCCATACCCATCTGTTTACATCTTGGCCTCAACATGAGAAAACCTGTTGTCGTGGTTTGCGACCAGGTAAGGCTCAGTCCAGCCTGCTCAGCTACAGAGACTAGCTAGAATCTTGAAAAAAATTTGCATGTAGCAAGTGTAGCTGTTACTGTAAATCCGGAAATTTTCGCCAGAATTTTATTTTCGCGAATAGGGTTAAAAGACATTCTTGGGTGCTAAAAATTCGTGATTAGTGCATGATTTTCCTATATCAGTAATCAACAGAGTGATTTCGCCATTTAGCGAGGATTTTATTTTCACGAAACTTCGCATATGCGAAGTTTCGCGAAAATAAAACCCTCGTGAAAATATCCGAATTTACACTATACTTTACAGAGAGCCAATAACAAAGGATCTGATCAGATTGTGCGGATGTGCAGTCTGGTCTTGTATCAAGGCCCATCGACACATATTATTTTGTATTTCCATTTCAGGATGCAGTAATGTTACACAGTTTCACACTGAGACAACAGCTACAGACAGCTAGACAAGGTTGGTTAAACATTTTGCATGCTGGGTAATTTTTTATATGCTTTTTTGTCGTCTGCTGTTTTTTTTTCAAAATCAACTTTTAGAGAGAAAAAATCAGGAATCCCATCAGAGTGTCAAACAGTTATGATCCAGATCAGGCCCGACCATTTGTCGGGCCTGATCTGGGTCCAAACTGTTTACAAAGATTATCAGCAGATGACATCAGTAGGCAGTGTTAATGTTTCTGAACTTGGTATTTACTAATGTGGTAATTGAGAAACTCAATTACTGGTAACCCTTATCTTGATTGATATTTTATGTACTACACTCCTCCCTGATTTTTATCAAACTTACTTGCGGACTGGGACGTAAAGCATTACCACAAACAAACAAATATCAAACTTGCAGGTTTTGTCTTATAAGCATGCAGTGACAAGCAGATTGGAAAACAGTGTTGGTTTTGTTTGTGTTTGTGTTGCAACGTCCCACCAACAGCTAAGGTCATATGGAGACGGGGCAGCAGCTTAAAGTCTCATCCGACAGACTGGTGAAGCCGGGAATCGAACCTGGGACCCCTGGTTTATACGGCGAGCGGTTTATCCACTACACCACGGCGGCTCCTAAAAAAAAAGACAGTGTTGGTCGGGAGCCAGCTGATCTGGATATGCACTGTTTTAAAAACAAGATTCACAAGATACGTGCTGAAACAAAAAGTGTCAGATTTTTTGAAAGAAGTCTTATATGTCAGTACTGATAGCAAACTCACAAACTCCGCATTTGTTTCACCCTTTTTTGCACAAGAATTTGGCGTAATTTTGCTCAATTCAAGCTGTGCACCTTTTTGCAAGTGCAATCAAAGATATTCATTTAAGTCTGTTGGTTCACACCAATAAAGAAATATATACTAGACGACTTTGAAAACGCATCACCATATTTTTGCACTTTTCTTGCAAACCGTATATGCGATTGAAAAGTTACTCACAGGTTTTAATGCGCAACCCAGAATTGGTATGAATCAGTCATTAATTTGACTGCACTATCACGCGACACTGCTGATGACGTCACATGGGTACATACAGCATTCAGCAACTTTCTGCACAAATAAATGAAGCCTTTTGATTATTTTTATGTTTAAACTGTGGCGAAAATGATGCCATGTAACCAAAGGAGTTTATAGATAACTATAAAATTTCGAAAATAAACGTCAAATTTGAACATCAATTTATAGCTCCTTTTTAGAAACATCTCCATTAGTTACCTTTATGTACGCTTTCATTACTGATATTGATTACATACACTGACAAGCATGTGGGGAAGACGTTTTGATGTAAATCGTTGCAGGAGATCTGCTGTCATGTGATCAAGAACGTCTTAAAAACTTACGTTAACGTCACTTGCACAATACAAAAGACACGTGATACAAGCGTTATTTATGAATAATTTTTCATTTGTGTATGCCCTTAGCCTCTCCCAATAAAACCGGACGTAAGAAATAGAAACTTTGAAAGGCCCAAGACGTTGAATTTTATTACTAGACTATAGTAATCAGGGTGGGTGGGGTATGTCTGTAATTTTATAGGGGTGTAATTTCGAGCATACCAAACTGTGAATTCATTTCTAATCCTTCAATGATGAATGTGCAATCGTGAAAGAAGCAAAGGACGCAAATTCGTTGAGTCAGGAATCAAAACTAACGCGTGTTAAATTGCAGCTTAATTTGTGTCCTTCAAAATCGACCACCCCTGTCTTAAAACGGATACTTTTTCAATACCTTTAAGTAAATTTACAACCATGAAATTTCTAGGACACACTAAAAGATGGTCAGGTTATGATATGCAATAATAATTATCTCGCTGACATTCTCAGGGTCTGTGAAATAAAGGATTTAATCTGGGTGATGCGTTTTCAAAGTCCTTTAGTATATATGTATATTTGATTTAGCCTTATGATTACCCTTGAAGTTTTGTTTCAGAATTATCTCATGCCCTGTACCAGCACGATGCTGCCTGTCGTGTGATAGCCCGTCTTACCAAGGAAGTGACTGCTGCCAGAGAAGGTATGAGTATTATTTATATTTTATGTATCTCTTATGATGATATCAGTATTTGAAATGCGCTACAGTTAAACCTGTGTAAAACGGTCACTCTCAAAAAGACTGATAATTGGTTTTCAAGACCAATTATCACTTAATGCAGGTCAAAAGTCAAGGGGAGCATTCTGCAATACTTTCACCCTTTATTAAGCTATCATTGGTCATTAAGATCTTTGTCTTTTTTGAGTGGCAGTTTTACACAGGTTTTGCTGTATTTAAATTGGCAAATCCAGTTTTTAACCAATCAATGGCAAATAAACCTGTCAATTCCATGAATATTTTATTGTGTTTGAAAGACCTGTATGCATATTTTTTTTTAAATTTGGACAGTAAAAACCTGTTAAGCAACCACTCAAAAATAGACAAAACAAAGGCCAATGACAAATGGTTTCTTAATGAAGTTCGAAAGTATTGCAGAATGCTCCCCTTGGAGCATTCTGCAATACTTTTGTCCTGCATTTAGCGAGAATTGGTCTTAAAAAAACAATGTTGGTCTTCTGTTTGAGTGGCCCCTTAAGACATGTTTTACTGTATAAAGAGGTTAGTAGACTCTAAATCTGCAAATAAGGTTGCTGAATATTTTTGTTTTTTAATGCAAAAGGTGTTGATGTTGGTGCTATGCTACATTCTGTGGCATCTCATCTCAATCTCCACTATTAGGATGCATTGGGTTAAAGTTGGCAAGTGGCCATTTACCATGCCTCAGGCTTTCCAGCGTTCCTAGTTTTTCCTAGTTTTCCTACTTTTTCCTAGTATTTTAAATGTGTTCCTAGTTTTTCCTAGTTTTGTCAAAAACCTCCTAGTATTCCTAGTTTTTCATAAATTTGACACCTTTTTGGATAAGTGTTTTGAGATTTTGTTTCAGAATAAGATCTTTATGGTGTTGAACTGACAGTCTTTGGTGTTCTTTGTGTGGTCTGTTGTCACTGATGCATAGTCTAGCCTTCTCGGGAGCCGGACAAAACATCCCGGGACAAAACATCCCATGCCATTTTTTTACACCCCGCACAAAACATCCCACAAAGATTTGCCACCCCGGACAAAACATCCCACGCTGTTTTTGTCACCCCGGACATAACATCTCATGCCATTTTTGCCACCCCGGACAAAACATCCAATACTCAGACTGCTCCTTCAGGGTAAGTCTCATTTGTGACCTTCATCTACTATGACATGTACAAGCAGTGAATGCCCTAGTATGACTGTCCAAATGATATAAACTAGATCTTAAATTGATTGAAAGGCAGTTTCACAATGTAAATTGAATTTATTTAAATATAATTATATCTTCTTGTGACAAACAACTAAATTTGTGTGTTAAGAAGCCAATTACATCTTAAAAGAAATCATTTACAGTTTGGGTCAAACAAACTATTATAATTGAGAAACAAATGTCTATTAGTCTAATTATCTATCTACCTTTGATCTCCAATCATTTCAATAGGTATGGTACATTAAGAATATTTATTTATTTATTTATTTATTTATACAATGTTTAATGAGGGTAGCACAATTAGTTATAAATAACTATTCTACCTTGTGGCCCTCGGAAATACAAAACAGATATGTACATATTTACATACGATAAACGAATGATAAAAAATCAGCTTAGGAATCACATAGTTTTGAATGATCATATTCCATATTAAGACGTCCAGGGTTAACAACTCAAGATGAGATCAAATTTGGCACATAATGTGATAAGTGAAATGAATTTATCATTCAAGAATACCTTACTGGTAAGGTTAAAAAAGAAATTCGAGCGCATAAAACATAACTAGAAAATTAAAAAAAAAAAAAAAAAAAATCATTGCATTGAAAACCAACAGTTTGATAAGCTTTGGTGTAAAAACACTAAAATTTGCATGCATATATCTATGCAATATACTACAGAACATGAATGAGTGTCGCTCTTGTACCGTGGACGCAACAGCATAGTTTGATACCCTGATAGACAGGAGGTATGTGGCGGATACCAATGTCCAGACAGCATCCTCATGCCCAATCAGCTGTATCCAGAGATGCATACACGGCGAAACGCCAATCACTCCAGTGAAATCTGCAGCAGAATATTATTAAGAATGTATGTTAAAGACATGTACACTTTAAAAGCATAATTTAATATCAATAATAATAGTGACAATTAACTAAATGGGATGTTTTATGCACTTTCATAGGCTTTAAACAGAGTGTGGGATGTTTTGTCCGGGGTGGCAGAAGAAGCATGGGATGTTTTGTGCGGGGCGGCAAAAATGGCATGGGATGTTTTGTCAGGGGTGACAAAAACTGCATGGGATGTTTTGTCCGGGGTGGCAAAAAATGGCATGGGATGTTTTGTCCCGGGATGTTTTGTCCTACATTCAGCCTTCTCAGGTGATAATTGGAGGTTGGACTATACTCTATTATGACTACAATTGACTCAAACCCCCTAGTGGAACCTTAGAGTTTTGCAAGTTCAGTTTGAACATAAGAAATAAACCATATATATAAATATGTAGACATGTAATGTTCATGACATCTTGCGTTGTTTTAAAATGCTGTATCCATCCTTAGACCATTGTAAGTGTCTACCTTACTCTTGCACCAGTGTGAAACAGACTCTATTTTGGTCTGATGGTCAGCTTTTTTTGTGAGGTTTCATATAAGGCAGCATAAAAAGGAGTGAGGTAAGGTAAATGCTTTTTGGTTTATTTCTTGCTTTATTCTGAGGTCATGTAGGAATAACAAATTGATCCTAACGGCACTCTTCTAAGGCAGGAGTACTCTGTGCTCATCCTTTCACCAGTAACTGATAAGTATAGTGAAAGAATGTGCCGGACCTGGGAATCGAACCTGCAAAACTCCCCAATATTAGGCTGGACACGCTGCAAAAAACTGGGCTGTTAGATATAAGATTGCATCAATTGGGTTTATTGACATCTGAATTATGTCCTGATATACTAAAATCACTGTATAAGGTTATCAACAAGTCAAGTCTAATACACCCCAAGTCTAATACAGATATATGCCTATATCTGTCTAAATCTTATATTAAAAAAGAGCATACAATAAATGGGAGCATTGCCCTCTGAAATTCATCATTTTCTGAAGGTAAAGTTGCCCCTGTAAAATGACCAGAGATGGCTTTCTCTTCTTTCTTGGTTTTCAAAATTTTCCGGGGGAGGATCCCCAAAACCCCTTTCAGAAGTCTGTTGTAATTTTACAGTCCAACAATGCTCAACACAAGACTAGTTGGAAAAGTGAGGTAACCAACTCAAGGAGTGAAACACACACACAAAGTGGGGCCTACTTCCTTAATTTGTGATATGTTGGCTAAGAATTTGCTGTATCCTCTATCTGTCAAATATGGGGCTGGAAAATACCAAGATCCAGTAAAATTGCTAAAAATTCAATTTTAATTTACTCTTTGTTATTATTATAATGTAAGTGAACAACCTTTATTGCACCTAAATTAGTCTTTATAAAAACTTTTATTTGGTATAAGAGTCTGCTCTATTGACTGCAGAAGACAACTAAGTCAGCTTGCTGTAACAGTCTTTTAGTATAAATGTGTACAGTTACTGTGGTTATCGGGTAAAGAAAGTAAAAACATATAACCAAAAAACTCCTAGTTTTTGCCTCAAACTTCCTAGATTTTCCTAGTTTTTTCCTAGTATTTTGTAAATACTTTTCCTAGTTTTCTCCTAGTTTTTTCAAAGATGCTGCTGGAAAGCCTGCATGCCTATTACTAGAAAAATATTTTAAGAAGATAAAATAAAAACAATGATAAATTGGGTGAAAATGTGAAACAGTGTTTCCGCGAGAGTGCGTTTCTTGTGTTTTTGACGCAATAAATTGACTGCTGACGCACTGACAATTTGTCTGTGCGTTTTTTGTGACACACACAAAAACAGCAGCGAGAACAAAACTATGTCATCTTTATGTGCCGAGATTTGAGGACTTCCAAGTTTACCTCGACGATAACGCTTCTATAAGTATTGTTCCTGTCGAAAATAGACCTGCGCTCAAATATTTTTGCTGGATATTTCCATGACGTATCTGATTTATTTAAAGAAAACAACGACTGCGCATGTCAAAAGTCATTGCACAGATGCGGTTTTATTCCAAACATTTTTGGCCTGTTTTGCTCTCACTGCTTTTTTGGGGCATCATACAACATAAATTTTAAAGAAGTAGTCTTGAAAAGAAAGTTTTCTTTGCCCCAATACACCAAAATATATAAGACAATGATTTTAAAAGAAATGAAACCAATGCATCACATCTGTTTTTAGACTGACCGTCTGGGCATGGGTAAAGCGCTGAACTGTTAGACATTAATGGCTGCCCCGTCATGAAATTGGTGAGCAGGCGCTTTTATTTCTTGTCCTCTGAAGGATAGGGCTTTAACTACAAGCAACACAACACAGTTGCATAGTTCCCATGAAACAGAAAAAGTAACAATTAAAAGCCGTCGATCTCAAGCCTATCGAGATGACCATTATCTTACGATAGAGGACATTCTTCAAATACCTATAATATGGACGCATGGGCAGACAAATAAAAAGGTATTTTACATAAAAAAGTTCTGACCCTCTAAATTTGCCAATGACCCCCAAGTTTTCAAACAAGCGGTCATCAATGACCCCCAAAAATTCTGGTCTTGCAGAAACACTGTACAGTGAATCATCGTCACCATTTTCTTGTATTTGTACAAATAGGCATGAAAATAGCCTGCATATGTGTGGCATGTCGGACTGTCTCTAAGCCCTAATGTAACTCATAACTCTGTTTTCCCAATTTGAAAATGGTGGATTCTCTAGAAAAATCCTTGAACATATAATCTACTTTGAAAAGTGCTTTAAAACTACAGAAGGGCTCACACAAAGAAATACTTGAAAATGGAAGACACTCTTTATGAGTCCTTGAAAATACAATCTGCCTTGAAAAGTGCTTGGAAACCATCAAAGGGCTCATACTCAAAATACTTGAAAATGGAAGACACTCTTTAAATTATAAGTCCTTGAAAATACAATCTGCCTTGAAAAGTGCTTGGAAACTACCGAAGTTTTCACACAAATGAAAAACTCTTTAAGTTTTTGAAAATACAAAAGCCTTGAAAACTGCAGGAAAAACTACCCCATGGCCTTGAAAAAACACTCTTTGTAGTTGTAAATTAAAGGTAGGTGTGTGCCATAACAGGGCCCAAGTTTATAAAACTTTTTCATGCTCAACTCAATTGAGGGAGCTCAGCGGTAGAGAGCTTGACTCGAGACCGAGGGGTGGCGGGTTAGAGCCTCACCGGCGTCACTGCGTTATGGTCCTTGAGCAAGACACATTTATCCTAGCTTAGTACAGGTTCAACCCAGGAAGACCCGTCCCTGTTTAACTGAAAGATTGTTGATGGGACGTAAAGAATCAAATCAAACAAAAATCAACCAAATTGAGCATGACATTTCATCTCATAAGAACTAAAATGCTGAAAAATATAGATTTTTACTATCTTTTAAACTCTCAGATGTTGTTTTCATCCTGCAAATAAATTTTAAAATGCCAAAATTTGTTGACATTTTAACATTTATGAGCAGGATAAATGTCATGCTCAGTTAAATTGAGCATGACATTTTTTTTATAACCTTGAGTCCTGGGCTCGAGGTTATAAAACTTGAGTTCATTCTCAAACTCAAAATAAAGCGCAATGATTGGCTGCTTGAGGACACATATCTGCAAGCAGCCAAACATTACACTTTATTTTGAGTTTGAGACTGTACTCAAGTTTTATAACCTTGGGGCCTGGTTTCAAGAAGGCTGGTTTTGTCAAGTAGACTAATATATCTTCCGTTCTTTGTATTTCAGCTTTGGCTACACTCAAGCCCCAGGCAGGAATCACAGCAGGAAGCTATGCACCAGCTGCACCTCAACCGGTGAGTTTAAAAACTGGTTTCAGGCTTCAAAGAGTTTGAGGGGATGGCTTTTAACTTAACCCTTAAAGCGCCAAGAAAAAAATGCATCTGAAAATGTCGTCTGCTGAAGCCGTCTGCTGCAAATAATTGCCTAAAATTACTGACCAATTAAGTAAAGAAGCAAACAGCTTGGACCCAGAGCAGACTGCTCCTATAGGAGCAGTCTGATCTGGGTCCACACTGTTTGCTTAAGAGGCTTCTTAAACATTTCAGCAGACGAGAAAAGCAGAGGTCTTGTTGCGATTGGCGCATTAAGGGATTAATTTTCTTTTCCAGTTATTCCTGTAATGTTAAGGCAAATCACTATTTTGAGTGAAAAAGTTCAACCCCATCATCACACATGCCTTAAATAACTATTTATTTTGGTTTCAGGCATCAACAATGTAATGTGTTCATATAAGTTATGTGAAACAATTTTACCTGCAATTTCACATGCAAATGCAAAAAACAACCTTTAAAAGGGACAAAAGTAAAAAAAAAAAAAAACGTCACTCACTTGCTTGGTACTTATTGCATATGATCGAAAGCCTTCAAGTGCCCATGCTTATGTATCAAGCAGGGCTAGAGGCAGGGGACAAAAATTCCACTCGTCCGCTCATATTGACAAGTGGATTTTAGAAAGGACGAGTGATTCTTCCCAAAGCACTTGTCCTGCAGGACGAGTGCTGAAATCTGCGGGTGAAACTAGCATTTTCTAAATGGCAGGAAGCGTTTTCATCGAGCCAAATACCTTTCCAATTCCGAAAGTAGAAACCGGATGTTGTGATTGCAAATGGCGAATAAAAGCTGCGCAGTATAATGCGCGGTAGTGTGGTAGACTGTATCGAAGTAAATATTGATTTTTCGGAGCGCATTTTCATCAATGAAATAGGTTTGTATAGTGACAGACTGTATCGCTGTAATTATTGATTTTTCTTCTTTATAACTGAATGACAGGCATAATAGATTTATAGATCAGGCAACAGGGGTTCTGCTAAAATGTCTGACATACGAAAAGCGGAAAGTAAAACGAAAGTCGCAACATGAGTATTGAATGTAAAACTGAATATCCACCGCTCAATATGCTAAACTAATACTCAACTTCCGCTAAAGCAAACAAATACAATGTGATAGGGAGGAGAACTTTATAAGCTTTGCTTTCGTTCTAATCCTTTATATTGTCTACAGATTTATGTATGTATACTGTAATTATTTGTGTGTTATTTCAAATAAAATATGTTTAAATTATAATGTAAAACTCTTTTTGTCAGTGTATGGGATGCAGTTATGAAACTGACTGCAGTGGGTAAATATCATTTTAGCAGTAATATAAGGGACTTCAAAAACATCAAATTACCCCCCCCCCCTCCCCCATTTTCTTTATTGCATGCAATTTTTAAGGACGAGTGCATGTGTTTGCAGGACGAGTGAAAATTGTAAGTCGCTCGTCTTGCAGGGCAAGTGCAAAATTTAAATATTTTTGTGCCCTGAGAGGTCTGAATTTTGGTCCGAGTTTTCATCTACATTCATACTACTTTATGTGCTAGCAGCAAAAGCTCTGTCGTCTGCACATTTGCGCAGACTCGCATAAGCCTTCATTGCTCGACAATGCAATTAATACGAAAATCTACCGGTCTCTGCAATTTTCGCAATAAGTGAATTACAAGTTATAATATTTTTACATTTATGATAGAATGAGTTAAACTTGTTTCTGATTGCAGTCATATGCAGCAGAGGCAGACTCAGAGGCGGCTGAAGAACCAATGGAGGAAGCAGGCATGAGTGAAGAGGTTCTACAGAAGGTATGTAATTTCTAAAATAAAAAATGGTTTGTTTATTCAGGGGTGTGGATATAGCAATTTGCCAAAACTATACTTGCCGAGGGACAGGTAAAATGTCAACATACTTGTCCAATGAAAATTTTACTTGTCCCAAAGAACAGATAATGCACAAAGAAAATGCAGTTGAAAACAATATAGATCCAGATCAGCTGGCTTCTGAAGATAAGGATCCACACTGTAGCCCATACAACATGGCATTGTGAGTTCATAATACAGAATTGCATTAACTTTCCCAGGACAAGTAAATGGAAATTTTTTTACTTGTCCTGAATGAAATGGGACCAGATTGGACAAGCCAGGCATGGTATTTCCACACTCCTGCTTCGTTGTTTCCCTACCCAGCTATTTTACCCCCAACCCCAAAATTATAGCGTCAGATTTTTTTTAATGTCCGCCTATTGAGCATGTGTATCAGATTCCTGACTTGATAGGATAAAGAATTTAAAAACAAAAAGTATTCTATCGTCAACTTTCATAAAAGAGGATTTAGCCCTTACCATGCTGGATATTTTCATGAACTACACTCCTAAACTATCATCCATTCTAGTAATAAGCATTTACTACATTGAGAGTAGTAAACAGTGTGTACCCATATCAGCTGGCTTCTGAGAAGCCAGCTTATCTGGATACATACTGTTTTCAAAAGGGGATATATCCAATCCTCAGTGTGGTAAGAGTTTTTAAGTAATTATTTGAAATTAACTTTCAGAGTTTTAGAGATTTTTTCTCCCTATTGCAGATTTAAGTACATATATAAAAGTCTTTATCACCCAAACTTTGAAAAAGTTCAGGAGGCATATTCAGTGTTCGCGCTTACGCCGTAATAATATCTAAATACGCAACAAAAAATCGTTGGTACGCAAAAAAGACAAGTAGCTTGCGTCCATGGAAGGAAAGATCAAAAGCAGTCGACTTTCAACACATTTAAGCCAGCTCAATAGAGAAGAGAGTTAAAACCCTTGAATATCTGTCTTTTGTACTTTGCAACTCTTCAAAATCACAAACAGACTGCTATATAGTATTCAGTTGTGGTTTTCTGACATCCGTTGTTCATAGCAACGGTTGAAATCAGAACGAGGCTCAGCTATAAATAATGATTTATGTTTTTTCCAAAATTGATTTACTGGGTAAAAATTTGTCTTGAGGAATCACACTTAAAGCATATAATTAACTTAATAAAGTGTATTCTGAAGCCAAAACTATCACAATTCGATGTTTTATCCGTTAAAAAATGCGTTCACAGACATGTTCAGCGATTTTCATCAGGCACAAGTAAAATAATCTTGGTCTAGAGCGTCAAGTAAAGACTTTTTAAAAGCGAAAAAGTTTAATAGTCAAAGACTCCGTCACTGCTAAGTCTGCTTCTTTCTTGCTTCTTTTAATTGATTGTCAATCACTTAGTGTAAACTGAAACTGTTTGAGATTAAAGTTGATAGTTTTAGCTAACTTCTGTGTTTAATATTGCAAAAAAATAGTTTGGGAAACTTTCTGGGACTCAGTAAAATTTACATGGGACTCAACTTTTGTTGATGCCCTGGGTCCCAGGGACGCAATAGAAATCAAGCCTAAATCTAACACTGCATATTGCTTTGGGCTTGACCATCCATTAGTTTGTCTATTTGTGCATGCATTCAAAAAAATTAAAGTTAGGGTTTTGAATTTGCATAAATTGATTGCTCATCAAAAGATTACTGACCCATATTTTTTAGTCTGAATTATCTCCCTTTGAGGAGTAATGCCCCTTTTTAAGGATCAGAATGACATATTGTAATCAAGATATGTTGAAAATAATTACAGCTAGGAGCTTCAAACTTAGTATGCTGATAGAGGATAATGTATAGATTACCTGGTGAAGATTAAAAAAAAAAGTTATTTTGTTTTTTTTCGAGTTAAAATATTGCCCTTGGCAAATTTGGGCATTAAAAATTTGTACTAAAGATGAGAAATTTTGTAATCAAGATATTTTGAAAACTATTACAGCTAGGAGCTTCAGTTTGGTCAGCTGATAGGTAATTTGGACTTGATTACCTGGTTGAAATTTAAAAAAGAGAGTTATCTTGTTTTTTCTCGAGTTATTGCCCTTTGCAAATTTCGGCATTGAAATTTTGTACTAAAGATATCTTGAAAATTATTACAGCTAGCAGCTTCAAACTTGGTCAGCTGATAGAGGATGATCAGTAGATTACCTGGTGAAATTTTTCGAGTTATTGCCCTTTGCAAATTTAGCCATTGAAAACTTGTTAACATGATATCTAGAAAACTATTATAGATTGGAGCTCCATATTTTGTCAACAGTTTCAGGATGATGAGTAGTATAGCTAGAAGAGCATCATCCTTATAGGCAAGCAAATGGTTGGGGGCACAGTGTTTCATAAACACCATTCCTAGTTTATATCTTCTCTTTTCAGCTTCAAGACAAGGCAACACTGCTGACTGCGGAACGTAAAAAGGTTTGTAAAGTTAAAACTTATTAAACCACTACAGTAAAACTTGTGTCAAACAGCCACTCTCAAAAAGACCACAAATTGGTTTTCAAGACAAATTATCGCTTAATGCAGGTCAAAAATATTGCAGAATGCACCAAGGGGAGCATTCTGCAATACTTTCGACCTTCATTAAGCTACCATTTGTCATTAAGATCTTTGTTTTGTCTATTTTTGAGTGGCCATTTTACCCAAGTTAAACTATTAATTATATGTATCATTTTACATTTGAGCCAGCTCATGTGATATTAGTGCTTATCAACAGCCCAGATCAGACAATCACTCACAAATCATATTCATAGAAGCAGATTATAATTCAGACCAAAAACTAGACATCTATAGCTTAACCCTTTACTCCATAGGCTATTTTTAAGATCATGACATCATTTTCTATTTTTAGATAACATTGAAATAAAATCAAGAAAAATTTAAGTAAAGCTTTTAATACTTTTCAAAAATATTATGGAAATGGAGCATTTGCTGCTCCATTTTCCATAATATTTTCAAATATGTTGTATTTCAAAGGTGTCAAAAGGTGTTATTATGGTGTAAAGGGTTAACTGGATTGAACTGAAACTTGGTGGGAGGGCACATGTAGCATGGAGATTCAGAATTGAATACTCCTGTAGATGCTATTTATTATATGAAAACTAAAGTTACTTTGAAATAAGTAAATAACATTGTTTGCTTGAAAACATTAAGATCTTGTCATCAGTAACTGGGATGTTGTTGAAGGCATCATTATATAATCAGGCATTATTTGCAGATGAGATATTGAGAATATTTGCTCAGTTTTCTGCCCAAAATCTTTGACAGTGAAATTGGCTTTATGAGAGAAAAATCTCATAGAAAAATGAAATTGAACTAATAGCTTTACTAAAAATTCTTTTGCAGAAAACTCATAATTTCTCATCAGTTTTGGCTGAATTTGTATACTGATATTCTGAACCAGGATTATCAATGCATGATATTACCTAATATTGCCTTTTTAGTATGCTAGTAAATTTAAATTTCTAATAGAGCAAGTTTTTATACTCCTGAACGCAATGTCATATGATAATATAAGTTGTAATATATTTCAGAGAGGGAAAACAGTACCAGAAGGTTTGGCTGCTAGTGAGGACATCAGATCATACAGACAACTGGCATCACATACTGTAAGTGGTTGTAACTTTGATTTTTTTCTCTGCCTACCCACCCCAGACGTTTTCTGTAATTTGAATTTTTGCCTCTAAAGACTCAGTCAAACTCAAATATCTTTCAAACAGAGTAGATCCAGATGAGCTGGCTCATATGAGCCATTTCATTTTGATCTACTCTGTTTTTATTCATTTGACTGATCTAGTCTATTTGTATAGCTCTCATGGGTGAAAATTTTAGGATTAATCCTGAATTCAGGGTTTTGAGGCTGACTTTCCATAGAAAGTCAACCTCAAAATGCCGAATTACGGAGATTATGATAGACTTAGTATCTCTGATTAGTTTTCAGATAATCTAAACACAATCATTTAACCTTGAAATTAGTCATTTTTGTAGGCATCCTACAAGTTTTAAAATTTGAATTCCTAAAGTAAAGGATTTTCAAAACTTTGAAATTTCACCCATGAGCTCCACATCATGTTCAAACAATGACTTTATAAAGGGATGGGAGCACAGTGGCTCAGTTGACTCGAGACCGAGGGGTTGTTGGTTTGAGCCTCACCGTCGTCTCTGCGTTGTGTCCTTGAGCAAGCGTTGTATCCTTGCTTAAGTACTGATTCAACCCATGAAGACCAGTCTCGACATAATTTTATTGAGAGGGACATATTTTTGAAGAATCAAATCAAACAAACAAAAATTTAATGAAAGACACAAAATTTTACAGTTAACTTTCTTGCTTTTCTGTACCCATGTAATATCAGTTTTATTGTCTTTCATTAAATTTTTATAAAAAAACACACAAAATTTTACAGTTAACTTTCTTGCTTTTCTGTACCCATGTAATATCAGTTTTATTGTTGTTTTTTTTATTCTTCTGTCAAATTATATGTTTTGAGTGCTCAAAAGAACCATCTCAGTGAGTACCCACAACATAGGTTTTTGTTGAGAAATAAGAAAAAGTACCTTCATTCGCATAGTTAAGTTTTCGACAAACTTGTAGTTCAGGATTTACACAGTGCCAGTGTACGGGTCATCTTATCCATAGTTTTCTGTTGAAAAGGTACCTTTTTACTAGTGATCAAGTTTTATATTTGTATTCCAGGGTTTACCAGTGTATCTGATATCTTATTTTGACATTTGTCTAAATGATACCTCTAAGATTGTCACCGGTGGAAAAGATTTATTTTTGTATATCAGGGTTTACACAGTGCCAGTATACCTGGTATCTTATCCCTAGATATATGTCTAAAAGATACCTCTAAGATTGTCACCGATGGTAATGATTTATTTTTGTATTCCAGGGTTTACACAGTGCCAGTATACCTGGTATCTTATCCCTATATATATGTCTAAAAGATACCTCGAAGATTGTCACCGTTGATAATGATTTATTTTTGTATTCCAGGGTTTACACAGTGCCAGTATACCTGGTATCTTATCCCTAGATATATGTCTAAAAGATACCTCTAAGATTGTCACCAGTGGTAATGATTTATTTTTGTATTCTAGGGTTTACACAGTGCCAGTATACCTGGTATCTTATCCCTAAGATATATGTCTAAAAGATTCCTCTAAGATTGCCACCGGTGGTAATGATTTATTTTTGTATTCCAGGGTTTACACAGTGCTAGTATACCCAGTATCTTATCCCTAGATATATGTCTAAAAGATACCTCTAAGATTGTCACCGTTGATAATGATTTATTTTTGTATTCCAGGGTTTACACAGTGCCAGTATACCTGGTATCTTATCCCTAGATATATGTCTAAAAGATACCTCTAAGATTGTCACCAGTGGTAATGATTTATTTTTGTATTCTAGGGTTTACACAGTGCCAGTATACCTGGTATCTTATCCCTAGATATATGTCTAAAAGATACCTCTAAGATTGGCACCGGTGGTAATGATTTATTTTTGTATTCTAGGGTTTACACAGTGCCAGTATACCTGGTATCTTATCCCTAGATATATGTCTAAAAGATTCCTCTAAGATTGCCACCGGTGGTAATGATTAATTTTTGTATTCTAGGGTTTACACAGTGCCAGTATACCTGGTATTTTATCCCTAGATATATGTCTAAAAGATACCTCTAAGATTGTCAACGATGGAAAAGATTTATTTTTGTATTCCAGGGTTAACACAGTGCCAGTATTCCCAGTATCTTATCCCTAGATATATGTCTAAAAGATACCTCTAAGACTGTCACCGGTTGAAAAGATTTATTTTTGTATTTCAGGGTTTACACAGTGCCAGTATACCCAGTATCTTATCCCTAGATATATGGCTAAAAGATACCTCTAAGATTGTCATCAGTGGAAAAGATTTATTTTTGTATTCAAGGGTTTACACAGTGCCAGTATTCCCAGTATCTTATCCCTAGATATATGTCTAAAAGATACCTCTAAGACTGTCACCGGTGGAAAAGATTTATTTTTGTATTCCAGGGTTTACACAGTGCCAGTATACCCAGTATCTTATCCCTAGATATATGTCTAAAAGATACCTCTAAGACTGTCACCGGTGGAAAAGATTTATTTTTGTATTTCAGGGTTTACACAGTGCCAGTATACCCAGTATCTTATCCCTAGATATATGGCTAAAAGATACCTCTAAGATTGTCATCAGTGGAAAAGATTTATTTTTGTATTCCAGGGTTTACACAGTGCCAGTATACCTGTTATTTTATCCCTAGATATATGTCTAAAAGATACCTCTAAGACTGTCACCGGTGGAAAAGATTTATTTTTGTATTCCAGGGTTTACACAGTGCCAGTGTACCTGGTATCTTATCTCTAGATATATGTCTAAAAGATACCTCTAAGATTGTCACCGGTGGTAACGATAAGAATGCAGTAGTTTTCAACAAGGATACAGAACAGGTTATGGCCATACTAAAAGGACACACAAAGAAAGTTACCAGTGTTATATATCATCCTGATGAGGTACGTGTTAGGTTTATTGGTTGTAACCTATCATTTATTATGCCCCCGCCATGACAATGGCTGGGGCATTAAGTGTTACCCCTGTCTGTCCATACATATGTACGTACTTACGTACGTCTGTCCAAAGATGTGCACTTTCTAAGTCGAATACTTTTGATAAGAATTTTATGAAATTTGGTCACATTGTTTAGTACTATGATGTCTTCTTCAAATTCTAAAATTGGGCCATATCGGACCATGCATTCAGTAGTTATGGCCCTTTGTTTATGAAAATTCAACATTTGAAACGATGTCCGCTCTTTAAGTCAAATACTTTTGATCAGAATTTTATGAAACTTTGTCACATTGTTTATCTTCAAGTTTGATAATGGTCCATATGGCACCATGCTTTTAGCAGTTATGGCACTTTGTTTATGAAAACTCACTGTTTTAAACGATGTCCGCTCTCTAAGTCGATTAGTTTTGATCAGAATTTTATGAAACTTTGTCACAATATTTAGTACCATGATGTCTTCTTCAAGTTTGATAATGGTCCATGTGCCACCATGCTTTCAGCAGTTATGTCACTTTGTTTATGAAAACTCAATGTTTTTAGCGATGTCCGCTCTCTAAGTCGAATAGTTTTGATCAGAATTTTATGAAACTTGGTCACATTGTTTAGTACCATGATGTCTTCAAGTTTGACAATTGTTTATATGGCACCATGCTTTAAGGAGTTATTGCCCTTAACTTATGAAAAAATCGTAGGATGAAACAACGTCTGCACTTTAATATGAATAGTTTTTATTATAATTCTATGAAACTTGGTCACATTATTAAGTACCATAATGTCTTCAAGTTTCAGAATGGCCCATATAGCATCATGCTTTCAGGAGTTATTGCCCTTTGTTAATGACAATTCCCTATTTATGCGAATTTGGCAATAGCGGGCGCATCCGTGTCCCATGGACACATTTCTAGTTACATATGTATCAATTGTTGGCACATAATAAAATTTGTCTAGAAAAAATGCTTGTAGAACACTCTTAGACCTCAATACAAGTACTTGGCAATTCCTAGCATTTGACTATTTACTGTAGAAATATGCCTTGTTGATGCAGATTAAAATCAATATCATTTTTGTTGAATCTGAGATATACAGATTGATGGCAGGCAGGGGGCAGGGAAGAAACTGAAGGAGAAAGACTGCCATTAGTGGAAGCGCATGACAGTTGACCCTCAAGAATAGAGCACCTGGAGATATGGAGCACCTGGAGATCAGGTGTTAGATCTGCTATGTGTGCAGCTAGCCAGTTACCTGGAGGGGCCCACTGATGTGGATGATGCACCTGCATGTTAATCAAAAATCTGATTGTGATATAATATGTTGCCTTTATAGCATAAGGGATTTTTTTTTCTGAAATATGAATTATGTCAGGCTTTGCTATCTAACAATTTAAAAATTCAATTAAAAAGTTGAACCCTGATCAGGTCCCACAACAAAGGGCCTGATTTGGATCAAAACTGTTTGAAACAAGGATGATGGTAAACCTAAAGGATTTTTTTTAAAATTTAATTTTGAAACAAAAATCTATAGATAGCATGCAAAGAGTTAATGTATGTTTCACTATTTCAGGAGCTAGTGTTTTCCGCTTCACCAGATTCTACCATTCGTGTTTGGGGTGTCCAGACAGCCCAGTGTGCGCAGGTGATCCGAGCTCACGAGTCACCCGTTACTGGAATCAGTTTACACGCTACTGGAGACTATCTTCTCAGCTCATCGGTTGACATGGTAAGATTTCTGTTGATAATTCACAGGTTTAGATAAACAAAAATTTTCAGCATAAAGATGTTAATATTTTCTAACCCATCAGTTTCAACATATGTTTTGGGTGCTCAAAAGAACCGTCTCATTGAGACGGTTCTTTTGAGTACCCACAACATACGCTTTGGTTGAGAAATAAGAAAACTAAATTTTTGTTATGCACTCTTAACTAAAGTCCTGTAATTTATGTTGCCATGGATAAGAAGTGTATCTACACAGGCCCAGACAAGCAAATATTTTGCAATTTCCCTAATCTTTTATCAAGAAGCCTCAAACATGTGTTGTGGTTGCTCAAAAGAACCATCTCATTGAGTACTCACAAGGGCACATCATATGTTTTGGTTTAGAAATAATCAAAAATATTGTCCCTTATAATCTGGAGGCTTTGTCCACATTTCTGTTTGCTTATTTCTCCTTGAAAATATATGTTTTGGTTGCTCATTAAAATCATTTTCTTGAGATGCTGAGCACCAAATTTATTGTTTTCATGCAGAAATACAGAAATACATCACCATGTGTGTCAGTGCATTAGATGTTTGGATATCATGCTCAATCACAGAATGTAGGAAATTGGTGGCTTTCTTTCTGTTGCATAACAATTTCTGAAGCTGACAGGAAAACTGGTACATAACAGAGTTGGGGTAATTGAAATTGTAATTGTAATTAATTGTAATTTTATTTCATTTTCTAAAGTAATTTCATGTAATTGGTCAGACATTTCTTTAACTACAGTAATTGAATGTAATTAATAACACAGTCAAAAATGGGAGTAATTAACAATTACTTTCTTTCAATTACTTTTCAGATCAGTTATGAACTTCAGTTACCTAAGATTATCTTAGATAAATAAAATACTGCTAAATGGATTGTTCTTGGCTGTTGTTAATTGATAATTACTCCCATTTTTGACCTTGTAATCAATTACAATCAGTGGTCTAGATGAGGATTTGGACCGATGTGTATTTCATCCCATAATTTTAATTCATATTTAAAATATCAAATTGAAGAAAATGCAAAGCCTTGTAAAAAGACCCAATATTTGCTAAACATATTTTAAAGAAAAGTTGCTTGTATCAAATACATGTTGCGTTTTTAGGAAAACTTCCAAGATTTATACAATAGGTGTATATTAATTAGTTTATTAATTAGTTTCCTACTAATAATAAAAGATTTCACCAAATAATTTGAATATCATCGCTGAAACCTCAAACTGCAAAGGGTATTTTACCCTTAATTTTAAAATTTTTAATGCTGAATGCCAAAAAATCAATGCTGAAATACCCTTTACCCCCTCTTATCTGGAGCCCTGTACAATGACATGCAATTACTTTAGGAAATGTAATTAAAATACAATTAATTGCAAAGTTAATTACCCCAACTCTGCAACCACATTCAAGGGTCCAGTAGATGTCAATGCATAGAAAATCACATTTGATCTATATAGCAAAAAATTCTGTATTTCAGCATTGGGCTTTCTCAGACATCCGGACTGGCAGAGTTTTGACCAAGGTATCAGATGCTACTTCACAAAATGGTAAGTGGATAGTTATTAGTACTAAATATCATTCCAATTTGGAAAAACGTAGCTTAGGCAAAATAAACCCAAACAAAAAAAAACAATGCAAAATTGTGTTATGTTCAGAAGATACAGTGACTATGTTCAGAAGAAAGGGTGACTGTTGTGACATATCCTGTTAACTCTTTGAGTTCAAGAATCAATTTTCTCAGACAGGAATATCTTATGCAAACAAAATAGCGACAGAGGAGCAGTCTGGTCAGTATGATCTATTGATTTGCTTTCTTCAGCTTCAGAGAGAGTGTATTCTTTCCTTTAAGAGTAGTCCCTATTTTGAAAAGAAATTAGTTGAATAATTGTTAATTTCAGCAGTCTCCCTTTGATGTATGTAAATATTTGAGCATTCTGGCTATGCCCTTGTTAGATAGATGGCAAACTAATTAATGATTCATGCTTATATTGGGTACTATCCTTCTTGGTAAAGCTAAATGATAATATTGAAATAATTTCTTGCACAGACTGTGTTTGTATGCAAGAATGAGGATTTTTTAGCAATAAAAATACAATGGATGAAAATAGAATTGCTGGTATCTGTGTTATCTTCATAACTCTATGTTCCTACATTCTTATGTGGCACATCTCGAGATTGTTTCCCTTTAAAAGAGTAAAAGGAAAAATTAATTTTATTCCAGAAATGAATTATTCTATTTGTTTGCATGGTGCATTTTCATTGAACATGGCTGTACACATGTATTACTTAATCTTTCAGCTTTGACCTGTGCACAATTCCATCCTGATGGTCTTATCTTTGGCACGGGTACGGAAGATTCCATGATCAAAGTGTGGGATTTGAAGGAAAGAATCAACGTCGCTAACTTCCCCGGACATCAAGGACCTATTACAAGTATTGCTTTCTCTGAAAATGGTAAGGATAATATTAATTTGCATGTACAGTTAAACGTGTATAATGGCCGCTCAAAAGTAGACGAAACAAAGGTCTTAATGACAACCGGTAGTTTAATGAGGGTCGAAAGTATTGCAGAATGCTCCCTTTGACCTGCATTAAGCGATATTCGGTCTTGAAAACCTTTTTTGGCCTTTTGAGAGTGGCCATTTTACACAGGTCCTACTGTAACTACATTTTACCACATGATGATGATAATAACTGTTGATCAGTAGTAGAAGGATTGTCAGGGTGATTTGGCCAAAAAGTGGGGGGGTTATAATTTTGTCAAAAGGGTTGTTCTCTGGTGGTGGAGAAGGGGTTGGGGTTTGTTTCCGTTAGCTCTCTGATATATAATTGAAAAGGTTGTCGCTTATGTCATAAATGATGTCATCACTATGACCCATATTGGATGAACAGGCATCGATTTGAATGTGGCAAAATATACCAAATAGGCGCCCATGCTCTTATAAATGCCCACCCACAATTTTAAAGTTAAACATTGTGATTTTTTCCCATTTCTTGAAAACAATAAAAACAATCTTAGTAAATATCTCAGTGGAGGAAACTTTTTACATCTTGCCTTATCCTGTAAATTTTTTGCTTAATCCAACTACATTGCAGTCCCATTATAACGCTTTAATGTTTTGGGGTATATAAGAATGGACCATGTTAGAAGTGAATCATGTTATAAAGAGATAATTTTACAAAGGAATTATAGGAAAATGACCATTTTATGGTCATTTTCCTATAATTCCATTGACAAATTCCATTGTTAAAAAAATCAGGGAGCCATAACATGATCATGTTATATCCAAAGTTGTGTTATAATGACTAGTGTTATAAAAGGTCTGCACTGAATGTAGAAGTGTGGTTTTTTTGTGGTCCATATGAATGAAAAGATTATACACAACAATCCTACAATGAAAGAGCTACGTTCATTAAGGGGCTTTTTTGACCCCCCCCCAGTGTGAGGTTCAAATATTAAAAAATATGAAAAATTATATAATTTTCACCAATTTGTTCTTGTTAGTTTATTAGAACAATAACCAAAGTGTAAAATTCTCAAATTGCTTTGACTTTTACCGCTGCTGTGGTAACTAAAATGGCCACCAAAATAGGCTGGAAATAGGAAATTGACCATTTTGGAGCAAAAATGAGAGGTTTGACATATTTACATGCAGCACAAGCAAATACCAAAGAGATATTTTAACAGAAGATCAGAATTAGCATGACACACAAGATATTAAAAGGATTTTTTGGTATTTAGCTGTGCTGATATCTGATTCTTAAAAAATCGGTATCCTAAAGCCTTAAATTTGGTCCAAAATTGCATTTTCACTGTTTTAATCCTATTTTGTCGACCATTTTTTTGTTGCCATAGCAACGGTAAAATTTAAATAAGTGCTGAGATTTTACACTTCAGTTATTCTTCTAATAAACCAATCAAAAGAAATTGTGAAAAGCAATTTTCAGTTTTTGGCTCAGCCTCTAGAGGGTGCCAAAATAGCCCCTTAATTCATGTACCAATTTCAGTCAACCATGACAGTTCATAGACATCTTTCTAGGAAAAGTGCAGCGGATTGTTCTATTTGTGCTGCCTCATTTATCAAGTGCTCTGATTTCAATGTATTAATTTCAGGATACTATTTGGCTACATCTGCGGAAGACTCTGTCGTTAAACTTTGGGATTTACGGAAACTGAAAAACTTCAAAACATTACAGTTGGAGGATAAATATGAGGTCAGTAGGATTTCTTTTACAGACTGGAGGTCTGTTAAAAATATGTACGGTAAATGTTCTAAAATTTAAAACACTAGTTGCCTGTCAATAAGGCCTAGACAAACAGCGTCTTCCCTGTTTGCTATTGTAACAATTTTTTTGTGAATTTTAGCCCTAATAAGTAATAACCACATTTTCTTTGAGAACAGAAAGTGAAAAGTGTTCGAAATTTTAGAACATTTACTGTACATGATTCAAAATATCTTAGGGAAATGTTTTGTTTGTTTGTTTATCTATGTCAAAACTTCACAGGATTTTTTAGGAGCAGCTGTAATGTGGTGTAGTAGATTTACCACTCACCTTGTATACCAGGGGTTGAGGGTTTGATCCCTGGCTTCTCTAGTCTGTCTGATGAGACTTTGAACTGTGGGGCCCCTCTCCATATGACCTTAGCTGTTTGTGGTCATTAAAATGCACTACACAGGAAATTTTTACATTTCAGTCATATAATGTATATTTATATATACATCCTTAAAAGCTCAAAACATAACCCCTTTCCATACTTGTCCTGAAGTTTCAACAAGTTGTTTTTGAGGTGCTTAAAAATGTGGTTATAGATAGGAAAACAGTGTCGATCCTGGTCTGCTTTAAAACTCTCTGCTTTAAACATGCCTTCAGATCATCTAATTTTCTTATTTCTTAACCCAATCCTATGTTATGAGCACATATGTTTTTATGCACTATCTAATTTTTTTCCCTGAAAATTGCAAAAAAAAAAATATTTTTAAAAAATACATCTACACTGTTTAATTTCAGGTTCGAGCTCTGAGTTTTGACCAGAGTGGTACCTATCTTGCTGTTGCTGGGTCTGATGTCAGGTGAGTCTTTCCAGAGAATTATGAACCTTCCTTCTTTTGACGCTTTCAGAGAATTATTAACCTTCCTGTTTTGGAGGCTTCTTTAATCCTTAACTCTGCCTCATCATCATTACCATCATCGGGTTTTGATCAACATGCAGGTGCAGGAGCATCTTCCACATCAGTGGGCCCCTCTCCAGGTAACTGGCTAGCTGCACACAGAGCAGATCTTACTTTGGGCCTTAATAGGGCAAACTTTATCATTTGCTGATAGCCTTTGCAAACAGTTTGGACCAAGATCAGGCCCGACAGAACGTCCGGCCTGATCTGGGTCCAAGCTGATTGACACGGATGTTGTTCCTGAAAGAATATTTTGAAAAAAGTAATGTTGAAAAATGTCTGAAGACCAAAAAAAAAAAGAGAAAAATTACCCATATGCTAAGAGTTAAAATGATGATTAAAACATACGTTGAATTGCAAATGCATGTTCACCATTGCTGGCAAAATAAGGCTTTATATATCAAGTGAATCAACAGTAGATTCTGCATATGCATGATAAATTCTGAGTGTTTATATGACAGCATTCTGCTAATACATTCAACCGGTGAATAACGGCATGTTTGTTGCTTCGACTCGCTTTTGAGACCATCCCTTTCTGTCACGCCTCTTCAAATTTTACCTTTCAATAAAGAACTGATAATTTGTCGGATTTTTGTTGTTGCAGAAATTTCATTTATGTACACAAAAATCAGTTTGCATCCCAAGAATGAGACCTTTTGGCGTTAATTCTCCTCTCCATCTTTCATCATGAACAGAACACATTTTTGTAAAATTAATAATAAAAAAGTTGTCTCTGAAAATCAGTGTGAAAAACATAAAAGTGGAGTTAAATAATTTTAAAGATCCCTGTGTTTTGTTTTTTTAAGAAATGAGCCCCATTTCTTACAAATTAGTCTGGTCCTTTGGCTAAAATTACTTGTCCCACACCACATTCATTTGCACAGGCTCATCTCACATATGCGATAAGAATCAAAATTTCATGAACTGTACTGTACAGGCCTCCAGATAAGAGTGAATAACTGAAAACTATTTTTCTTATTTCTCAATCTAAACATATGTTGTGGGTACTCAAAAGAACCATCTCAATGAGACGGTTCTTTTGAACACCCAAAAGATATGTCTAAACTTGTAGATAAGGAAAAAATAGCGATTATTCGGACCCATATGCCCATGGAACAAATTAAAATTGTTGAATGTTTGTTTTTCAGGGTGTACTTGTGTAAACAGTGGCAGGAGCTTGCTGTATTCAATGATCACACAGCTATGGCGACGGGCGTCAGATTCGGACACAACAGTCAGTTTGTAGCCTCAGGCAGTATGGACAGATCGGTGAAATTCTTTGGCATGCCGTGAAATGTTTTTACCAAAATAGGAATAGAGTGTTTTGGTTTTAATCTGATACTGAGTTTAATATGCATACGTCTGGCTGCGAACCAGGGATCAAATTTAGCTCTTGCTATCATTTGCTACTAGCAAGCAATTATTACCAGAAAATGCTACAATCACAGACTGCCCATACCTTTGGTACCATTACTCTCATTAACGTTGCTTATCTTGACCTATGAGTTAGACCAATGAAGGTCAAGCAACTATAGTTAAACTTAAACTTGTCTTAATTGACCACTCAAAAAAGGCAAAACAAAGGTCTTAAAGACAGATGGTAGGTTAATGCAGGTCAAAAGTATTGCAGAATGCTCCCTTAGAGCATTCTGCAATACTTTTGACCTGCATTATGCAATGATCAGTCTTAAAAAAACAATTTTTGGTGTTCTTTTCTTATTTACTGTAGCACCAAATGGGCTTCGCTGCCAGAAAAGCTGTTTTCCAGGGTTACGGCCAGGTAAGGCTCAGTTCCGCCTGCTCAGCTATGGAAACAAAGTAAAATATAGAAAAAATTTTATGTATCAAATTTTAACCCTTTGTATTTTGATGGATTGTCTAATACAGATCAATACAATAAGGCTGGGATTGCCCATTATATATCTTAAGGGATCACAGGTAGAAATTTCCAAATAAGTATGTACTTCATTCCCTGACGGTTGGATTTATCTTAACAAACAGTGCAGGCCCTGATGAAATGCCGCAAAATGCGGCATTTCATCTGGGTCTTCACTGTTTGCCAATGTACCCCTTAGGGGTTAGCAGCATACACTGGGTTAATACCTATTAATGTTACCTGAAAATGAATAACAAACATGCTGATCAGATTGTGGATATTGGGCTTGTCTGCACCTTGGTTGTTGCCATTCAACAAAATCTGGTTTTCTCACTAGGAGGCATATTAACTTGAGCACCAAGCTCTCTCTTAATGTATTGAGACAAAGATAGGTCATACATGTATATCTGTAAACAACCTTTTAACCCTTTGTATTCTGATGGATTTTCCCATACTTAATGATACAATAAGTATGGGACTGCCCATTGTGTACTTTAAGGGGTCACAAGTATAATTTTCTAAGTTATGATGTATTTCTGTCCCTGAAGGTTGTTTTAATCTTAGCAAACAGTGCAGATTCTGATGAAATGCAGCATAGCTATGAATAGAAGTTATCTCTAACATTTTGAATATTTGTTTCCTTTTGTTCTCAACTAAAAGTTTGATCAAGTCTTTGATAAAGATCAGGTCTTTGATAAACTGTTTGCATGCTGGGAAATTTTGTAAGATTTTTTGTCGTCTGAATGATTATTTTTCTTCAAAATTAACCATTAAAAAATTCTTTCAGAACTAACTTCTGAGTGTCAAAAAATTTGGATCCAGATCCAAGCCGAATTTTTTTATTGAGCCTGATCAGGGTCCAAATTGTTCGCAAAAGTTCTCAGCAGATGACACAAGCAGACAAGAGTTAAAAACATGCTTATATAAGGAAAAAAGAGTAAAGGCTCTGATCAGACTGCTCCTTCAGGAGCAGTCTGATCAGAGTCTGCACTTTTTGCTGAAGTAATTTTGTAAGGAAACTTGTGTTCCAAAATCTAGGGCATTTTCTTTGTGCTCATGTACAAGGTTTTATACGGGATGATAGGTGTAAAATGATTGTTGATTGTACAGAAATAGTCTTTAGCGTGTGAATACAAGAAATGTGTATTTCCCTTAGATAATGAGACTTAATAATTCATAAATTTGTTTTTAGGCAACATTAGGTTTATTGTATATATCCTCTTGCAAATATCTGTTGTAAGGTGCGTCTTAGTTGGCACAAAACTGCATTTAGTGTATTATACAAGTTGTATAGTATGTCAATTCATTGTGTATTTTGTCCATGAATCATCTGCCATGTTCGTTACATCAAAATCTGATAGAGATTCCTACCTATATCTGGTATGGGTCAGGTGCCCCTTCACTGTAGCAAATATTTCCAAATCTAAATTTTGGTGCTCTCCAAGGATCCTGTCATTAGCAATTGCTTGTCAAGTGTTAATTGACAAGTATATATATTAACATTTTCCCAGCAAGTTCTGCTTCGTCGTCTGCTGGTGCTGTAGCCCGGAAGTTTCTATAGCAAACAGCATGGAACCAGATACGACTGCTCCATATATGTGGAGCAGTCTTATCTTGGTTCAGGCTGTTTGCATGCAAGTTCAAATTTATCTAAAGTAAAAGCAAAAACAAATGGCCGCAGGAGTATTCAGCAGACATTTTTTAACCCTTGAAGTACCAATCATGACTGCATCAGAGGACCCATTTTGATGTGTCAAGAAAGTATAGCTCAACATTACATGAAATATCAAAGCCTTACTTTTTATGAAGTAACATAATTTTAACTATGGTCCTTTCAGGGAGCGCAGTGTCTTAGTGGTAGGGTGCTTGACTCAAGACCAAGCGGTTGCATGTTCAAGTCTCACTGCATTGTGTCCTTGAGCAAGACACATTAATCCCTGCTAAGCACTGGTTAAACCCAGGAAGACCCGCTCCAACATGACTGAAAAATCGTTGACTGGGACTTAAAAAATCATACAAACAAAACTATGGCTCTTTTGCTTATCTAATTTTTATCAAGAGATGGGTATAGGACCTACATCTGTGCTCTCATTAAAATAAGGCCATCATTGGACTCTTTGGAAATGGGTCCACATTGGAATGCAGCTAATACTTTGCCCTAAGTCCAGGTTAGGAAAATCTCTGATTATAGGAGACACTATCTGGTGAACTTTTGTATTCATTCATATGTGTTCTAAACCAATATACTAGATTTTTTTCTTCATCTATCATTTATGTATCTTAGATACATGTAAAACTTCAAAATGAATAAAAGGAGAAAAAAAAGTGCATTCTGTATTTATTTTAGCCCTGTCAGCTTTATGCTTCATGCAGTTTAGTTTCAGAGAGGGTGTACAATACTACTCACCCTTGCTAGCGGTGACCCTGATTTGGATCTAAACTGTTTGACACCCTTATAGTGTTCCTGAAATATTTTTTTTGAAAACAAAAGCATGAAAAAGTACCCAGCATGCAAAAGGTTAAAGACTCACTTTCAATGGAAAAATGGTGATCTGTGAAAGCATCTCATTGGGACTCTTTCACTGAGTACCCACAACATACGTTTTTGCAAAGAAATAAGGATTTTAGTGAACACAATACTGTCTTACCCCAGGCTATGGCCCCCAAAACAATGCTATTCCCCCAAATAATTTTATAACACCCTAAATGACGTTATTTACAGTTTGTCTTACTGCCACACACAAAGCAGTTTGCAAAAACACATCACAGTCTGTCCTACTTCCACTCACATGACAGACTGTTTACCTGCCACTCACATCACAGACTGTCTAGCTGTCACACACACCACAGTTTGTCTTACTGCCACACACCAGTCTGTCTTGCTGGCACTCACATCTGTCTGTCTAGCTGCCACCCATATAACAGTCTTGTCTTACTTCCACTCACATCACAGTCTGTCTTGTTGCCACTCACATCTGTCGGTCTAGCTGCCACAAACATCAGTCTGTATTACTGCCAATCACATCAGTCTATAGCTGCCACACACATCAAAACTCTCTTCCTGCCACTCTCATCACACTCTTACTGCCACTCACATCACATTCTTACTGCCAATCACATCAAAGTATACTCAGAAGAAAAAGTTTAGTCAGTACAGATACTCTGTGCAATGATTTTGTAAGACAGTCTTAATATTGACAAAAACCTTACTCAACATAAAATTCATTTAATTTCTTACAAATGTGAACATTTTCAACAAAACATTATGAAAATATACCCCTTTTTTCATTAAAAATTACACAAAGGGGTCAATATCAAAATTCAAAACTCAAAAATCAGTCTAGCGCCCCTTAGACGATTTCTGGCAGTTTAGATCGAAATGCTCGTATCTGTTGCATGTCTACGGTGTTTAAGAAGTTTTCAAGTCTTTACTAAAAGACCATGAAGCGATTACGTCATATTGACGTCACTATGATCCTAACATCAAGTGGAGTCGTTATCCGTGGTCTCCCTGACGGAGGCTTGTCCTTTTTACTGCCTGGCTGTTGGAAACGTGTTTGCAGACGATAATTTGTTTGTTCATTACATCCAAAACTGTGTGGCACGTCAGAAACACGTGTACCTGCTTTAAGAAGTCAACACGCGGTATTTCTGTAATTTTATGATAGCCTGGACGGCGACTTAAGCTTGCTAACACTGACTTTTCTCCGGATTATTGCAATATGAACAACTCTCTTTCAAATTCGAACAGCATATGAGAAAATAACCCTGCCGTTAAGCGCAGCACGTACACATCGTGCATTTTGAAATTTGGTTGATACAGTCTAATAGAGGCATTATTTTTCATACAATAAACGGATACATGTAAAGTTACGATAATACAACTCATGTATACAATTTGACAATGATATATCCAGTATTGTTGATTTTATGAGAAAACATAAATACTGACTAAACTTTTTCTTCTGAGTAAATGTCTAGCTGCTACTCAAATCACTGTCTTACTGCCAGTCATATCACAAACTGTTTTACTGCCACTCACATCACAGTCTCTTACTGCCACTCATATCACAGTCTCTGTCACCATTATCACAGTCTTTAACTGCCACTCATATCACAGTCTCTGTCACTCATATCACAGTCTGCCTTACTGCTGCTCACATCATTCTGTCTAGCTGCCACACACATCACAGTCTGTCTTACTGCCACACACATCGCAGTATGTCTTACTTCCACTAATATCCTATTGCCACTTATTTCAGTCTGTCTAACTGCGACTCACATCAGTCTGTCTACCTGGCACACACATCACAGTTTGTGTTACTGCCAGTCACATCACAGTCTGTCTAGCTGCCATGCACATCATAATCTGTCTGACTTCCAAACACATCACAGTTTGCTTTACTGCCATATATAACTGTTTGTATAGCTGCCAGACTTCATAGTTTGTCTTACTGCATTACATTTCATGGTGACAGTAATCAGACACATCAGATTATCTTACTGCCACACACTTCACAGTCTTTCCTTATGTCACACACACACACAGCAGTATGGCTTAATGCCACACACATCAGTTTTTCCTAATGTCACACACACACAACAGTTTGGCTTAATGCCACACACATCATGTTTTTCCTAATGTCACACACACAAAACAGTTTGGCTTAATGCCACACACATCAGTTTTTTTCTTATGTCACACACACACACACACACACACACACACACAACAGTTTGGCTTAATGCCACACACATCAGTTTTTTCTTAATGTCACACACACAACAGTTTGGCTTAATCCCACACACATCAGTTTTTCCTAGTGTCACACACACACAACAGTATGGCTTAATGCCACACACATCAGTTTTTCCTAGTGTCACACACACACAACAGTTTGGCTTAATGCCACACACATCATGTTTTTCCTAATGTCACACACACAACAGTTTGGCTTAATGCCACACACATCATGTTTTTCCTAGTGTCACACACACACAACAGTTTGGCTTAATGTCACACACATCATGTTTTTCCTAGTGTCACACACACAACAGTTTGGCTTAATGCCACACACATCATGTTTTTCCTAGTGTCACACACACACAACAGTTTGGCTTAATGCCACACACACCAGTTTTTCCTTATGTCACACACACGCAACAGTTTGGCTTAATGTCACACACATCATGTTTTTCCTTATGTCACACACACACAACAGTTTGGCTTAATGCCACACACATCAGTTTTTTCTTATGTCACACACACAACAGTTTGGCTTAATGTCACACACATCATGTTTTTCCTTATGTCACACACACACACAACAGTTTGGCTTAATGCCACACACATCAGTTTTTCCTAGTGTCACACACACACAACAGTTTGGCTTAATGTCACACACACACAACAGTTTGGCTTAATGCCACACACATCAGTTTTTTCTTAATGTCACACACACAACAATTTGGCTTAATGCCACACACATCAGTTTTTCCTAGTGTCACACACACACAACAGTTTGGCTTAATGTCAACCACATCATGTTTTTCCTTATGTCACACACACACAACAGTTTGGCTTAATGCCACACACATCATGTTTTTTCTAGTGTCACACACACAACAGTTTGGCTTAATCCCACACACATCAGTTTTTCCTAGTGTCACACACACACAACAGTTTGGCTTAATGCCACACACATCAGTTTTTCCTAGTGTCACACACACACAACAGTTTGGCTTAATGCCACACACATCATGTTTTTCCTAGTGTCACACACACACAACAATTTGGCTTAATGTCACACACATCAGTTTTTCCTTATGTCACACACACACAACAGTTTGGCTTAATGTCACACACATCAGTTTTTTCTTAATGTCACACACACACAACAGTTTGGCTTAATGCCACACACATCATGTTTTTCCTAGTGTCACACACACAACAGTTTGGCTTAATGTCACACACATCAGTTTTTCCTAGTGTCACACACACACAACTGTTTGGCTTAATGCCACACACATCAGTTTTTCCTTATGTCACACACACACAACAGTTTGGTTTAATGTCACACACATCATGTGTTTCCTTATGTCACACACACACAACAGTTTGGCTTAATGCCACACACATCAGTTTTTCCTAGTGTCACACACACACAACAGTTTGGCTTAATGCCACACACATCAGTTTTTCCTAGTGTCACACACACACAACAGTTTGGCTTAATGTCACACACACACAACAGTTTGGCTTAATGCCACACACATCAGTTTTTTCTTAAGGTCACACACTCAACAGTTTGGCTTAATGTCACACACACACAACAGTTTGGCTTAATGCCACACACATCAGTTTTTCCTAGTGTCACACACACACAACAGTTTGGCTTAATGTCACACACACACAACAGTTTGGCTAAATGCCACACACATCAGTTTTTTCTTAATGTCACACACACAACAATTTGGCTTAATGTCACACACATCAGTTTTTCCTAGTGTCACACACACACAACAGTTTGGCTTAATGTCACACACATCATGTTTTTCCTTATCTCACACACACACAACAGTTTGGCTTAATGCCACACACATCAGTTTTTTTCTTAATGTCAAACACACAACAATTTGGCTTAATGCCACACACATCAGTTTTTCCTAGTGTCACACACACACAACAGTTTGGCTTAATGCCACACACATCAGTTTTTCTTAATGTCACACACACACAACAGTTTGGCTTAATGCCACACACATCAGTTTTTCCTAGTGTCACACACACACAACAGTTTGGCTTAATGCCACACACATCAGTTTTTCCTTATGTCACACACACACAACAGTTTGGCTTAATGCCACACACATCAGTTTTTTCTTAATGTCACACACACACAACAATTTGGCTTAATGCCACACATCAGTTTTTCCTTATGTCACACACACACAACAGTTTGGCTTAATGCCACACACATCAGTTTTTTCTTAATGTCACACACACACAACAATTTGGCTTAATGCCACACACATCAGTTTTTCCTAGTGTCACACACAGACACAACAGTTTGGCTTAATGCCACACACATCAGTTTTTCCATATGTCACACACACACACAACAGTTTGGCTTAATGTCACACACATCAGTTTTTTCTTAATGTCACACACACACAACAGTTTGGCTTAATGCCACACACATCATGTTTTTCCTAGTGTCACACACACACACAACAGTTTGGCTTAATGCCACACACATCAGTTTTTCCTTATGTCACACACACACACAACAGTTTGGCTTAATGTCACACACATCAGTTTTTTCTTATGTCACACACACACAACAGTTTGGCTTAATGCCACACACATCAGTTTTTCCTTATGTCACACACACACAACAGTTTGGCTTAATGCCACACACATCAGTTTTTTCTTAATGACACACACACACAACAATTTGGCTTAATGCCACACACATCAGTTTTTCCTAGTGTCACACACACACACACAACAGTTTGGCTTAATGCCACACACATCAGTTTTTCCTTATGTCACACACACACAACAGTTTGGCTTAATGCCGCACACATCAGTTTTTTCTTAATGTCACCCACACACACACAACAATTTGGCTTAATGCCACACACATCAGTTTTTCCTAGTGTCACATACACACACAACAGTTTGGCTTAATGCCACACACATCAGTTTTTCCTTATGTCACACACACACAACAGTTTGGCTTAATGTCACACACATCAGTTTTTTCTTAATGTCACACACACACACAACAGTTTGGCTTAATGCCACACACATCAGTTTTTCCTTATGTCACACACACACAACAGTTTGGCTTAATGCCACACACATCAGTTTTTTCTTATGTCACACACACAACAGTTTGGCTTAATGCCACACACATCAGTTTTTCCTTATGTCACACACACACAACAGTATGGCTTAATGTCACACACATCATGTTTTTCCTAATGTCACACACACAACAGTTTGGCTTAATGCCACACACATCATGTTTTTTCTTATGTCACACACACACACACAACAGTATGGCTTAATGCCACACACATCATGTTTTTCCTAGTGTCACACACACACACACACACACACAACAGTTTTTTCTTATGTCACACACGCACAACAGTATGGCTTAATGCCACACACATCATGTTTTTCCTAGTGTCACACACACACACACACACACACACACAACAGTTTTTTCTTATGTCACATACGCACAACAGTTTGGCTTGATGCCACACACATCAGTTTTGACTTATGTCACACACACAACAATTTGGCTTAATGCCACACACATCAGTTTTTCCTAGTGTCACACACACAACAGTTTGGCTTAATGCCACACACATCAGTTTTTCCTTATGTCACACACACAACAATTTGGCTTAATGCCACACGCATCAGTTTTTCCCAATGTAACACACACACACAACAGTATGGCTTAATGTCACACACATCAGTCTTTCCTGATGTCACACACACACAACAGTATGGCTTAATGCCACACACATCATGTTTTTCCTAGTGTCACACACACAACAGTTTGGCTTAATGTCACACACATCATGTTTTTCCTTATGTCACACACACACAACAGTTTGGCTTAATGCCACACACATCATGTTTTTCTAATGTTACACACACACAACAGTTTGGCTTAATGCCACACACATCATGTTTTCCCTAGTGTCACACACACACAACAATTTGGCTTAATGCCACACACATCAGTTTTTCCCAATGTCACACACACACAACAGTTTGGCTTAATGCCACACACATCATGTTTTTCCTAATGTCACACACACACAACAGTTTGGCTTAATGCCACACACATCATGTTTTTCCTTATGTCACACACACACAACAGTTTGGCTTAATGCCACACACATCATGTTTTTCCTAATGTCACACACACACAACAGTTTGGCTTAATGCCACACACATCATGTTTTTCCTAGTGTCACACACACACACAACAATTTGGCTTAATGCCACACACATCAGTTTTTCCCAATGTCACACACACACAACAGTTTGGCTTAATGCCACACACATCATGTTTTTCCTAATGTCACACACACACAACAGTTTGGCTTAATGCCACACACATCATGTTTTTCCTAGTGTCACACACACACACACACACACACACACACACAACAGTTTGGCTTAATGTCACACACATCAGTTTTTCCTAATGTCACACACACACAACAGTTTGGCTTAATGCCACACACATCATGTTTTTCCTTATGTCACACACACACACACGCACTCACGCACACACACCGCAGTTTGACTTAATGCCACACACATCAGTTTTTCTTAATGTCACACACAGTTTGGCTTACTGCCACAGCCATCACAGTTGGTCTTACACACAGCTGTATTGCTTTCACCCACATCAATTGCCACACACTTACACAACAGTTTGTCCTTCTGCCGTCACAGTTTGTCATACTGCCACACACACCGCAGTTTGTCTTAATTCCTTTCACAACACAGTGTTCTACTGTAACACACATCATAGTCTGTCTTACTGCCACACACATTCATCACAGTTTTACTGACTTTGCCACACACACCATACTTTCCTACACATACATCAGTTTGTCACAGACATCACAGTTTGGCAAACTACCAGACATTTCAGTTTGGCTAATTGTCACACAAATATCGGTGTAATTAATTGCCTCATCATCACAGTTTGGCTGCTACACACATCAGTTTAGCTAACTGCAAGAAAGATCACATTTTCTGTCACACACAAATCAGTTTGACTAAATGCCTCGCACAAATAATAGTTTAGCTAAATGCCACATACACATCGCAGATTGTCTTAATGACACACACATTTGTCTTTTTGTCACGCACACACATCAGTTTAGCTAAATACCACGTACACACCACAGTTTGTCTTATGCCACACACAACATCCAAGTTTGGCTGCCACAAACACATCTCTGATTAATGGTGCAAAAAATTGATACTCACCCAGGAACAATTTAATAGCCATAATTTATTTGTCCAAAGAAAATAAAACTTGTCCAAAAGAACAGATAATGCACAAAGACCTGTATAACACCTGCCCATACTGTGCTGAACCAATGTATCTGCTCCAGTTAACTCTTTTTGAAACAGTATGGAACAAGATAAATACTCTATTGAAAAACAGTGTATATCCAGATCAGCTTCTGAAGAAGCAAGCTGATCAGGAACCACATCATTTTCCATAAAACATGTGATTTCATAGTGATCAAACTGCATTGCTTGAAAACAAATTTGAACAATATGAATGTAATTCCTGCCTTTCTACGTCTAAATTGCTTTGTAATTGTAATCGGAATTGTATTAACCTTTATACTCGTTTCTATATCCACACCACTGACTGTCACAGTGGTGTATTTAGAATATACATCTCCTGTTGTAGTTATTAGTTCTTGACAAAGATCTAAGGAAATATATTGCAAGGATTGGGTTCTGCCTCCATCCCTGGACTGGATTGATATAATACTGGCAATGAATATCATAACAGAAGGCTTAATGGAGACAATTTAATAGTTAATACTGACACATAAACATTAAACTAAATAAATATCTTAACAAACGTCCTGACTTCATTCATTAAAAGTTTACCAATACATTCTGCTATGCTGACTTCATACATTAAAAATTTCAAATCATGAATGACCATTTGTTCTGACATGAAAATATCTTTAAATGTAAATGATTTTGGAATTAAAAAGTGGACAACCCTCCTTGTAAAATCAACTTTTTTTCCATTTTTTTTTTCATTTTCAAAGAGCCATAATACCAAAAATACTCAATAAACAGTTACAATTCTTGCTTTCTGCAAAGTTAATTGACTCTGATTTTTCATGAGAAATCAGTGAATTGCACAGAGCATGGGTGAAAGTTAAAAATGTCCAAAATCCAGAACTTCAAAAATACAAATTTCTAGACTTGTATGATGCCTACAAAAATTAGTAAGTTCATGTTTAAATGGTTAGATGTGTTTAGAAAATCTGAAAATTAATCAGACAATCTATTATTATCTCCCTAATTCAACATGTTGAATTCAGGAATAATCCTGAAAACGTTCACCCATGACGGTGTGCACAATAAAAATTAAGCTGATGCAAAGCTGATCACTATGGCTTTCCTTGTACTTTTTTCAGAAAGCTCAAAATGATTAAATGTCTTTTTTATTTGGCACTAAAAGTAGGTCTCGGTTTTCTTGTATCATCAATATTCTTATTACATGTAATGACTATCTTTAAATATCAAAATGTACAGTAAAACCTGTGTAAAATGGTCACTCTCAAAAAGACCAAAATTGGTTGTCAAGACCAATTATCGCTTAATGTTGGTCAAAAGTATTTCAGAATGCTCCAAATGGAGCAATACTTTCGACCTTCATTAAGCTACCAATTGTTATTAAGATCTTTGTTTTGTCTATTTTTGAGTGGCCATTTTACACAGGTCTTACTTTATTCTGGCAGGAATATGTGATTTTGGTACTTACGGCATATGCAAAAATGCCTCTAATAAATGACCATGCTGAGGTATCAAGCAAAGATAGAGCTCTAAATTTTGGTATGAGCCTTCATCTACATCCATACTTCACATATGCAAGCAGTGAATGCTAAGGCGAGTCTGCACATGTGCAGACTCACCTATCTCGTGCACTGACCCATTTGATTATTTGTGGCAGTGAAGAAAAAATTACAGTTCATGCCAACAGATCATTATAACTTGTTCATTTACCCATAAAACATTCACAACAAATGCATGCATAACAATTTAAAAATGAATGAATGATTGTAGAAATAACAGGTGGAAAGACAGAAATGAACTATCACATAACGACTATAAAACTGTAAATATAAAACTACAAAAAGAGAACATGAAACTGTCTTTGATGTGTGTCTCAATAAGACAAATGGGCCCTTAAGTCCTGGCTGTATGTAGGGACCAAGATAAATCCAGTAGCTCCATTGCAAATTTATAATATTGACACACGTCATTTTCTTGCACAACAGAGAAGAATATCTGAAATTTTTAGAAATTCTTTTCATGCACACCGGATAAGGATATGTGAGATTTTACCCAGGGATAAAAAATCTTATCTTATCCATGTTATTTTACCCAGGACGTCAAGTAATATGATCATGTGAAATTGCATCTTAGCCTATTCAGGGCTTTCTGGATAAAATAAATAAATAAATAAAAACAGTGGTGAGCAAGAAAAGAATTCGTGTGAGGGTAGGATAGATAAATCCGTCCCTCGGGATCACCTTTTGTCATCACTTGGCAAGCCTCGTGACGCCATAGGGTGATCCTCAAGACGGATTTTTCTATCCTACCCTCACACTCATGATAGATTCTTATAATCTTACCCAGGTTGTCACTTGTTGACTGCTCATTGGCTGTATTGGAACTTATACAGATAGTCGTCAAGTGACATCACTGTTATTTCAAAGTAACATTATAGTGTCAGCTGATTCAGGAACCCCTAGAAGCTTATATAAAGGGTGCAGTCTGATCACAGTCCATAACTTCATAGTGTTTGCTTCCATGTCATGATGATAAAATCTAGTCTCTAGTGTACATGAATATACAAATATACAGTACAACCTGTGTAAAACGGCCACTTTCAAAAAGACCAAAAATTAGTTTTTATGCCCAATAATCGCTTGATGCCGGTCAAAAGTATTGCAGAATGCTCCAAGGGGAACATTCTGCAATACTTTTGACCTTCATTAAGCTACCATTTGTCATTAAGATCTTTGTTTTGTCTATTTTTAAGTGGCCGTTTTATACAGGTTTTACTGTATGCAGTAGAAATAAAAAGCAGACATTTTCAGGACAAAAAATATTGGTGGGATAAGGGTTAATTGTCATAATAATCAGATAACAGCATTGTATTACCGTTCCTTTCTTCTTAACAACAATGTTTAAATAAGACATTTCAGTCAGAACGATACATGAAGCAAGGTTGATGCAGACAAGGCCATGTTACCAAAAGACACACAAATTTTAACTTAGAACAGTAAACCCATAAAGAGCCGTTAAAATTTGCAGCAGACAGCAATAAAAGACTTTATATTCCATGTGATTCAACTGCCAGCAGACGATTCACATGAGATGTCAAGTTGTATTTTCTCATTATTTATCGTCTGCTACGGTTTCAAATTTTGCCGCTACTTTAAGAAACCAATTGAGGCATGATATTTGCAGCTTCCTGAATGATAAAAAATATATCTCGTAATTTGTCATCTGCTGGTGTATAATTTTTGTCACTACTTTAATCCATAAAGCGCCAATCGTGACTGCAGCAGATGGCAAGTTTTGCGACATCTTTCCCAATATTCTACAAAAATAAGGTATGATATTACATGAGAATCGTCTGCCAGCAGACGATTCTCATGAAATATCATGCCTTATCTGTTATTTTTTGAAAAAGCGGCAAAGTTTGAAATTGTCATCTGCTGCAAATCATAGGTGGCGCTTTAATGGTTAAGAAACCAACTAAGGTTTGATAGTTAAATGTTAATTGCTGGAAGACCATACACATGAGGTTTCAAGTCTAATATATCCAGAGGACCAAGCTAAAAATGTGTCATATAGTTTTATACACATGCCATTTACATGTAAAGCTATGCTTACCAACACACAACAATAACACATAAATAACACATTACAATTATTGAGATCAAAGTGTCAAACAACAAAAAGAACAACAATCCATCTTATAGTGCCTTATCTCCCCTGATTAGCACCTGATAAAAACCAAATCAGAACAAATGATCTTTTGTATCTGGAATCCTTTGACTTTATCATTGCTTCTCACTGTCTGCTCACTGTCTGAAGATACTGAAGTTTATTAGTCATGCAAAGTACTATTTGCTGTCAAGTTCAAATTCAGTACAAATAATATGCAGTAAGTATATTACCAGAAAGCATTTTTTTTTCAGAAAGCATATACAAATATAAAATTATTCACCCTTAACCCTTAATGCGCCAATCAAAACAATAGTCGTCTGCTTTTCTCGTCTGCTGACATGTTTAAGAAGCCTCAATGGCAAGCAGTGTGGACCCAGATCAGACTGCTCCTAAAGGAGCAGTCTGTTCTGGGTCCACGCTGTTTGCTTCTATACTTAATTCGTCAGTAATGTAAGCCAATTATTTGCAGCAGACGACTTCAGCAGACGACATTTTCAGATGCGTTTTTTTCTTGGCGCTTTAAGGGTTAAAGCTCCAATCATTACTACAGCAGACTAGACATTTTGTTATATCTTTCTTGATTTTCTTAGGAAAATAAGATTTGACATTTCATGTGAATTGTCTGCCAGCTCTGTTAGTTCATGTAATTGGTTTGTGGGAGATGCATACTTTAAAAGAGCGTTGAGTGTGTACAAGTATTACGATAAAAGTAGAGGATTCCAAATGTAAGTACCAACTTGCTCAAAGAGTTATCAAGAAAGACAACTCATTAATGCCCCCCTCTATTGCCTTGGCAAAAAGGAAGGTTAGCTCAACCATACACAAACAAGTTTTGGCTTTCTGACCATAATCAAACAAGATTTGGCTTTTAAAAAAATAACAATTGTTAAACCTGGAATTATCAGTTATATGTATCAAATAGAGACTGCTAAGAGTATTCCTGCTGAATTCATGAATATATGACATTTCTACATTGCTTAACAGCCAGTTCAGTTGTAGATTCCATTTGTTACAATGGAATCATAGGCTGTATGGAACAGTGTAAATCCTGATCAGCTGGCTTCTGAAGAAGCCAGCTGATCAGAATCTACACTGTTTTCAAAAGAGAATCTACCCAGCTTCAGCAGGACAATAATTGATATTTTTATTGAGCTAAAAGTTGTAGCATTTACCCTGAATACTCAGACAGATATGCCTGGTGTCCAATTTATGGGATATTCACCAACAGTGAAGATCCAGATCTGACATTGCAGAATGCGGCATCTGATCAGATTCTCCACTGTTTGCTTACAGGAATTTCAATTCAAATTAAACAGAAGTGAAAACAATATACATGGCAACCTTAAAATTGAAAATGGGCATGTCCCGTTGATACTATTAGGAAAATGCATCCAGCATTCAATAGCTAATGCTTGTCACAAATTGTTTTTTTTTTAGAGAATGTGGCTCACAGTGATTTCCCTGGTGATTTCAGTCAATAGTCGCACCGGCAATGCTGAATCAGTATGGTTTAAACGGGTAAAAGTGCAGGTTATACTGAATCAGAGGTGTCTGGTCAGGGTCAATACTGTTTAATCATTTCTTAGCTACATTTTAACACATCTGCCGCCCAATGTACATAGTGATGGTGGCCCTAGTTTTTTACATATACAGTAAAACCTGTCTTAAGCCGCCACTCAAAAATAGACAAAACAAAGATCTTAATGACAAATGGTAGCTTAATGACGGTCAAAAGTATTGCAGAATGCTCCCGTGGAGCATTCTGCAATGCTTGTGACCTGCATTAAGCGATAATCAGTCTTGGAAATCAATTTTGGTCTTTTTGAGTGGCTGCTTGAAACAGGTTTTACTGTATAAGGCCACTTTCTTATGAGACTACTACTTTTAAAGCTGTTAAAGATCTTTTATCCAATACTGTTGGTTGACACAAGACTATACTCTGGTAGTGAGTTCTGGTCGTAAAGCTATGTAGTCTTTCAATTTGGCGGGAAAATCTGTCATGACCCCAGTAGCTCCAAGCTTGAAAGCTCTGTCCCAGTCTTGTTCATCATTCAATACCCACAAATAGGTCTGTCAAAACAAAATCAACACAATACAAATTAAAGTGCAGACCCTTTATAACTCACCTCATTATTTGTTTGTTTGATTATTCTTTACTTCCCATCAACAATCTTTCAGTTATATAGGGACGTGTCTTCCTGGGTTGAACCAGTACTAAGCTATGATAAATGTGTCTTGCTCAAGGACCACAACGTAGTGAGGCCGGCGAGGCTCAAACCTGCGGCCCTTCTGTCTCGAGTCAAGCACTCTACCACTGAGTCACTGCCCTCCTGCGACTCACCTCATTATAACAGATTTGGATATAGCATGGTTATGTTGTGGCTCCCAAATGTTTTTTACCATGGAATTTTACAAAGGAATTATAGAAAAACGACCATTTCATGGTCATTTTCCTATATTTCCTTTATAAAATTGTCCCTTTATAACATTATTCAATTTTCACTAGGTACATTCCTATGGAACCCAAACATAGCGTTATAAAGGGACTGCACTGTATTATACCGATCATGACCCAGGTAGCTCAACCGAATATCTATTCATTAGCCTACGATACTGTGGCACAATTGTGCAAAAAGACTTTTAACTTGGGTAGTTTTAAACCCAAAATTCTTTAAAAACACGATCAAGGTCATCACTACTTAATCAGCCCTAAACATTTCCCAATGTTATACCCATGTACATTTGGATAAATCTGCCAGTTAGTGCTTACCATGGAAACAAGAAAGCGTCACCACAGTTCAAGCTCTGCAATGATCATGGAAATAAGGCCAAGGGCACTATAGCTGATTAGCTCTTGACTATTTGAATGTTGTATCCTGGCTAAAATGTACCAACCTGTTAGTGAGATTTTGTGGACACAAGCACTTTTTGGCTTAAATCTGGAATTTAACTCTTTGCATCATGCTGGGTAGTTTTTCATGCTGTTGTTGTGGTCTGTTGACTTTTCAAAATTAACTTTCCAAAAATTCTTTCATGAACGCCATCAGTGTCAAACAATATAGATCCTGATCTGGGTCCAAACTGTTTGCAAAAGTTATCAGCAGACAATTATCAGTTTTCTTGTAAAGCTTATTTTCTGAATAAAGCTTCTTTAACCCTTTGAAGACCAGAAACCCCAAAACGGGTACTTTGGCAACTATGAAGACACAGATGAAATGCGGCATAATGCTACATATGGGCCTAGTCGCGAGAAAACCTGTCTTCGGGGTCTCTGACAAAGTGAGTTTCAAACCAGTCTCCTCAGCTACAGAGACGAGCTAGAAAATTGAAATTTCACCTGTAGCAAGTTAACATATGGTACTTTTCAAAAAGCGAACAACAAAGTGGGTGAATTTCATTAGTACGAAAAAGGTTTTTTTTCTTATTACATTATTTTTCCATACTTTTTAGCCATCTGTACATTCTTATTATTTTTTTCCTGTCAAAAAAATCTTTCATCAGAATGTCAAACAATTTAAATCCATGATATCCGACCTGACCTGAGTTCAAACTGTTTGCAAAAATTATCAGCAAGCGAAAATAGTTAGCACATGACATGAGGGAAAAGAGTCTGTCAAACCATTTTAAAAATTACACTTGGGCCCTGACAGTTCTGTTTAATATTAACCCTTTGTAATATAGAAACCCCTACATGGGTAGTTTGGGAAACAGTGAAGACCCAGATGAAATGCTGCTTATGTGGCATTTCATCTGGGTCGGCACTGTTTGTGGGGACAAAATCAATCTTCAGAGAAAGAAATACAATTTTTTTTTAGAAATTATACCCTGTTACCCCTAATATTCTGCATTTATTGCATGTAGCTTTATGGAAAAGTCCATTGGTCTGAACCGGGGTTAATACAAATATTTATCATATGACGTCTCCTCTGGGAGTGAAATAACGCCATGCAATAAAATCTATAAACCACCAGTGGTTTACAGGTTTACAGACTTACGGGAAACGTTATGATGTCCATAACAACTTTGCGTACATAATGACACAATTATAACTTTTTTTACACCATAAATGAGATTTCAAAGTAATCTTAATGTCATATGATAAATAGAATCTAACATTTGTGGTCTTGTATTATTGAATTTATTAAACTCATTGCGAAGAAATAAAATGCTCTGCAAGCCTCACATTTTATCTCATTTCCTAAACTAGTTTCATAAATTCAATAAAACATGAGCACTTATGTAAGAACCTCTATATCTACAACATACCTGAATGCCTCTCTGTGCTAGATGTCTGAACAATGCAGGCCTCATCAACAACCTGTGAAAATAGTGTAGAACTTAATAATATAAAGTCATCTTCAGCATGCCCATTCACGTACTGCAGTACGTAATTCACGCACAGAAACAGTCATGCACGCACTTATCATTTGGTACCTACGTGCAAAAACGTAGAGTAATTTTTGTGCACGCATAACCAGTGAACGTTGTGTGTGAATCTCATGAAATTTTCAAGAAAACAAGTCAAGTTTTTTTAGAATTATCGGCTCAGATTTACCGCTGACTGGTATCTTGCATCGATAGTAAACTGTTCAGTATAATATAGCAAATCTCGGGCCACAGTCAACCACGCTTCTAGTAAAGTCAATATTGATTGGTTGTCTATTACTACTGAACCAATCAGCATTACGCTTACATATGCCATGTTAAGTGGACAGGCAAAATTGAAAGTACAGATCTATGTGACTTGATAAATTGCTTGACACGTTTCAGAGCTTTGATTTAAATATAGGAGTAACACAATCTAAGAGGTATGTGACATTTTACTGTATTCTATTTTTCAAAAATCATCTATCATTCTGAAGAAGAGGGTGATCTGGATACGTTTGTTTACATTTTCCGTCACCCCTCCCACTCTTCTTCATTCTGTCTTTACCCAAAACTTTCAAAGGCTAGGGTTATTGTGGTTGGGGGTGAATGAAACCGGGCTTACGCCCCTAGGGGAACCTATGCCCAAATTTTTCTCAGGTTCGGACTTAGTTTTTTTGCAGGGGGTGGGGTGGTTACTTGCAGGGCTCATTTATTAGCATTTTCACAGCATAATGATATCACTGTTATACACATCTAAATGATCTGATTTCATGGCCTCTATACGTTTACTATGAAAAAACAGCTCTAAAATATGTGTACCCTCAAAAATGAACATGTACCCCCAAATGGAAACACCAGGGGGTACATGTACCCCCAAACAGAAATATGAGTGGGCATGCTGCATCTTGTAACACTGACTATCAGGTGGGCTTAAGGCCTCAATTAAAATTATATATGTTTCCCCTTACCTGACCAACCCTGAAAAAAAACCACCCTAATTTATTACCTATAGTATTAGCTAACAGTAAAACCTGCCTAAAACGACCACTCAAAGATATACACAACAATGGTCGTTAAGACAAATGAGCGCTAATTGCAGGTCGAAAGATTTGCAGAATGCTCCCTAGGAGCATTCTGCAATACTTTTTACCTGCATTATGCGATAATCAGTCTTGATAAAACAAACATTTTTTTGTCTTTTGTCGAGTGGCCTCTTAAGTCAGGTTATACTGTATACAATTAAGTTTAAGGGTATCCAATTTGAGAAGTTAATTAAAATAATTTTCCTACCGACAGACCAATACCGTTAAAACAGGGTCGGGTAAGGAGAAACAAAAATATTTTTAAGGTTGGCCTAAGTACAGATAAGCAAACGTTTTAATCATAAAATCCATAAGTTTAAACACGTATTAAGGGTTGCGAGGGTATATATGAACAACCCAAATCATATGTTTTGGTTGAGAATTAAGAAAAATAATATTTACACACACCTACAGGCCTCCAAATAATAGTGCATTATTAAAAACAATTTTCTTACTTCACAACCAAAGTGAGACGATTCTTTTGAGCACCCAAAACACATATTTAAAATAGTGATAAGAAAATATTCACAAATAAGAACAATAATTTTTAATTACAAACTCTTATCTTGAGGTCTGACCTTGCTTAGGATAGAACAGTAATGCTTTGATTAAACAATAGATTTTTACAAGGCCTGACATGCAGGGCTTCAGATTTTTTTCAAGATTGGTGGGCCAAAGTGACCCAAAGAGCAAAAAATGGTGGGCTATTTTCTAAAATGATGGGCCCAAGCAAATCAAACTAACCACAGTTGACATTTGGGTAGTATACTTTACCTACACACTGACACAGACACTTGTATGTATATATCATACTGCTGTTTATACAGTAAAACCTGTCTTAAGAGACCACTCAAAAAAGAAGACCAATTATTGCTTGATGTATGTCAAAAGTATTGCAGAATGCTCCAAGGGGAGCATTCTGCAATCCTTTCGACCTTCATTAAGCTACCATTTGCTATCAAGATCTTTGCTTTGTCTTTTTTTGAGTAGCTGCTTAAGACATGTTTTACTGTATTGACAACCTACAATGTACTTTCTATTTTGTGGAGTTTGTAGATTCGCTAAAAGATGAATATTTTTATTAAAGTGAGATTTTTTCACAACTTAAAAGGATTGGTCCATTGGGCCCACTGCCTTGGAAAGTGATGGGCCATATTTTGAAATAATTGGACAATGACCCGGGCTCACCATAAATCTGAAGGCCTGGACATGTAATTTCTTCCTAATCATCTATATAATAAATCCATAATTGTAGTGAAATTATACACAACTGGATTGAATGGAAATCATGAATTGACAAAATTGTCAGTTTTGCGGACAATTCACATGAAAAATCAAACATTTGCTTTCTTAGTGAGAAACCAAGTTTTAATTTCCTCTGCAAAAATATTTAGGTGCACTTGTAACCCATATATATACCTTGCATACTAATTGATTCTTCCGTCTGGTTTGATACAATCAACTTGGAATCCTCCAATGTATATATATCTAGGGTGTCAGATTACAATTTTCAAATAATATTTTTTTTTTGTCTGAAAATCTTTTTTATTTTAACAAACAGTGTAGACCCTGATGAAATGCCACATGTGGCATTTCATCTGGGTATTCGCTGTTTGTAAGAGCACCTGTTTAGGGGTTTTCAGTATACAAAGGGTTAAAACTGTCGTCTGCTAAAAACTTTTACAAACAGTTTGGACCAAGATCAGGGCCAACAGAATGTCGGGCCTCATCTGGATCCAAACTGTTTTACACTCTTATTGTGTTCCGGAAATATTTTTTTGAAAAAGTTGATTTTGACAAAAATCAGCAGACGACAAAAAAGCGGTAAAAATTTCCAAGGGGGCAAAGAGTTAAAGATAAATGTTTAGTTGAAATGGACAAGAAACACTAACAAACTCACTTGTCTAAGAGACGAACAACAAATCTGGATTTCCAAGTATTAGCAAAAGGTTGACTGCCTTCTACTGACCTAGAAAAAAAAAATGAAGACATATATATAGGATTTGACATTGCTTTTGATAATTTAAAAGCATTTCTTGCAACAAAAACCGGATATATCTTACTTATAATTTATCTCCAGATACATTTGTTGCAGTGCTCATTTGAATGGTCTCACTGAGACACTTCCGATGACGAATAATCACCCAAACCATACATGTTCATGAAGAAAACTGTTACATGGATATTGCTCATTTAAATAGGCAATATAAATTACAATTATCAATAGGAAAAAGAATGTATATACTATCTTTAAAGCTAGATTTGGCATGATTGTTACTAATGTTGATTCTTTCATTGGTATAAAGGGAGATAAATCTGTATAAAACAAACTGTTCTGACAAGAAATAGGTAAAAGAAGGTTTGTACTAGCTTTAAAGCTAGACTTGACATAATTATTTCTAATACTGATTCTTTCATTGGTATAAAGGGAGGTAAATATGTATGAAACAGTAATAGGAAAAAGAAGGTTTATACTAACAGTAAAGCTAGATTGGCATTATAATTTCTAATGCTGATTCTTTCATTGGTATAAAGGAAAGTAAATATGTATAAAACAATTATGTTCTGACAAGTAATAGGAAAAAGATGGTTTATACTAACTTTAAAGCTAGACTTGGCATGATAATTTCTAATACTGATTCTTTCATTGGTACAAAGGGAGGTAAATATGTATGAAACAGTAATAGGAAAAAGAAGGTTTATACTAACAGCAAAGCTAGATTGGCATTATACGTTCTAATGCTGATTCTTTCATTGGTATAAAGGGAAGTAAATATGTATAAAACATTATGTTCTGACAAGTAATAGGAAAAAAAAGGTTCATACTAACTTTAAAGCTAAACTTGGCATGATAATTTCTAATGCTGACTCTTTCATTGGTATAAAGGGAAGTAACCCTGTATAGAACATTATGATCAACACTAGAACACGTCTGATGGAGAAAAATACTGGAACAACTGGATTCTGAAAATGAAAATACGCTGGCACATGAGATTTTGGTTCTTATCACATTATTGAACAGCTATGGCTTAGACAAGCCTGTAAGAGTGCATAACAGAAAAATAATTTTCTTATTTCTCAACCAAAACATATGTTGTGGGTACTCAAAAGAACCGTCTCGATGAGATCCTTTTGAGCACCCAACACATATGCTAAAAATTATGGGTTAGAAAATATTCACAATTTTACGCTGAGTTTTTTTATTTATCCAAACCTTTGATCCATGCAGTCTCATCTTAGCCTTTGCTGCTGGTATACAAATTGTATGGTTATATTTGTGCTTGGCTCAGGCCAAAAATTAGGCCTTTAATACGATAGCTGCACATTGTACTTTTAACCCTTACCTCGCCACTATTTTTTGTCCTGAAAATGTTGTCTGCTGATCCCGAGGGACAGATTTTTCTATCCTACCCTTACACAAATGATGGATTCTATTTCTTGCTCACCATTTTTTTAAAATTTAAAATAAGCTTCCAGAAGTCCCTCAATATGCTAAGATGCAATTTCACATGATGACGTCACTTTAACATAGCATAAACGTCACTTGACGAGCATGTGCATGAGTTCCAATACAACCAATGTATGCAAGTGTGCAAGTGGATTTCGGACTAGATTTTTCAGCTACCTAAGAACATGAGCAGATGAGAGGGGTAGACGAGATGACAAATGTAATGATTGTCTGGCTTTAAGGGTGATGTATTGCGAATGCAATCAATACTATCTCATTGACAGTCCTAATGTGAAAATGAAATGTCAAAAACCTTTGAAAAAATCAAAATATTTTCAAGATGGACATCTACCAGTAGTCCCTCCTTAGGCCTAAATTAGAATTTCATTTGTTCCCCCTTACCGACCGACCCTGAAAAAAGGCCGTACTCAAAACATTTTATTTCAATTTTCAGCCAATATTTTTTTTTTCAAATTTCATTGCAAACTTAGAGAATTCTCCAATGTAAACAGTGTTATCTTAGCAAATTGTTTGTGTATTTAATTTTATTGCCTAAAGTAGGACTATACCGTAAAACCTGCCTAAAACGGCCACTCAAAGATATACACAACAAAGGTCTTTAAGACAAGTGGGCACTAAATGCAGGTCGAAAGTATAGCAGAATACTCCCTGGGAGCATTCTGCAATACTTTTGACCAGCATTATGGGATAATAGGTCTTAAAAAAACAAACAAGTTTTTGTCTTTTGTTAAGTGGCCTCTTAAGACAGGGATTTACTGTATACAATTGAGTTTAATGGGTATCCAATTTGAGAAGTTGAAAAAATTTCCGACCGACCCATACCGATAAAAACAGGTTGGGTAAGGGGAAACAAAAATATTTTTAAGTTTGGCCTTAGTACATGTATATTTGAAAGCATCTTCCGTGGCTCTTCTGTATGAAAGGTCACTGTTTTGCATCACAAGATTTTCAAATATACTATGCACAATAAGTTTCTTATGTTTCTCATCTTTATGTGCTCATCTTTGTGCAATATCGAACAATTTCAATTGCAATAACGAGAACAGGATCTTAGGCAAATGAAACCACAAATTTACAGACACCATCGTTTAAATAGGCATTTGGGGAGAACAAGAATTGCAGGAGGGGTCAGTAAGCAAAATTCACATCCATTGTAAGTAAAGCTAAAATGATAAGCATGTGATTTTTGTTTGGTGGTCTTACATCTTCCTCATGCATCATACGCCTATAAAAACTATTAGTTATGTGACAGATGTGATAGAAATTTCATGCTGAAAAAACAGCTGCCATCAATGACGTCAAAACATAGTCATCATTTGATCAAACCTCTTTATGCTTGATTAAAATGTTTAGTTACTGGAAAATGATGCGATGCATTTGCAAGATAATGGTGATGTTAGATTTTATCTTTCGGCTCGTGAAAATAATTATCTGTTATGCTAGAAAGACCTAACGATGATATACCAGTTTATAAAGCTTATCTACAACTGTACTAGTTCTGCTGCCCCATATAACCATATCTTCTCTCTTGAACTCTTTGATTAAATCATGAACCTGAAAAAATAATACAAAATTCTTACATAATTACCTATGCACATAGCTGTTTAACACAATTGTCAAATGAACAACAATCCATGTTCAAATTGTGAGGTTCACAAGCTGTTTGATCATGGGTTTTAACTTGATAAAACTTAAAATGAGCCCTGAAGGGTTTGCATGACATTACATGGGAAAGTGTTGCAACCTGGACTGATCATTCCGCCCATGCTCTTATTTAAATCATTATCTAAGCACAATGCTGTCCTTAAAATTTGTATACAAATTTGGGATATCCTTTTCGCGATATAAGGGAACAAAATATCACTTTCACCTATTTTGAGAAAAATAGCCAAAAAACAAGTGGATATGACCCATAGGACCTGTTAAGCAACAAAAAAATCAGCCTAAAATTGTTATTATTTTCTTATCCATCAGTATAAACATGTGTTTTGGATGCTCAAAAGAACCGTCTCATTGAGACGGTTCTTTTGAGCACCCAGAACATATATTTTGGTTGAGAAAGAAGAAAAATAATTTTCAGTTACACACTCTTATCTGGGGGCCTGTGACCAGTAAATGTTACAATCACAGACCCACGGCACCATGAGGAAGAGATACAGCAAGAATTCAAATTAACCCATTTAAGCCAAATGGAATTTCCCACTTCTAGCAATTGGACCAGTTCATTTCCGTTCTCCGGGTGGTTGGGTGATATTTTTTATTTTTATTCAAATTTTAACAGAACATTCTGTAAGCAAACAGTGGATACCCTGATCAGACGCCCCATTCTGTGGCATCTGATCTGGGTCTGCACTGTTTGCCTATGTTCCCTAAAAAGGACAATAGGCTTATATGGGTTCAGTAAAGCAACTAGCCCTCTCTTTAAACCATCTCTTTTCATTAATCTTAAATGGGGGCTACATGTAATTTTTGGCTCAAATTTTGAAAAAAATACCTAAAATTAAAAAAAATAAAGAAAATCTATATTTCAAACCTACTTTGGTTATAAGCTCATCATCGTCTATTTTGATATCTATATTAATAGGAGTGTCAGGAAATGCTTTGAAAACTTCTCGTAGAGTTGGTATCTGTCTGTCATCTGAGCCTGATGTAACATAATCTGAAATCAGGTAAAGTCCAAGTAAAGACAAGTAATATTTTTTCTTATTTCCTCATAAAATAATTTTGGCCTTGATGCGATGAAACCTGTCTTCAGGGTTTCTGGCCATGTAAGACTATAAGAATCCATCATGATTGCGAGGGTGGGATAGAAAAATTTGACCCCAGGATCACGGATTGGCATTAACAGGCTTGCCAGGTGATGACAAATGGTGACCACGAGGAATGGATTTTTTTTATACCATCCTCACTCAAATAATGGATTCTTTTTCTTGCTCACCATTAAATACCCTTTTTTATACTTGAAAAATATGAAAAAGGCTTCCAGAAGTTTCTGAATATGCTGAGATGCGACAAACATATAACATGGTGACATCATTTTAATATCACAATAACGTCACAGATCAATATGCGGCCAGCGTGCGGCTGTTCACTTTTTTTTTTTACCTTTCCCACAGGCTGGTACAGGTATGTAAGATAGAATTAATATATGGATAAATAACGGAAATACCAATCTGGTGTGCAAGAATAAAATCAGTCTGCTACAAAGACCTAGCAAGAATATTGAAATTTTGCATATAGCAAGTTAAGATATGGCACTTTCCAAAGATGGAAAGGAGGATGGACAGAGAAGCAAAAGGTAATATGCCCCCAAGGCCTCCACTTTTTCAATTTGGTGGCATAAAAATAGATAGGTAATAAAAAGGTATCCGCCTGCCTCCCATAGCTGCTGGGAAAACAGAAGACCCATAAATTTATAAAAGGTTACCACTTTTTCAAACTCAACCACTATCCTTACTTCAGTTGCTATGCCAATGTATTTGTTTCTATGTCATTGAAGTACTCTATATTGACACCCCCCCCCCCCTCCCTCACACCCTTAGACCCTGTCATTATATCTCTTTATCTTAACTTCAATTAAAGGCCATTAAATAAAAGTCAAAATGTGTCAGAAAGTCTAGAGTTTACAAATACACAAGATAAATACATACTTACTGGGTTGAAAATCTACTTTTAAAGCACTCTTTATTTGCGGTAAATCCTGAAAAAAGGGAGTAACAAAAAAATCTTAATTCTCAACCAAAACATATGTTGTGGGTACTCAAAAGAACCGTCTCAATGAGACGGTTCTTTTGAGAACCCAAAACATATGTTATAACTGATGGGTAAGAAAACATTTAGTTATATGCTCAAAAATTTTGTTTTTCTAAACCTGTGGAGATTACAACTTAAAATAATACCACTGGTTAGTTTAAACCATGAAAAATGGGGTAACAAGTTCCTAGAACTTGGCAAAATAACCTGCAGGGGTCGCTAGGAATTATTTGCTAAAATCCCTTTTCTTCAATAAAAAAAGTCCAACCAGGGCTAAAGCCAGAGAAAGACTTGGGAGAAATAGTCTTCATAATCTGGCTGGCTTCTCCCTATTTTTTAAACTGAGGAAGAAATTTTAATGCATTGAATTCAAAGTTCAGACAAAAACCTCTCTCTAAGAGCAGCCAAACTTCTCCCTATCAAACAGTTCTAGCTTGAGTCCTGACAATGTATGAAATTGCCAAACAGCTGGTAAATGTTACCTGACAAAATTATAGCTGGTAAATGTTATCCGGGCAACTAGCTGGTAAATGTTATCTGACCAAATAGCTGGTAAATGTTATCTGGCCGAATAGCTGGCAAATGTTATCAGAACAAATAGCTGGTAAATGTTATATAGCCTAATAGCTGGTAAATGTTATCTGACTGAATAGCTGGTAAATGTTATCTGGCCAAATATCTGGGAAATATCTGGTAAAAGTTATCTGGTAAATGTTATCTGGCCAAATATCTACTAAATGTTATCAATAAAGCTGGTCAATGCTATCTGGCCAAACAGCTGGTAAATGTTATCTGACCAAATAGCTGGTAAATGTTATCTGACTGAAAAGCTGGTAAATGTTATCTGGCCAAATATCTGGTACATGTTATCTGGCCAAATAGCTGGTAAATGCTATCTGGACAAATAGCTGGTAAATATTATCTGGCCAAATATCTGGTAAATGTTATCCAAATAGCTGGTAAATGTTATCTGGCCCAATAGCTGGCAAATATTATCTGGCCATATAGCCAGTAAATGTTATCTGGCCAAATAGCTGGTAAATGTTATCAGGACAAACAGCTGGTAAATGCTTTCTGGCCAAACAGCTGGTAAATGCTTTCTGGCCAAACAGCTGGTAAAAGTTATCTGGCCAAACAGCTGGTAAATGTTATCTTAATAGCTGGTTAATGTTATCTGGCCAACATTGCATTTCTACATTATCTGGAATAGAGATTTACTTGGCCAACATGCAAAAGAAAAAGCCAGCAATATTTCTAAAAATAACCTTGCTATATATGCCTTTGTAAGGTCCATTTTGGACTAACAATCAAATAGAAATGTACAAAATATGAAACAAAAATTCTTCTTTCTTCGTAAATTTCAGCATTTGTACACCTTCACTAAACGCACCTTGTGATCAGTTTCTGTTATGAGCAGTTCACTACCACATATTCTCTTTAGATTATTGTCATGTGAAACAACCACTTCTCCATCTCTAGTTATGTGACAGTCCAACTCCAACATGTCAGTATGTTCATCGAGGGCACTGAAAAACAAAAGCAGAAACATGCGCTACAAATATTCCCTCCATGCATAGAGGATCTTACATGATAGCTAATGTATTATTGAATTTTCTAACAAGTTGAGGATGAGATAAATAGCGAGGCTATGCCACGCATTTTATCTCTTTTTCACAACAAGTTTAATAAATTCAGTAATGCACAAGCATGAATGTTAGATTCTACAGGTACATGGCTACTTTGAAATTATCTTTTTTGGCATGGAAAAGACTAAGATTTTGCAACCTTGTTATGGCTGTCATTACACATTGTTACAAAATATGTAAACCAATTGATTTTAATAACCGGTGTTATATCGCTGTATATTTACATTTTCAAAGCAAGCCTTTAATGAATCTTTAGAATTTTGCAACCGTTCATAGCCTCATGAAGGACACAAAATTTGATTGACAGCTGCCAAGCTCACTTGCCCATGCAATTCCCTTCAAACATCAAATTAATTTGCCAGATGTGACACTGGTGTTGTGATTGACAGCGAGCCACATCTGAGTTGCACGTGCAAAACAAGCTTCTTGTTTGCTCCATTGGCTGTTCGTGTTCACACTGGCTGTTCGGCTTTTCCGATTTGCACTCCAACAAAACCGTTAATATGATTCAATATTAAATACAAATTGTTTTATCTCCTAAATTATAAATAATTTCTATATATTAGTTATTTATAATACAATGTAAATATAAGCAATAAATTCAATTTTCGAAGGTTCATGGAATCATGAATACTTCATGTCTCATGCGAATTTAACATGAATTCGGGCTTCACTTACTTTCCAAGAGACCTGAAGTATTCATGATTCCATAAACCTTCCAAAAATTGAATTCATTTCTTAAATGTATTCTAATATTTAGACAAATTATGCCCAATCAATAAGTGTAGATCCAGGAGCTGACTACCGTTCTACCACTAAGGAGGGATCGAGAGATGACCAGTTTTTCTTTCTTTTTTTTCACTTTTTCTTATATTAGTTTGGACTAAAACAATAAACAACAATGCTTCCTTGTTACAAAATGACTGTTACCTATAGTATCATATGAACATTATATGCATACGTGTAATGAGAAATTAGACATGATATATCGCCATAAATGATATTGTAACTAATAATCACCGAGGAAATGAACTCTATAAGCAATAGGCTTTCGTTCAGATCCTCTCATTATGTTGTACTTTCTTATGTGTATGTATTTTGACAGAGTTATGAATAAATATGTTTAAACCAAGATTTATCAAAGTTGTCTACAAAGGATTAAAGGAAATCTCTTACTGTTTGAAGGCAGTGATGGTGTTCTCCAGGTTTTCAGCTGCACCTGCAAGCATAATCAAACACAATAAAACCTGTCTTAAGAGGCCACTCAAAAACAGACAAAACAAAGATCTTGATAAAAATAGTAGCTTAATGAAGGACTCTGAAATACTTTTGACCTGCATTAAGCGATAATCAGTCTTGAAACACAATTTTTGGTCTTCTTTTTGAGTGTCTGCTTAAGACAGGTTTTACTGTAATTGCCCATGGTAAGGAGAATATGGACCAGCCCACAAGATTTTGGTACTTAGCACATATGCGCAAAGCCTCCCTTAAACTCCCATGCTGACTCCTCTAGAGGGGCTAAGGGTCTAATTTTTGGCCTCAGCCTTTCTCTATTAGGCTTAAATGAAATGTATGTGTGGTTCCTGTTTCCCCACCTACCCTAATTCTTTTAACCCTACACTAAACATTAAATTGGTCTTTGGAGAAAAAAATACCTAAAATGGACACTTTTTCAGTTTTTGTCACTATTTTCAGTGTTAAATGTTGTAACAAAATTTAATAATTTCCCTACCTACCTACCCTAAATTTTGTTGGCATGAAACAGGAACCACACATGTGTTTCATTTCTGCCTTACCATATTTTGTGTATGTGAGAAGCAAAGGCTCGGGCAAGCCTGAGATTTGTCTCAGCATTCGCTGCTTGCCAATGGGATAAGTATGGCCCATATGCATATCACAAAAAGTTTTTTTTTTAATTTTTTCATATCTGCATAAAATCATTTTAGCTACAAATGCAATTTATATAAAAATGGTAGAATGTCATATGATCTCTATTTTGAATTATTCTTTAAAAATCAGAGGTTTTTGAAAATCTGCAAAGATCAAGTTCAACTTAAACTCACCTCCCCTATGACTGATATGCTTGGGCTTAAACCTGAGTCTTTTCTTCTTGTGAAGCAGGGTGGGAAACTTCAGCAAGAGTACAGACACAGCTATATACCCTGCAAGACTAACTAACACCACCATAGCTACTATATATCCTGTCTCCATATACAATCTGAAAAACACAAAATATAGAGACTATTCAAATGAGCCTGTTTATATGAAACTTCATATGGTTTTGATATTATCGCATACATGTCATAGGACAAGATAATCAAATTTTTGAGCTTAAAATTGAATTATTTCTTACCTTGAGTATAAAATTGAATTAGTTCTTACCCATCAGTTTAACATTTGTTTTGGGTGCTAAAAAGAACAGTGACAACAGTCTCAATGAGACGATTCTTTTGAGTACACACAACATATGTTTTGGCTTAGAAATGAGAATTCTTTTCATTCTGAAAATGACTTTTGCAATAGCATTGACATTGCAGGAAGTACCATTGCAATACTATAACTAAATTGTTTGAAATATGCATGTTTAACTCTTACTCTTTGTATGCTGGGGTTCCAGCTAATTTTACATGCTTTTGTCGCCATCAATAATTTCTGATCAAGAACACTATCAGAGTGTCAAACATTTTGGACCCAGATCAGGACTGGCCTTCTGTACTTTGGTGTAGCTTGGGCAGTTTATACAGGTTTCCTCTCAGAAAAGCTAGGCTGTTATTGGGTTTCTTTGTGGCTTGGTCATCTGCTAAAATCTCGTCTTAGAGATGATCCTGTCCAGGAGGTCGTTAATAAATAGCAAGTTTAGTAAGGGCTCCAGTACTGAGCCTTGCCAGACCCCTCTAACGACAGGCACGCTATCTGAAGAACACCCCTTAACGGCCACTCTTTGGGTTCTGCCAACAAGGAAGGATGTGATCCACTGGTTGGTGTTCTTCTTCTTCTTCAATTTTAGTTCATCCCTCGGAAACCCGGGTATTGTCGAACTATACTGTACATGTGTCGCCCGAAACGTGACTGTGGTGCAAATTAAAACAGAATATGTACAGGTTAAAAACGACTTTCTTGCTTTACATGGTGGATTTCTGGAGCAGCAGCTTGTACACCTCTAAGCTAGGTGCTGAGACAGCCTGCTGTGGTAGTTGATTCCATATCCGTGTGGTGCTTCGGAAAAAGGAATACTTATGTGCGTTCACGGACGACTGTGGTACAAGGAATTTCATGTCGTGACCTCTTGTAGTACTGACCAGGGTGGGGATCAAGAATGGCGTAGATGGAACGCAAACCAGGCCATACACAATTCGGTAGAACATTGTAGCCTTGGCTTGTTGTCTCCGTTCTTGAAGGGTGTCCCAACCAAGCTCGTCGAGCATTGCTGTAACGCTGCTTGTCCTGTCATAGTCTCTCTTTACAAAGCGGACCGCACGTCGTTGGACCATCTCAAGCTTCTTGATGTTGGTATTTGTATAGGGGTCCCAGACACACGAAGCATACTCCATAGTCGTACAAACCAGGGTCTTGTAGCACTGTTCCTTTACCTGTGGTGGACAATCCCGGATGTTCCGCCCGAGGAAATTGAGGCTGTTGGTTGCTTTCTTCACTGTGTTATCAACATGTTGATTCCAGGAAAGATCTGAGCTGATTGTGGGGCCGAGATACTTGGCCTGTTTGACAGTCTGCTGATGTTGACCCCTGATGTCATAGTGGTGTAGCTTCCTGAGTAAACAGAATATTTGCAAATCTGTCAAATACCTTAGAAAAATCAAAGTCTGTATGCCATTAACCAATGTGAACGCTAAGTCTTGCTGAAGAAAAACAAGGAGCCTTCCTTCCGTGTAAGGAACATTCCTTTCCTCAATCCTGTGTATAGTTATACCCCAATACCTGTCAAGTTTGGTAGTAAATTGGTACCCTGCCTCTACCACTGACGCTGAAGATGTTGATACAGAAGCCCATGGTGGATGGAGCCAAATTATCAATATTGACATAGCACTTTGTTTTTTCACTCTTGAACGCATCGAAAGTGACAAAATATGACATGCTTATTATATTTCAAATATTTCAACATTTCTCTTCATGACTAAATGCCAGAAGTGCACAGGAGTACACGTAAGCTGGAATTGCATGGATTAAAAAACGTGACTTAATTTTAATTCTATCATGCTTAAGAACCATAACATAGTTTGTGTCTAGAAAACACTTACAAACTACATTATGGTCCCAGAACTAGCTCAGTGGTAGAGTGCTTGACTCAGACAGAGAGCCGTGGGTTTGAGCATCACCACGTGTCCTTGAGCAAAACACATTTATCCTTGCTTAGTACTGATTCAACCCAGGAAGATCCGTCCAGACATAACTAGAAAATTGTTGACTGTGGCGTAAAGAATCAAATCAAACAAACAAATTTGTTTCGACAGCACAAACCACGAAAACTAATTATCCTCCGAGTATGCTTTTTCACGCTACACAATAATCACGCAGTGTTGTTTTTCTGTCTCTCGTGCTGTCTACACATAAACTTCTGACGTCACACTGAAGTTTTTGTGGACTCTTAGCACTTTATTTTCGCTCGCCTTCATCATATTGAAAGTGGCGATTCTGCCGATAAAATTATTGCGTAATTTATTCACACGGTGTTATTTAGTCATATTTTTCTTATATCCAAAAGTTTGTAGAAATCAGGCGGAAAATAAACATTTTTTCATTTATCCCAGTTCGTTGACACTTTGTCTGCTGCGTTTGCTATCATCTCAACTTCGAATTCACATGACTATCACGTGGTTAGTTTTGGCGGTAAAAAAAAAAGTAAAGACCGCCACTCCTGCCTTAGTTCTTGTGTAAAAATGAGAGAAAATGTGTATTTTTACATTATACTTTGGCTCAGTTGAATCCCCGTTATTTAAACATTTGATTATTTGGGAACAGAACAAATCATATCAACATTAAAGCTAGCATTCAGCAAGACGATTGCTAAACCAGAAAGGATACCTAGAACCACACATTAAACCAAGAACTCAACATAAGACCCCATAGCCAATGGGACCAAAAACAAACAATGAACAAACAACAACAGTCCCACCCTTGAGTTGTGCTGAGTCTAATCAATTATTAGTTCTGCAGTATTTATAACTATTCATTACCTGTAAAATTTATAAGATACTCTTGTTTATTTGATCATACTTTTAAAAGTATTGCATGTCTGGCTTCCCATAAAACTGGGTTTTTGAGAAGTGCGTGATTATTGATGACGTAGACAGCAAGTTGCCATTTTTGTCTGGGATTTTCGAGGCCGGTTGGAGCACAGGAAAAGAGCTTTTCCAAACTTATCATTAGTTATGTGGCGAGGATTTACATAAATAAAGGCGAGAATATATCAGTATTTTTTGTTTGATGTGACTGAATATATCAAATATGCCGACAAGCGATATATACTGGGATAATCAGTTTTCGCCAACGTAAGCAGATATGGCTCTGAGGATAGCAAAACAAAATACAAGCTGACCAGAAAATGATTTTATCTTAAAATTTCAACCTTTTATAATAATGTATGATACTTTAGACCATCAAAATATGTTATTTATTTTTCAAAAGCTTAGATTTGTTTGTGCACCCCTTTTTCCGCCATCTTGAAAATAGTAATCTAATTTCGACAACTCTTGTTGACATGAAAAAAGAGGCCTCATAAAGGGTTGGATAAATAAAAAATCAATAGGTGTTATGAGACAAACCATTTTTTTCTTTCAATGAACAAAAATTATTGTAATTCTTTGATTATTTAATTTATTGTAATCAAAAATATTTCAGTCACATTTTTTTTCAATATTTCAATTCAAATTCAGATTGATTTGAACCCCTAGGTTTATTGGGATGCTACCACACAGACAGTAAATGAAAAAGTAGACATAAAAGCTTTCTTATATGTTCTTTAGGGATACATCAAGCCACTGCAGGTGAAAATTTGATATAATTTATCAAAAATTCATTTTTAGATATATGGTCCATACAGCTGCTTATTAGCCAGACCAATGATTCTGAGTCTTAACATTAATAAGAACCCCCTTAAGATAAAAATCAATGATTTCCCCCACTTGGGACCCCAATACATCACTGAGTTTTCTTACCTCCATCGTGGGGATGTCAACGGAAATGAAGATGGAGGAAGCTATGTATTTACCAACTAAAACATATCAAGATCATAATTTAAAGATTGGGGTTAAAAAGAATTAGTGAAAATGGCAGGAAAACATAGATGCAGGCAAGTGACCATTATTTTATCACTCAGATAAGCATTTTCTTACTGCTTAACATTTTAACAGACAGCTTTTCTTCTGCCCTTGATAATCCCTTTTTCAGAATGAGCCTGTGACTTCACACAAGTGAGAAAACGGTGGGAATGTTCCATTGGCGAAAATACATTCTTGGCGAAATTAGCTTACTCCACTATATGCGTGATTATTGCTTACACGGTAAAATCAAGGGTGCGAGCGTTAGCTGCGAGCGTTAGGAGCGATAACTCGTGACGGTGCGAGCGTTAGGATCACGATGTTTTGACTCTTTTGAGTCGATTTCCATGTAAAATATAGATCTGAATGCTGAAATTAAATTGTTAAACAATATATCTATAGCACTTACCCTGATATTAATAAGTTATATCCTTCATGTGAAAGCCTGGGTAGGGTTACAGTAGATCTAGATCTACACTACACTATTCTTGCATTATCAGGCCGTTCTAACTACACATCAAAGCGCCAACTATTCCCACTGAAGTAGTTTTTAAAATTTCTCATAAAATCTCTCCTAAAACAACATTTTTATATCCATATTACACATGTTACATCCCCAGTCATATCACGCCATGTCTGTTTTTTAAAATGGCCACTTTCAAACTATTTACGTCATATAATGACGTCATTGATTACATCGCTATCTGAATTTAATTGGGGCCGTATTTGGCAAATACTGTTCATAATATAAGATAAAGTTCACGTCCTCAACTTTAATACCATAAATTCTTAAAATACATGAATAAATGAATGGAGCGCAATTTCAAACTTTACTGAGGGCAATCCGAATTTTACTCGGCATACCTACCTATCATATGCACAAAGTTAAGCTGCCCCCACAAGCCCCAACCCCCCCCCCCCCACCCCACCCACCCCCCCCCTAAAAAATAAAAAAAAAAATAAACATAGTATTTTAAGAAAATACGGGGCTGAGTTGCGCTAAAATAAGAGAAATAAATATATTGAGAAAATCTCATGGTTTTAATGAAATATCACATTATGACCCCGGGGTTATGACCCCTGATGGGTCCCATAGCAGGGATTGTGACACTACCTACCCATGTTCACATTTCACATTTTACTAAGGATACCTACCTATCACATGTGCCTAGTATTTTTAAGAAGATAAGGGATTGAGTCGTCCTAAAAATATAAAAGAATATAGATCTGTTAAGAAAATCTTATGTTTTTACAAATTAATGACATTTGGCCCCTAATGCGCCCCATACTAGGGAATGTGACGCTACCTACTCCTGTTTAAATATTACTTAGGACACTAACCTATCATATGAGCTCAGTCAATTAAAGAAAATAAGGGGTTGGGTTGCCCTAAAAAATAAAAGAAATTAATATATTAAGAAAAACTCCTTTTTCCCATGAAATATGACGTTTTTGGCCCCTAATGCCCCCATACTAGGGAATGTGACGCTACCTTTCCCTGTTTATATTTTACTTATGGTACCAACCTATCATATGAGCTTAGTCAATTTAAGAAAATAAGGGGCTGAGTTGCCCCACAAAAAACAAAAGGAATTAATATATTATGAAATTCTCTTATTTTTCCATCAACTATGACTATTTGGCCCCTAATGCGCCCCCTTCTAGGGAATGTGACGCTACCTACTCATGTTTAAATTTTACTTAGGATGCTAACCTATCTTATAGGCACAGTCAATTTAAGAAAATAAGGGGTTGAGTTGTCCCCAAAAATCAAAAGGAATTAATTTATTAAGAAATTCTCTTATTTTTCCATGAACTATGACGTTTTGGCCCCTAATGCGCCCCATACTAGGGAATGTGACGCTACCTACTCATGTTTACATTTTACTTAGGATACTAACCTATCATATAGGCACAGCCAATATAGGAAAATAAGGGGTTGAGTTGCTCCAAAAGACAAGGGAAATTAATATATTAAGAAAATCAACTGTTTCTTTCAGAATTTATGACATTGTGGCCCTTAATGCGCCCCATATCAGGGAATGTGACGTTACCTTCCCCTGTTCACATTTTACTTAGGATCTTATCCTATCACATAGGAATAGTCAATTTAAGAAAATAAGAGGTTGAGTTGCCAAAAAAAATCAAAAGGAATTAATATATTAAGAAATTCTCTTATTTTACATGAACTATGACCTATGACGTTTTTGTCCCTAATGCGCCCCCTACTAGGGTATGTGACGCTACCTACCCCTGTTCATATTTTACTTGTGATACTAAACTATCATATAGGCATATTCAATTTAATAAAATAAGGGGTTGAGTTGCCCCAAAAAATAAAAGAAATAAATATAATAAGAAAATCTACTGGTTTTTAATGAAATATGACATTATGGCCCCTAATACGCCCCCTATCAGGGAATGTGACGCTACCTACCCCTGTTCGCATTTTACTTCTAATACTAACCTGTCATATAGGCATAGTTAGCATAAGAAAATAAGGGGTTGAGTTGCCCAAAAAGACCAAAGAAATTAATATATTAAGAAAATCTACTGTTTCTTTCAGAATTTATGACATTGTGGCCCCTAATGCGCCCCATATCAGGGAATGTGACGCTACCTACCCCTGTTCGCATTATACTTGGGATACTAACCTAACATATAGACATAGTCAATTTAAGAAAATAAGGGGTTGAGTTGCCCCATAAATCAAAATAAATTAATATATTAGGGAAATCTCCTACTTCTTTCAGAATTTATGACATTGTGGCCCCTAATGCGCCCCATATCAGGGAATGTGACGCTACCTACCCCTGTTCGCATTTTATTTGGGATACTAACCTATCATATAGGCATAGTCAATTTAAGAAAATAAGGGGTTGAGTCTGCCCAAAAAACAAAAGAAATTGATATATTACGAAAATCTACTGTTTTTTTTTATGAAATATGACATTATGGCCCCTAATACGCCCCCTATCAGGGAATGTGACGCTACCTACCCCTGTTCGCATTTTACTTTGGATACTAACCTTTCATATAGGCATAGTCATTTTAAGAAACTAAGGGGTTGAGTCTGCCCAAAAAACAAAAGAAATTAATATATTACGAAAATCTACTGGTTTTTTTTTTTATGAAATATGACATTATGGCCCCTTATACGCCCCCTATCAGGGAATGTGACGCTACCTACCCCTGTTTACATTTTACTTAGGATACTAACCTATCATATAGACATAGTCAATTTATAAAAATAAGGGGTTGAGTTTCCCAAAAAGAAAAAAGAAATTAATATATTAAGAAAATCTACTGTTTCTTTCAGAATTAATGACATTGTGGCCCCTGATGCGCCCCATATCAGTGAATGTGACGCTACCAACCCCTGTTCGCATTTTACTTGGGAAACTAACCTATCATATAGACATAGTCAATTTAAGAAAATAAGGGGTTGAAGTGGCCCAAAATACAAAAGAAATTAATATATTACGAAAATCTACTGTTTTCTTTATGAAATATGACATTATGGCCCCTAATACGCCCCCTATCAGGGAATGTGACGCTACCTACCCCTGTTTACATGTTACTTAGGATACTAACCTATCATATAGGCATAGTCAATTTAAGAAAATAAGGGGTTGAGTTGCCCAAAAAGAAAAAAGAAATTAATATATTAAGAAAATCTCGTTTTGACGTTTGGGCCCCTTATAGGCCCCATATAAGGGAATGTGAAGCTACCTACCCATGTTTAAATTTTACTTAGGATACCTATTTATCATGAGCGCGTAGTTATTTTGAGAAAATAAGGGGTTGAGTTGGTGTAGGAAATAAAAGATTTAAATATATTAAGAAAATCTCATATTTTGTTTTATGAATTTATGACATTTTGGCCCCTTATGGGTCCCATATCAGGGAATGTGACGCTACCTACTCCTGTTAAAATCTTACTTAGGATACCTACCTATCATATGCGCACAGTAATTGTAAGAAAATAAGGGGTTGAAGTGCCCTCAAATGAATGGAATAAATATATAAAGACAACCTCACGTTTTTTATGAACTATTACATTATGCTCCCTTATGAGCCCCATATCAGGGAATGTAACGCTACGTTCCCCTACTCATATTTTACTTAGGATACAGACCTATCATATGCACATAGTAATTTTAAGAAATCAAGAGGTTGAGTTGGTCTAAAAAATAAAAGAAATAAATATATTAAGTAAATCTCATGTTTTTTTTAGAAATGTGACATTTTGGCCACTTATGGGCACGATATCAGGGAATGTGATGCTTTGTACTCCTTTCAATAGTTCACTTAGGATACATACCTGTCATATACGCATAGTAAATTTAAGGAAATAAGAGGCTCAGTTACCATAACAAAATAATAGAAAAAAAAATGTTATACTTCATTTTGGCTATGTTCTTTAAAGAATTATCTCATTTTTGCCCCGAAGGGGCCCATATCAGGGAATGTGACGCTACGCACCCCTATTCATATTTCATTTAGAATACATACCTATCACATACGCAGAGTAATTTTAAGAAAAAAAGAGGCTGAGGTACCCTTAACAATAATAGAAATAAATGTCATCAGAAATTTTGGCGATTTATTTTAAAGAATTACCACATTTTAGCCCATTAGTGGCCCATATTAGGGAATGTGACGCTTTCTACCCCTATTAATATTTCACTTAGGATACATACCTATCATAAATAAGACGCATGGTTATTTTAAGAAAATAAGGGGCTGAGTTACCCTAAAATATTAAAAAGATGGACTTAACAAGAAAAAAAACGCAAGTATCTACAGAAAATGTTATGATATTTTAATGATAATGTCATTTTGGCCCCTTAGGGGCCTTATATCAGGGAATGCGACAATATCTACCCCAACTTATAATTCACTAAGGGTATAAAGCTATCATATAAGAATGGTTGTTTGAAGAAAAAAGAGGCTGAGTTGAGATGAAAAATAGTACAAAATAAGTGAATACCCAAAATTTGATGATTTTTTTTAGATTTATGTCTTTTTGGCCCCTTTGGCACCTTATATCAAGGATTGTGACACTATATACTCCCACTCATATTTCACTATTGGTAAAAAGCTATCATATTAGCATAGTGTTTTTAAGAAAATAAGAGGTTGGATTGACCAGAAAAGATATACAAGTAAGTATCTACAGAAAATATTTTGATTTTTTAAGAGCTAAGCCTTTATGGCCCCTTTGGGACCCTATGTCAAGGAATGTGACACTATATACGCCCACTCATATTTCACTATCAGCATAAAGCTATCACATTAGCATAGTTATTTTAAGAAAATAAGAGGTTAACTTGACAAGAAAAGATATAAAAGTAAGTATCTACATAAAATATTATGAATTTTTGATATATATCCATTTTTGACCCCCAATGGTCCCTATATCAGGGAATGTGACAATATCTACCCTTGCTCATATTTCACTAAGGGTATCAAGCTATCACATTAGCGTAAGTATTTTAAGAAAATAAGAGGTTGAGTTGACAAGAAAAGATATACAAGTTAATATCTACAGAAAATATAAGGATTTTTTAAGAGTTAAGCCTTTATGGCCCCTTTGGGACCCTATATCAAGGAATGTGACACTATCTACTCCCACTCATATTTCACTAGTGGTATAAAGCTATCACATTAGCATAGTTATTTTAAGAAAATAAGAGGTTGAGTTGACAAGAAAATATATACAAGTAAGAATGTGTAGAAATTATTATGAATTTTAATATATATCCATTTTGACCCCTAAGGGTCCCGATATCAGGGAATGTGACAATATCTACCCCTGCTCATATTTCATTAAGGGTATCAAGCTATCACATTAGCATAAGTATTTTAAGAAAATAAGAGGTTGAGTTGACAAGAAAATATATACAAGTAAGTGTCTACAGAAATTGTTATGAATTTAAATATATATCCATTTTTGGCCCCCAAGGGTCCCTATATCAGGGAATGTGACAATATCTACCCTTGCTCATATTTCACTAAGGGTATCAAGCCATCACATTAGCGTAAGTATCTTAAGAAAATAAGAGGTTGAGTCGACAAGAAAAGATATACAAGTTAATATCTACAGAAAATATGAGGATTTTTTAAGAGTTAAGCCTTTATGGTCCCTTTGGGACCCTATATCAAGGAATGCGACACTATATACTCCCACTCATATTTCACTAGAAGTATAAAGCTATCACATTAGCATAGTTATTTTAAGAAAATAAGAGGTTGAGTTGACAAGAAAATATATAAAAGTAAGTGTCTACAGAAATTATTATGAATTCTAATTTATATCCATTTTTGGCCCCTAAGGGTCCCTATATCAGGGAATGTGACAATATCTACCCTTGCTCATATTTTACTAAGGGTATCAAGCTATCACATTAGCGTAAGTATTTTAAGAAAATAAGAGGTTGAGTTGACAAGAAAAGATATACAAGTTGATATCTACAGAAAATATGAGGATTTTTTAAGAGTTAAGCCTTTATGGTCCCTTTGGGACCCTATATCAAGGAATGTGACACTATATACTCCCACTCATATTTCACTAGTGGTATAAAGCTATCTCATTAGCATAGTTATTTTAAGAAAATAAGAGGCTGAGTTGACAAGAAAATATATACAAGTAAGAATATACAAAAATTATTATGAATTTTAATATATATCCATTTTGACCCCTAAGGGTCCCTATATCAGGGAATGTGACAATATCTACCCCTGCTCATATTCATTAAGGGTACCAAGCTATCACATTAGCATAAGTATTTTAAGAAAATAAGAGGTTGAGTTGACAAGAATATATATTCAAGTAAGTGTCTACAGAAATTATTATGAATTTTAATATATATCCATTTTTGGCCCCTAAGGGTCCCTATATCAGGGAATGTGACATATGCTCATATTTCATTAAGGGTATCAAGCTATCACATTAGCGTAAGTATTTTAAGAAAATAAGAGGTTGAGTTGACAAGAAAAGATATACAAGTTAATATCTACAGAAAATATGAGGATTTTTTTAAGAGTTAAGCCTTTATGGCCCCTTTGGGACCCTATATCAAGGAATGTGACACTATATACTCCCACTTATATTTCACAAGTGGTATAAAGCTATCACATTAGCATAGTTATTTTAAGAAAATAAGAGGTTGAGTTGACAAGAAAATATATACAAGTAAGAATATAGAAATTATTATGAATTTTAATATATATCCATTTTTGACCCCTAAGGGTCCCTATATCAGGGAATGTGACAATATCTACCCCTGCTCATATTTCATTAAGGATATCAAGCTATTACATAAGCATAAGTATTTTAAGAAAATAAGAAGTTGAGTTGACAAGAAAATATATACAAGTAAGTGTCTACAGAAATTATTATGAATTTTAATATATATCCATTTTTGGCCTCTAAGGGTCCCTATATCAGGGAATATGACAATATCTACCCTTGCTCATATTTTACTAAGGGTATCAAGCTATCACATTAGCGTAAGTATTTTAAGAAAATAAGAGGTTGAGTTGACAAGAAAAAATATACAAGTTAATATCTACAGAAAATATGAGGATTTTTTTAAGAGTTAAGCCTTTATGGCCCCTTTGGGACCCTATATCAAGGAATGTGACACTATATACTCCCACTTATATTTCACAAGTGGTATAAAGCTATCACATTAGCATAGTTATTTTAAGAAAATAAGAGGTTGAGTTGACAAGAAAATATATACAAGTAAGAATATAGAAATTATTATGAATTTTAATATATATCCATTTTTGACCCCTAAGGGTCCCTATATCAGGGAATGTGACAATATCTACCCCTGCTCATATTTCATTAAGGATATCAAGCTATTACATAAGCATAAGTATTTTAAGAAAATAAGAAGTTGAGTTGACAAGAAAATATATACAAGTAAGTGTCTACAGAAATTATTATGAATTTTAATATATATCCATTTTTGGCCTCTAAGGGTCCCTATATCAGGGAATATGACAATATCTACCCTTGCTAATATTTTACTAAGGGTATCAAGCTATCACATTAGCGTAAGTATTTTAAGAAAATAAGAGGTTGAGTTGACAAGAAAAAATATACAAGTTAATATCTACAGAAAATATGAGGATTTTTTTAAGAGTTAAGCCTTTATGGCCCCTTTGGGACCCTATATCAAGGAATGTGACACTATATACTCCCACTCATATTTCACTAGTGGTATAAATCTATCACATTAGCATAGTTATTTTAAGAAAATAAGAGGTTGAGTTGACAAGAAAATATATAAAAGTAAGTGTCTACAGAAATTATTATGAATTCTAATTTATATCCATTTTTGGCCCCTAAGGGTCCCTATATCAGGGAATGTGACAATATCTACCCTTGCTCATATTTTACTAAGGGTATCAAGCTATCACATTAGCGTAAGTATTTTAAGAAAATAAGAGGTTGAGTTGACAAGAAAAGATATACAAGTTGATATCTACAGAAAATATGAGGATTTTTTAAGAGTTAAGCCTTTATGGCCCCTTTGGTACCCTATATCAAGGAATGTGACACTATATACTCCCACTCATATTTCACTAGTGGTATAAAGCTATCTCATAAGCATAGTTATTTTAAGAAAATAAGAGGTTGAGTTGACAAGAAAATATATACAAGTAAGAATATACAAAAATTATTATGAATTTTAATATATATCCATTTTTGACCCCTAAGGGTCCCTATATCAGGGAATGTGACAATATCTACCCCTGCTCATATTTCATTAAGGGTACCAAGCTATCACATTAGCATAAGTATTTTAAGAAAATAAGAGGTTGAGTTGACAAGAATATATATTCAAGTAAGTGTCTACAGAAATTATTATGAATTTTAATATATATCCATTTTTGGCCCCTAAGGGTCCCTATATCAGGGAATGTGACATATGCTCATATTTCATTAAGGGTATCAAGCTATCACATTAGCGTAAGTATTTTAAGAAAATAAGAGGTTGAGTTGACAAGAAAAGATATACAAGTTAATATCTACAGAAAATATAATGATTTTTTTAAGAGTTAAGCCTTTATGGCCCCTTTGGGACCCTATATCAAGGAATGTGACACTATATACTCCCACTTATATTTCACAAGTGGTATAAAACTATCACATTAGCATAGTTATTTTAAGAAAATAAGAGGTTGAGTTGACAAGAAAATATATACAAGTAAGAATATAGAAATTATTATGAATTTTAATATATATATCCATTTTTGACCCCTAAGGGTCCCTATATCAGGGAATGTGACAATATCTACCCCTGCTCATATTTCATTAAGGGTATCAAGCTATTACATAAGCATAAGTATTTTAAGAAAATAAGAAGTTGAGTTGACAAGAAAATATATACAAGTAAGTGTCTACAGAAATTATTATGAATTTTAATATATATCCATTTTTGGCCTCTAAGGGTCCCTATATCAGGGAATGTGACAATATCTTCCCTTGCTAATATTTCACTAAGGGTATCAAGCTATCACATTAGCGTAAGTATTTTAAGAAAATAAGAGGTTGAGTTGACAAGAAAAAATATACAAGTTAATATCTACAGAAAATATGAGGATTTTTTTAAGAGTTAAGCCTTTATGGCCCCTTTGGGACCCTATATCAAGGAATGTGACACTATATACTCCCACTCATATTTCACTAGTGGTATAAATCTATCACATTAGCATAGTTATTTTAAGAAAATAAGAGGTTGAGTTGACAAGAAAATATATACAAGTAAGAATGTACAGAAATTATTATGAATTTTAATATATATCCATTTTTGACCCCTAAGGGTCCCTATATCAGGGAATGTGACAATATCTACCCCTGCTCATATTTCATTAAGGGTATCAAGCTATCACGTTAGCATAGTTATTTTAAGAAAATAAGAGGTTGAGTTGACAAGAAAATATATACAAGTAAGTGTCTACAGAAATTATTATGAATTTTAATATATATCCATTTTTGGCCCCTAAGGGTCCCTATATCAGGGAATGTGACATATGCTCATATTTCATTAAGGGTATCAAGCTATCACATTAGCGTAAGTATTTTAAGAAAATAAGAGGTTGAGTTGACAAGAAAAGATATACAAGTTAATATCTACAGAAAATATGAGGATTTTTTTAAGAGTTAAGCCTTTATGGCCCCTTTGGGACCCTATATCAAGGAATGTGACACTATATACTCCCACTTATATTTCACAAGTGGTATAAAACTATCACATTAGCATAGTTATTTTAAGAAAATAAGAGGTTGAGTTGACAAGAAAATATATACAAGTAAGAATATAGAAATTATTATGAATTTTAATATATATCCATTTTTGACCCCTAAGGGTCCCTATATCAGGGAATGTGACAATATCTACCCCTGCTCATATTTCATTAAGGGTATCAAGCTATTACATAAGTTTAAGTATTTTAAGAAAATAAGAAGTTGAGTTGACAAGAAAAGATATACAAGTAAGTGTCTACAGAAATTATTATGAATTTTAATATATATCCATTTTTGGCCTCTAAGGGTCCCTATATCAGGGAATGTGACAATATCTACCCTTGCTAATATTTCACTAAGGGTATCAAGCTATCACATTAGCGTAAGTATTTTAAGAAAATAAGAGGTTGAGTTGACAAGAAAAAATATACAAGTTAATATCTACAGAAAATATGAGGATTTTTTTAAGAGTTAAGCCTTTATGGCCCCTTTTGGACCCTATATCAAGGAATGTGACACTATATACTCCCACTCATATTTCACTAGTGGTATAAATCTATCACATTAGCATAGTTATTTTAAGAAAATAAGAGGTTGAGTTGACAAGAAAATATATACAAGTAAGAATGTACAGAAATTATTATGAATTTTAATATATATCCATTTTTGACCCCTAAGGGTCCCTATATCAGGGAATGTGACAATATCTACCCCTGCTCATATTTCATTAAGGGTATCAAGCTATCACGTTAGCATAGTTATTTTAAGAAAATAAGAGGTTGAGTTGACAAGAAAATATATACAAGTAAGAATGTACAGAAATTATTATGAATTTTAATATATATCCATTTTTGACCCCTAAGGGTCCCTATATCAGGGAATGTGACAATATCTACCCCGGCACATATTTCATTAAGGGTATCAAGCTATCACATTAGCATAAGTATTTTAAGAAAATAAGAGGTTGAGTTGACAAGAAAAGATATACAAGTAAGTGTCTACAGAAAATATGAGGATTTTTTTAAGAGTTAAGCCTTAATGGCCCCTTTGAGACCCTATATCAAGGAATGTGACACTATATACTCCCACTCATATTTCACTAGTGGTATAAAGCTATCACATTAGCATAGTTATTTTAAGAAAATAAGAGGTTGAGTTGACAAGAAAATAATATGCAAGTAAGTATCTACAGAAAATATTAGGAATTTTTGAAAGTTATCCATTTTTCGCCCCTAAGGGGCCATTTAACACGGAATTAAACATTATCTACCCCTGCTCATATTTCACTAAGGGTATCAAGCCATCACATAAGCATAGTTATTTTAATAAAATAAGAGGTTGAATTGACAAGATATACAAGTAAGTATCTGCAGAAATTATTATATTTAAAGAATTATGTCATTTTCGCCCCTTAGGGGCCTTATATCAGGGAATGTGACATTATCTGCTCCTACTCATATTTCCCTCAGGATATAAAGCTATCACATTAGCATATTTATCTTAAGAAAAAAAGAGGCTGAGTTCAGAAGAAAAATAATGCATAAAAGTATATACCCAAATTTTCATGATTTTTTAAGAAATATGTCTTTTTTGGCCCCTTTGGGATCCTATATCAAGGAATGTGACATTATATACCCCCACTCATATTTCACTAGTGATATTAACTATCACATTAGCATAGTTATTTTAAGAAAATAAGAGGCTGAGTTGGCAAGAAAAGATAAAGACCTAGGTCTACAAGGAAGTGTCTACAGAAAATATTACGAATTTTAATAGTTATATATTTTGGTCCATTAGGGTCCCTATATCAGGGAATGTGACACTATCTTCCCCTACTCACATTTCACTAAGGGTAGGCATATTGTCCCAGGTATCCGAGGATATGTGTGTGAGACATGCGCGGATCCAGAACATTTTGTCAGAGGGGCGGTCCAACTACGACTGTTTTTATTTCTTTTATTTTTAGTTTGAAGGGGGGGAGAATCAAAATACCACTTTAAGCAGGCAGTCATTGGCCCGCCAGCGAAACGCCGTTTAAATGGCGTTTCGCTGGCGTGTCGATGATGGCCCAACATTGAATGGTTTGGTAGCTTTGTGGTTTTAAATCCGGACCGGGACCAGTATTGCTTTTTGTTTGTTTTTGTTGCTTTATGTCCCAAGTCAACAGCTATGGTCATTGCGGGACAGTCAGTTCACCTAACCACACTTTTTCCTGGGCAAGCTTAAGCAGTTAACCAGTACTTCGTGCACATACTTTCGCTTGTAACTGACAACAACCCTTCTTGAATGATTCAGCGGAAGGGAGGAGAATGACGGCAGAAATTATTTCATGATCAATCTCCACGAAAGTATGGGACCGGGCCGGATCGAACTCGCAACCCCTGGATCTGCAGACAGACTCGCATCTGTTGCCAGACACGTTACCGACTGCGCTACGCGGCCCGGTCACCAGTATTGCTAAGAAACCCTATATTTTTTGTGATTTTCCAGGGGGCCCGGACCCTCCCCCCCCCCCCCCCACTATGGATCCGCGCATGTGAGATCTCAAAGCAATATTATTTTCGTTCGAGGTGAAATCAAGATAGTTTACTGACCTTAAACGCAAAAACTTGACAATCATTCACCAGGCATGCCAGGAGTGGGTGGGGGCAGTACTTAATAATGTTTTGGCAATAAGTTGGCATAACTTTCCATTTTACTATTGCATAAACAGGTGGGACGTAAAAAAACACGACAAATAAACTGCCGTGCATGTCCAGGAAAGAAAAAGAGCGTAAAGAAAACGAAATAATGATAATTAGTTCTAAGCGAATTTGTGTACTTTTGTTATTGATCGCTATGTCACGCAGAGTTATCTTTTCTTAACGCTCGCGTGCTTGATTTCAGTTGCTTACACTAGGATACCTCAAAATTATCTGCCTCTATCTCTTATAATTCAGGACTACGCACCTATCATAAATAATATAACTTCTCAGTAGGCTTTGATAAATACTTATACTGACTCATAATAACTGAATGGGAACATTTTAAGCAAAAATAGCAAAATATTCTAGATTTTGACACTTACTCAAACTCATTTGGACGCTTGAAGAGGCAAAGGAGCCGTATGTACGCGAAAGAAAACGTATGTACGCGAAAGAGAGCGTATGTATGAATTATGTTCCGCTGTTGACTTTCCGCGCGCCCATTTCCAGCCCTCGCCCCCTCCATGGAGTACACAACCGTTGATTCGCAAGAGGCATCTGAGACTGCTGGATGGACGAAATACCATAGTATTTTTGCTGGATGGACGAAATACCATCATGGTATTTTCGATTGTTGCATCATAGACTACGATCTCTGTGATGTATACCGGAACACCTACCTTACGTCTTCCTCGGAGGTTTAGGTTTCTGCTTCTGCCATTTACTAGCCTCCTTCAACTTATTGAAGATTATGCTAGGAAGAGGTTGCGCAATCGCAAGGAACAATTTCCATCAAAGTGGCTCAATCCAAAATCAAATTAGTCTGTCTAGATATGTAGAACATATTTACATGTTAAAAGCAACTTCACGCACTAGCCCTACATGGTTGACACACTGGCCTTGAAGGCACAGAGTGAGTCCAGTTCCTGTATGTCTGGTGGTAAGGCATTCCAGTCCCGGATGGTTCTTGGGAGGAATGACATCTTTCTTCTATCTGTCTTACAGCCGATGGTCTGGAATCTGTTCCTTGTCTTCCTTTTTGGAGACATTAGCCTTCTATCTTTTTTGATGGCAACCAGTCTTCTGTCAACTTTGTACAGCACGCAGAGGCATAGACATAGACATAGAAGATTTATTTAGAGTCGACTATACATATAACAAGTAACATAAGCTCTATTAAAGAGAACAAACATAGAATATATCACAGAGCATGCAAAGTAGTATTATAAACAAATATATATACATTGTAAGACTGAAAAAGATAAACTTGAGTTGTAAAACAAAATTATTTTTAAAAATGTTATATCTATAAAAAGGTTAAATAGGGGACTAAGAAACTAGTATACTATAGAAGATGCAAAGCGGACGGTAAATGCAAGTAACACTCAAAGGGTAACATAAAGTCTTCCCTTAAAGAATCAAGGGAAGAAAACAGTGAGGCAGAATTTATGTTGCAAAGTAATCACATCCTTTTGACATGCAGGTGCCCTAAAAGCGAAAAAGGCGAAAAGTAAAAGCAAGACTTTCCATCAGGTAGTCTTGACAGCGAAAATTTCTAAGGCACAAGTGTTCAAAAGGATGGGATAATGGATAAAATTTATTGTGAAAAGCAAAAACAGCAAAGCAAAGCACGGTAACACATAAGCAAGAAAGCAAAAAACAAAACTAGGCACAACACAGAGGGCACCCACTGTGGCGGGCATCCTTCCTTCTATCTTGCAGGTATCGCCAGTTCATACCATGGAGCATGTCACTTACACTTGATCTATTTCGGTGTGTGTTGGTGACATAGCGTGCGGCCCGTCGCTGTACCATCTCAAGCTTCTGTGTGTTTCTTTGGGTATGCGGATCCCATACTGTACTTGCATATTCCATGAGAGGTCTTACAAGAGTGAAGTATGCTTGCTGCTTGATGAAGACTGAACCAATATTAAGGTTTCCTCGCAGATAGCAGAGGGTTCTGTTGGCTTTCGCACATGTGTCGTTGATGTAGGTGTCCCATTTCAGGTCTTCAGTAATGGTCACTCTTAGGTACCTGGCAGATGTAACTTTGGCGAGCGTATGGTCATGTAGCTTGTACTCTGTCTGCAGAGGTTTCCCTTTGCCAGTGACGGTTATAACGTTGCACTTGGTGGCGTGGAATTTCATCTTTCATAGTACTTCCCAGAATCCCATGGTGGTGAGATCATCTTGTACTTTCTCTGCATCTTGAGGGTTTACATTGACCAGGTAAGCTATGGTGTCATCAGCGAATAGTCTAACAATTGAGTTTAGGCCCTCTGGCAGGTCATTGATGTAGTAGAGAAATAGTCCTCGCCTGAGGACTGAGCTTTGTGGAACCCCTTATTCAACGCTAACTGATTCCGAATGCTCGCCATCAATGACGACAGACTGAGTCCTGTTGGCTAGCCAGCTCTTAATTCAGCTGTTGATCTTTCCTCGGATACCATAGTGATGAAGTTTGTGTATCAGAAGACTGTGGCAGACTTTATCAAATGCCTTGGCAAAATCCATCGCAAGGGTGTCAACTTGCTCTCCTTCATCGAGGCTTGATGTTAAGTCATCTATGAATTCAATGAGCTGGGTTTCACATGATCCAGATCTTCTGAAGCCGTGTTGTAGGGGATACAGAATATTGTTGTCTTCACCGTGAATCATGATGGGGCTGGCAACTATAAGCTCCATTATTTTGCAGCAGACACTGGTGAGTGATATTGGCATGTAGTTCTCTGCTTGGTACCGCTGGCCATTTTTGAAGACAGGAGCTACATTTGCCTTGCGCCAGTCCTCTGGAACTGGTCTGTAGAAACTTCCTGTAAATTAGTAGGAGGAGTGGTCCAACTTCATTAGCAATTTCTTTCAGTACCTTTGGGCTAAGGTTGTCCGGTACAGGTGATTTGGTCGAGTTCAAGTCTTTGAGTAGTTTGACGATTCCGTTGAGGGTAATGACAATATCCGAATGTACAGGAAGATTGATAGATAGAAAAAACAGGACCATTTATACACACATGTATGTGTTGCTCCCTAAGTACTCCCTTGTTGTATACCTACCTACCTGCCTGCCTGCCTGTCCGCCTTCCTCTATCTACCAACAGTTACCTCTATCTATCTATCTATCTATCTATCTATCTATCTATCTATCTATCTATCTATCTATCTATCTATCTATCTATCTATCTATCTATCTATCTATCTATCTATCTATCTATCTGCCTGCCTGCCTGCCTGCATGCCTGCCTGTCTGTCTGTCTGTCTGTCTAGCTATCTAGCTATCTCCAGAACATACAGGAAAGGTCTTTTTGGGGAGTTTAATTTTTCAAAATTTTGAAGATGTTTAGAAACAACAACAACACCATATTAAAAGTATGTTCACCAAATATTTTGGAGCACGATATATTCAACTATGTTTTGATTCTTTCGCAATTAAATTTGATACTAAGAATAGTAAGCATTATTTCCATATAAAACAAGACATATATTACATAATATGTCGTCTGCTGCAGTCGTGACGCAATCATTAACTCTCTGCCTACTAGTGTCGTCTGCTGATAACCTTCGCAAACAATTTGGACCCAGATCAAGCACGACAAAACGTCGAGCTAGAACAGGATTCAAACTGTTTGACACTCTTGCGGCAAAGGATTTTGAAAAGAATCAACAGACAGCAAAAAAATAAAACATGAAAAAATACCCAGTAGGCAAAGTGCTCAATGTTTCATGTGCCATTAGGACGATAGCACGTGACAAGATAACGAGTATGATTATATTCAAAAGCACATTGTGTCCATTAATCAACAAAATACTTAAGTAAGCTGAGCATATCTTTTGATTGATTCATCTAATTATTTCAACAGTCATAATATTATTTATAGACACACTCGTTTATAATTGGGTGTTTTGAATATATCTATATACTACTCAAAAAAGTTTTGCATACCAAATGTCTACCACATATTTAAGTTACGTTTTTTTTCCTACATATTCTTAACCTGATTTTTAAATTTGATATTGCCTAAGAGGGGTCAATTTAGTATATGACACAGCAATAAATCTGTTTGGAAACATAATGTGGAAATCTGTAGAATGGCATTTTCCCTTTAAAACCATTTTTTAGATATTTTGAAAGTCTACCCCTTTCTAATGGGCTTCAGAATTCCGTTTTGCTTTCAAAGAACTGTTTTAGCCAAAACGAAAGTGAAACTTATTTTTGGGGGGAAGAAAACTGTGATTTTTGACCAAAATCGCTATTTTTTAGATTTTTAGAAATTCTTTGTCAAAGCTTGGAAACTTATCTTTCTTTTCAATATTACATCAAAAGCGTTGTTATATAGTTTGCATACTCATAGTTGGTTGCCTCAAAACTTGGCATTTATTCCCAAGTTCTCTTGAAACAAATAGCATTATTCCCCTGTTCCCTCAAACCCATTGGGTGGCCTCATGCACGCTTGTCTTTGCTTGTATGTTCTCTGGTGTCTGTTCCTCGTGGTACCATAGGTTGGTCTAAGATCTCTGATTGTGACATTTCTTGATCGCACTCACTTAGTTCAAACAATATCTTATTAGTAAATTGACACGCATAATACAAAATACGAGCCGCGAAATGTGATTTTCAACAATGTTTCAACAATTTAAAGCTTAGAAACTCATCTAGTTGCTTAATATTCAAATAATATTCAAGTGACTAGCAAAGGCTCTGATCAGACTGCGCATATGCGCAGACTGATTTGAGGCTTTGCTGGTCGCACATACCACATTGCTGGAATCTCATGTTGCGGCTCATATATACATTAGGTGTTTCATGTTTATTTGAACAAATTTGAATTGCCGTCACTTATTTATTTCTCATTATATTTTGTAATATGTTAGTCTGATTTCCAGGAAGACACAATCACCTAAACAAATATATTTTAACTTTATTCGCTAGATTGAATCAGTAGTCAAGTTTTAAGCTTTAAAATGCTCCCTGAAACGAAATGTTTTAAACCGTTCGCGACTGATTTCTCTTAAGAGATGACTTTTTTTTCTCTTGAAAATTACTATAAGTTGTGCATCAATAGCTAAAGTGTGTTCTGTTAGAAAACAAAGCGTTTCAGTTGGATATTTTTCTTTTTAGAAGCAACTTTAACATCAAATTTTAAGGTTTACAGTTTCCAAGGCAACACTAAATTGTATTCAAAATACATGAATGCAATATTGGTGATCAGTTTTATCGGCGATATATTTAGAATGTCTAAGAGCTTGAGTCAGCTGTCAGTTTTTGAGAATTTGCTTTTCACGATTCTTCCAGGACAGATATTATACATGGAATACCAATTTAGGCACTTTTATGGTAGAACTTATTAAGCCCAGTTGTCAAGCAAAAACAGGCGCACAGATGAATAATAAACTGAATGTTCCTCTAAACTTAAAAGAAAATTGCATACTTAAATACGCGTTTTAATGGAAGATACCTCCGTTTAAGCTCTTAAAACCGTTTAAAGGGAGTATGTTTTCGGTATCCGTGTCATGGTTATGCTTTAAATTGACATTTTGTCTATTTGGCCATACCAAGGATACGCCCGTTACTTTTGAGAAAGTAGAAACTGTTTGTTTTATTGATATGCAACAGCAAAAAGTGAAATTCACATTTGTTTAATAAACATGAAACAGGTCTCGTACAAAAGTATTGGTAGAGGATTTGGTATGTATTGATACGCACTTGTTTTTCATGATGGGACACAGATGACATTGTGTTGTTCGACTTCCAAAATTTAATATTGATGGCTAACGACTACAAGCATACATGTACTAAATTATGTTAACATGTTTGTTTTATTTTTTTGTTAATTGTGATTTATATGCTGCATGATTTGAAATGAACTATATTCCATTCTATTCTATTCTTAGTTATACCATGGTTTGACCGCCCATACGAGAGATAATAAGCGAGTGGATAGGCTCGTGGATTATCCCCACGTAAAGGCGGACAAACCATGGTATAACTGTTTTTACTACAGTGTATATCTTGCACATACAATTACGAGATAGTTAGTGCTAAAGTTGGTAAGGATGTAACAAATGTGGGTTTCTAAGCATAGCAGACTCCACTACATTAATTTAAAGACAGTAATGGGCTATAAAAGGAAAGGCACAATCTGCCACATATCCTCTTGAATTTAATAACAGTCAAAGAGTTAACATCTACTGCAGCTCCTGTAGCTATAACATCTCTAATTTGATTGGTTTGTCGAAATTACCTGTAAAATGATTGACACCTCTTATTAGCTGAGTGACTATGTCACTTATTAGCTAGATCTGGTCTGATCAGTGGTCTAATCTTATCTGACTGTGTATACTGGACCCCTCGCAGGGGAGTGGCTATCTATATGAGGCAGTTGTTAAGCTCCGCCCGCTTACTGCCTGACAGTGGCTATGCTCCGCCCACTTACTGCCTCTTCCCTGCCAGGGGTCCAGTATCCTACAACTAAAACCAACAACGCTATAAAGGCCTTAATAGAAGGTCCCATTTGGCTTGAATAAGTCTTGGAGATCAAAGAGTTTGTGGATAGTCAACGACAGGAAGTATATACTTGTTTAGGAGTGTGGAGAAATTAGTTTGGAGGGGCTCGCCTAATACAGTTTTGAATATTTAACATCCCATATCCTTTTTGTAGTTGACTTAAATTTTTTGCAGAAGACCGGTCTCTCTACACACAGAGTGTGTATAGCGAGACCATGAGAAAACATACAGTATACCTTTTGCAGCAAAAGAGTTCGTCATTTTAAACGTGCATGCGGAGTTGTCCAGCTGGACTAGAGGTCTATTACACGTACTTCCATTCTTCCTGAAGGCTCTGGTGAGACTATTGTTCGCTTTAATATTGGATGATAACCAAGATTATGACTATTAACATTTTAACATGCATTTGAAATGCTTATGACAATGAAGTAGCATTAAAAGACACCCCAATAGAAAAAAGAGGCGCTCTTTACATGCGTTCATCCAGTATAATCTTAGACTGGCTCCAGTCCTGAAACATTGATAATATCAGGGGGGAGGGATCTTCACATTCCATTCAAGTACTCTTTCTAAACCTGTACCTTCATTTCTGAAACATAGGTCCGCCAGATAATAGTGCGTGATTGAAAATATTTTTTCTTATTTCTCAACCGAAACGTGTTGTGAGTACTCAAAAAGAACCGTCTCAATGAGACGGCTCTTTTGAGCACCCAAAACACATGTTGAAATCGGTGGACAAAAGAATAATTACAATTATACGCTAAAACTTTTGCTTAACTGGGCCTATGGTTTAAGAGGATCATATGGCTATTAGAAGGGACAGTTTCAGGAAGAGTACTTCAATGAGATATATGAAGATCTTCCTGATATATCAAGTGTTTCGGGACTAGGGTCAGTCTTGTATCAACAGAGATTTTTTTTCCAATCTCTTAAACAAAGCTCAACTGATCCACAATTAACACGTACATGGACTCAAAGTGAAACTTGTCGTCCCATAGACTTCAAAGTAATATATAATGACATGATTGTATTCTGTGATGATGTGTAGCTTATCAAATATACACCATAACATGTAGTATCGTGCATACCAAACATTAATCATCCCATTCTTGTGTTTCGTTATTTTCACCGCGGACCCTTGTCGTTTTCTTATTTTTTGTTTCGTTTTTAAACTTCCTATTTCTTATAAACAGTATAACATGACTGTATAGCCTATCAAAGTTGCATGAAATGTACGATATATAAAACCTGTAGAGATTTCATAAGTACATTTTCCCGCAAACGTAACATCAAAATAGGCTGACTAGCGCATGCATTTCAAAAAGTTAATTTTCAACTTGCTGCCAGCTCATTTTTGAAAGCATTTGTAAAGTATATACGGACTTGTCAAGCCAAATCTACCATGTTAGTTAAAACCAGTTCATGAAAGTTTGGAACATATCGCATTTGCGCAAAATCATTATTTTAATATACATTCCGACTAGAGGCCTAAAACTGACCCGATACTTCATCTACGCCCCTCATTTGCAGCTCTGGCGAGACTGTGCGATGCGCAGGCTCGTCTGAGCATTCGCTGCTCGCATATTATAAATACCATAATATCCGATGGTCTGACTCATAAATACATGTATGTACTGTAGTTTTCATGCTATTGTTGAATAAAAATGACTAGATATGACTTTAGGAAGTACAGAAACAAAAGAATAAGGAAACCACAAGGGTACACAATTCAAATAAAAGAAAGATGAGATCACAAATTGGGTGATTAAAGGCAAACAATGTGTTATATCGCTTCTTATAGAATAGCAAATAAAGTTATTTTAAGTAAATTTGTTAAATAAATTGACCCTAAAACGCCAATCACAACAAAAGTCGTCTGCTTTTGTCGTCTGTTGAAATGTTTAGTAGCCTTTCAATCAAACAGTGTAGACCCAGATCGGCCGACTGATCATATAGAGGCAGTCCGATCTGTGTCCACACTATATTTGTCTATATACTTAACTTTGTTAAATAATGTTAGCAAAAATCTGCAGCAGACGACAATAGCAGACGTAATTTTAAGATGAATTTTTGGCTGGCGTTTTAAGGATTAAGAGGGGGATTCATCTCGAAAAGAATCAAAGATTAATAGTACCATGTACAAAATTGACATGCTAATTACCATGTTAATGCATACAACAGCAGCGGGACAAGTTCCAACTGAACAACTGAACGTACGTACCTACGTCGTGTTGATGCCTATATAAATCTTGCCAGACCCCCTCCCCAGCTCTCTCTCTCTCTCTCTCTCTCTCTCTCTCTCTCTCTCTCTCTCTCTCTCTCTCTCTCTCTACCTTTCTCATTATTCGAACATTGCTAAACTGATATGACAGAACAATGAAACACTCGTATAGAATTGTGCCTGCTGGCGCTGTGAAAACATATGCCCTTCCCCCTATTTAGGAGATATAGTGCAGGAAAGGTATTTTCAAGGTATTTTTCAACATTTCTTTTTACCTCTACCAGTATTACATAAAATTATAAGAAAGTTCAGATCAAATTCGTCCATCAATGCAGGAGATATAAGGTGCAGACAAGGCATTATAGCCTTCTTTTGCCTCCTATAGCCTTGATATGGATCATGATCATCAAAATATAATAAGTCCTCATGCATTTCTCTGAAATGTATAGGTGCAAGTTTGACTCAAACCCATATATTTCAGGAGATATGATACAAACAAGGTATTTCTGTTACCTCGTGTGATTTTGGAAATGTGACCAAGGTAATAAAAACCTTATCAGTTGTTTTCCAATTCTCAGTGATATATCTGTGTCAGGAGGTATGTCGCATACCAGTCATTTCCAGCATTCTTTGTGGCCTGAAAATGACGTCTAGGTCACCAAAATCTAATCAGTTAGTGATACATGTATGTCTGTGCAAGTTTCACGGATATCATGCGACAGTCTGCATCACAGGTGCTTAATTTTATGAATATTTGCTACTTTGTCTGATGCTTTTGGGCCTTCTCTTCAATTCCTTCCAAACTTTCGAGAAAATAACAGACAATGTAGAAAATGAAAATTTTGACAAAACTGATTCATAGAAAAAGCACTTCATATACTCGATTTAAACATATTTTTTCAAATCATTAAATAGTCGAACTTTTGTCATTTCAAAGCACATAGTACATTTCCATAGGCCTAGAATCACACAAAAATCACACAAAATATAACTTCAAGCCCCTCTGGTCTGCATGCCTGGTTGAAAACCCAATCACGGTTAATAGCTATCATGATTTCCTCTTTAACTGCACAACAGTGAGTCGGACCCCAGACTCAATGACGGCCCTGACACGAAGCGTTCATTAGTTGGTTGGTGCCTGATGCTTGTCTTTGGCTGGGCCCACCGTGGCTCAACTTGAGAATTCCTTTAGCTCTAAGTATCTTTGAGTCGTATGTCATTTTCTTTGTTTTATCATAGCAGGGGCGTGCCTGCGTATACGCAAAGTACGCAGCTGCGTACTTTAATTTTTGAATGTACAAAAAATAAAAACGTCTTAAATCGCGACAAATGCAATAAAAACATGCCTCACCCGGGTTAGATCTTCACATTAACAGTACACCGATTTTGTAATAATCCTGAACCAAAGCAATAGGATTTTGACTGTTTTTCACTTTTGTTTCGGAAACAATTAAGTCGGTGTTTAGGTTCAGAAAATGCAGGAGAAGCCACCATTTAGTTCATATTTTGATTTTTTTTCCTAACGTATGGGAGGGGGATACCCCCTCCCATTCCCACCCCCTGCGTACTTTGATTTTGCCCTCAGGCACGCCCCTGCATAGTGTGTTAATTTGATTAGATTGTTCTCTGTGACATAAGTTAGGAAGCCTCCCTGCGAGCTAAACACTTTTGGTGTCATAACAACAGCAGAATCTAGGGCGAAGACTTGGTGTTAGTAAAATGCATTTAAGCCCCCCCCCCCCCCGATAATTTCGGCTGTCGTCCGTACTAATGCGGTGGTTCTGTTGTTGTTGCTACCGTTAGTTGCTTTGCTTTAATTATCTTTCTGATGTCTGGTGACTGTTAGTTTTCTGTGGTTCTTCCTCACGATGCTGTCGGTTGCTCTGCAGTGTGTGATTGTGGTATTTCCTGGTCATACTCACTTACTTTTTGGTCCAAATCCATCATTACGCTCACATGTCCAGCGCTTTTAATATCAACGGTTGTTTCATTCTACTACAAAGGAACGACGTTAGCAAAGCTCGGTCCAAGAGAGTAAATCCATCATGAGAAATAGACGATATAATGTTGTCTCACTCAAAGCCTGCTTCATATGAAATTCCACTTAAATTAATCCTCTGATTTCTGAAAATAATACCTTTGCAATCCAATAAGAGCTACTTTTGCTGAAAGGTCAAATGTCAACCATGACAGTTGGTGGTTATCTGTAGTCATTGTCTCCCTACCGGGTTGGCGGCAATCGAAAACGCTCTTAACAATCGAACAAAGCGGGTCAAAAATCGCTAGAAACAGTGTTTTTAATTGCCATTTGTCGCCAGTCAGGCGACAAATAGCAATCGAAAACTCTATTTCTAACTATTTTTTATCTACGTTTGTCGATAGTATCAACGTTTTCAATGGCCACCTACCCGATGTGGTCTCATTAGGTTAGATATATCAAGTAAGTTTTATGACTTTGGTATCAACATTTATCGTAAACTCAAAGTTTTTCTTCAGAAACAAATTTGACCTTGTCGTTAAGTTGATCAGGGTCAAAATAGAAACACAAGTCGAACATTTATTGTAGAGCCAACACCCACAATGCTACATATCAAGTTCTAGAGTCGATGACCTTTTGGTTCCTTCAAAGTGAAGATTTTTGAAGAGTTTTCACCTTATATGAGAATGGCAGCCATTTTTGTCATGTGACCTATACAGATATTGTCTCGTCCGATGGATACTCAATTTGAAATTTGAGTTCAATTGGCATTTTGGTTACTGAGAAAAGTATTTTTAATTATATTGATGGCAGTCCCATATGAGCGACCATGGATGGAATTTCAATGGTCAACCTTGACCTTAAGAACTTATCTGTAGTCATTGTCTCATCAGTTTAACCATATCTAGTAAGTAATATGACTTTGGCTTCAACAGTAAATGAAAATTCAACATATATCAAGATTATTACCATTTAAATACATTATGAAACAAATTTGAATTTACCATAAAGTAGGTCAAGGTCAACCAAGAATCGTCGTTTTAAAAAACTTGGTAGGGCTCACACCCCAGTAGCCATTAGGCTGTTTGGAATCCTTGTCAAAATAAAGTATTAAATGCACCATACGAAGGCCCAATGTCATTGGCCTTTTGGTTAAAGTTAAGAAGAATGTTGAAGGGGTTTTACCATATATGGGCTTGGCATCCATCTTGGACATGTGATTAAAGTAAAGAAGAAGGCAAAGATCAGGATTCGATACAATCAAGTACTACACTTGACCCGGCACACGATATCAGAAAGTGACAAAAACACAAGAAAACACAAGAGGCCAGCCCTTTCCCAGCAGGTGATCACAGGGCTGCAAGAAACAGACAAGACAGCATAACAAAGACAAACATGAAACATAAATGATAAATGATAAAAAAAGCACCGCCTTGGAACGATCAGTAAAATACTGTAGGGCTTAAAACATGTTTAACGGTACCAATCTACCTTTCTTTCTGATGTGGATCAATACACATAGGTGTTTGGTTGGCATGAAAGGTCCATAACTTATCAATGCAATATCTCCTTGAACATATAAATCAAGATATAAAAAGGAGATAAAACAAAGATAAGGACTCAACAGTACATAGAACTAAATACAGGAGCAAAGGTAACCCAACAGTTAAATACCGGTGGGCCTGACTACAGACACAACACCAGGCCCCAACAATCTCATCTATAGATAAGTCTTTAAGTAAGAACCGTCATAGAGTCGTGCAATTAAGGAGAAAAGTAAAAGATTGGATTCACCATCAAGCATGCAGTCTGTCGCAATGCATCAATGTTATAACCAATCTTTTTATATTGAGAAATTATTTTACTAAACTGCACTGAAAAATATAAGTGGCAACAATTTTCTTTAATTTATACACTAAGTCGCCCCGAAAGTCCGACATAGAATTAAAGACTATTTTTGTATGCGTTTTTTTAGAAAAAATATGTTTTAATATATCAACGGGAATCCAGTATGAAATGTCAAATGTTCTTATTTATAGTCGTTGTCTCACTTGTATAAAGTTAAACACATGTAGTGAGTGAAACGACTTTGGCTTCAATATTTTTCAAAAAGCTACAAAGTCAACCTAAGATCACTATTTGAACTAATTTGGTAGACCCCCAATGCTACATACCTCGGCCTTCTGATTCTCCAGCAGAATAGTTTAAAGGCGTTTTACCATATATTTCATATGAAATTTGAGTTCAATATGCCTAGTTGTTTCCGGAGAAAAATGTTTTAATATATCGACTAGAATCCATTATGAGTGACCTCAGCTGAAAGGTCAAAGGTCAACCTTGACCATTTTAGGAAATGACTTACATATAAGCTTAAAGCTTACTGTCAGATCCTGAATATATTGACATTGTATATATGTGTCTAAATGTAAATTATCTGAATAAAATATTGTTTAAACCAACCTTGACCATTGGGACTAATCTATAGCCATTGTCATAATTTCGTTAAACATATCTGGTGAGTATAATGGCTTTGGCCTCAAGCGTTTAAAAAATCTACTTTCAAAATTGTTCCCATTTAAATGCATTAGGAATTAAATTTGACCTTGTCGTTAATTAAGCCAAGGCCAGCCGAGGTTCGCCATTTGAACATACTTGGTAGGGCCTCCGCTTGGCTGCATATCAAGTCTCAAAGCCATCGGCCATCTGGAAGAGTTTCAAAAGTGTTTTCACAATATATGCGCGTGGCGGCCATCTTGGTAATGTGACCAGGACTTTTGTTCCCCCATCCTAAGAAGTCACTATATGAGATTTGCGTTCATTTGGCCAAGTGGTTTAGAGGAGAGGATGCCTGAAAATGTTGACGGACACCCCTCTTAGGCTCAAGTGAGCTAAAAAGCATATCGAATGTAAACTTAAAATTCTTAATTAAATAATTTAATTCAAAGTTTAAAAAAGTAGGTCATGATTCAAGATGGTGGAGTTATCAGCCCAGCCTCTGTCGTAGGCTCTGTCGAAGGAACCGGGTTTTTCTAGATCATATATGAGTCGTGACATGTGATTTCCAACAATGTGGTATTTTCACATGTGAAGACTCAGACGAGCCTGTTCAGCCTCCTTTTAAGCTTAGAAACTCCAAAAGATGTTTAGTCAGTAGCGTAAGAGTCATAGAATATTCAAGTGACTAGCAAAGGCTCTGATCAGACTGCGCATATGCGCAGGCTGGTCTGAGCCTTTGCTTGTCGCACATACCACATTGTTGGAAATTTTATGTCGTGGCTCATATAGGAATTACAGGAGTAAAATCTGACGAAGCCGTGGCATGCTGATTTATTCAGGAACACAGGTGTTGAATAACTGTTTAAATGGCTGGCACATTACGCACAGTGCTGAAGAAACCGCTACATGCCAATACCTGGGTGAAAAGAGACCTTACCAAATGAGACCTTACCAAATGATCCAAGTCATATGTACACATAGAATGGACGCAAATGAATACTCAGACCTCGAGGATATAAAACTTTCTGTTGCGTTGAGCATAAAATTTATTCTACTCATAGAATGTTAAAATGCCAAGACTTGTTGGCATTTTAACATATATGAGCCGGATAATTACCAGAATTGAGTGTTTTAAGCAGGAAAAAATGTCATTTTTCAGTATTTTACTTTATACACGAGTAGTTGAAATCCATGCTCAGCTGATTTGAGCATGAAATAGTTTATTATACCTAGGGGCCAGATTTACCAGTTGGCTGCTTTTTAAAGCTAATAATGATAACTCTGACTTGACTGAGCGGCCACATCGCCTGATCTGAGCAACAATTGCCACCTCTGAACCTTTGCTATGTATTTTCGGGATAGCAAGTATGACGGATTATCTGAATTGGTGGACAACAGTCACGTGCTTTTAAGCAAAGACTCATTTGTGAAGGCACTAATCGTATGCGCTACAGTTTGTTTGTTTTTCACAAGGTAAGGCTCAACTTTGATGCCAGACTGTCAGTCCGCATTTCAGAATCGTGATAAGCACTTGGAATAAGCATGTAATATTAATGGTAAGCCGTTTTAATATTAATTCTCTTAGCAAATTTCCGATTTAATATATAATAAGATATCATACTACCTTAAGCGTCATACATTTGTAAGTCTTAATATAATATTATATAAGCTATCTCTAATATGTCTATAAAGATATCTTTGAATCGATGCATTTTAGATATCCTTACGTGGGCTGTTCAAATATGAATGCAAGTAGCTTCATGACTTTCTTTACATATATGCTACGACAAAATGCCATACCTTTCTGGAAAGAACTATTTGTCGCCTTTAAAATGACACAAACCATAAAGAAATACTCACTATATTTCTCGAGTTACAGACCCTTATACAAATGCCATTCCTGTATACTGATGTTTTTCTGAAGCAAATTGCAATGTACGTTTTGGTACATGTGCGGATATATTGTCATATCTTTTGTAAGTTTTAGACAAAATGGCACCAAAATTTAGATGCAAGTTTAAGTAACAATCCTAAAGTTGCTTGCAGGAAAAAGTTTACATGAATCCTGTTTCAATCTCGAGTAAACAGGCAGGTCTGTGACGTCATTAATATTTTGATAAACGTTATTTTGAGTGGTCTACTGGTGATGTTATAATGAACATCTCTGTGTCGCTTTCTTTGCGTTTTGCTGAAAACATGCTAAATATGTCATAAAGGAGTTTTCAAAACGCGCCGTTCTCTATTTACAGAGTAATCACATTTTATATAATTTTTCAAGCATTTTACTACTTCTTAATGACGTGTTTACATTAATTAAAATATGTTTAATCTGTCTAGTCCTCAAGAGTAGGTGAGTAATTTTATTGTAAATGTTGCCTATAGTGGTCAACTTAAAGTTTACGTTCAAATTTAGAATAAAGCCGCAACGTTATGACAAAACAATTAAGTATAAATTCTATAGCCCCTTCACATACGGCATTTTGACTTAATAAAAATGCTTTTCAGCGTTTAAAAATTACCCACTATCCATCAATAATTTGTAGCAACAACTCAATATGAGCGATCAACAAATTTTCTTTGAGTTAAAACTAGTTTAAATGTTGATCCGTGCATTTTGTTAGAGATATGTTTAACTGAAAACTGAAAGGTGGTGTTTTGTTTACCATTTATTTGCAAACATAAGGAGACTTTAGTGAAAACGATTCGTTGTAATTTAACAAAACATGTCGGATTTTCGCAAAGTTCACAGGATCATTATATAATAATATGTGGATACTTCCTCAAAATTTTCAAGAAATTTCACCTGTTTATCGAAGAATTATACGCACGTTTATATCACTGATATATGCTAGAAACATTGAGCTCGTGACCCTCATTCAAAGAGCTATAGCTCGATAAGTATGCCGTATTTTTCTTTAGGTCTGGTGCCAGTTTAAAGATGACATATATTCCTTTTTAGAAACGTTTACCATTTTGTCGTAGCATATATGTAAAAAAAGTTATGAAGCTACTTGCATTCATATACTGAAGGACTTTAGAAACGCACCAGTTATATATTCACTGTCTCTTCCACATGGTTGATTGAGGATGTTTTCTTTATCACTTTTTATCCGCTTACAAAATGGACCATGATTTGCCATAGTTTCGATTTGCTAATGCGGTTCATTCTGACGTAACACTGACGTTAGTGTATTTCAACAATTGTCGTCTGACAGCTGTAAGATTAGTTCAATTTAAAAGCAAACACTTTGAGCTGGTAGCCAGATGTCTTAACCAATCGAAAAACAAGAAAAGTTTCGGAAATAATCGGAAACATTCGTTTAGTTACACTCCCAGTCGCAGCGTTTCTTTGCTAACGTCAGTCTTAATTTTTCAAACAGCAATAACAGGCAGATGACGTTCGCGCATGTCGCGATACTTTTGTCTTCTACACAACGGGTTGTGGAGTATCTTGTTGCACTATAACTTTTTGATTATTCCTGATCCCTAGGATATAAACAACCAAATACGTCAAAAACAATAATGACGTCACCTAGACGAAATGAACGTTACCAGAGGCCTAAAACTTCATGATTTGTTTTTGTCTTTCCTTCTGCTTTCAAGATCAAACATCGGTTCGAAAACTTTTTTGCGCTAATAATGGAAGGTATTGGTACTCTGTGACTTTTTAAATTTGGGATGTCTCAGAATAATTGCGACGTCACGGCAACCATAAGCCACAGTGTTTCGATTTTCTTATTGAATGCAAGCTAAATGAAGGGACTTGTCAATTTTATTTTTCACATAATTAAAATATTACATTTTGACAATAAATTAGCATTTTAGCAGGTGGTGCGTTTTTAAAGTCCTTCAGTATATTTGAACAGCCCTCGTTCAAGTGTAAGTTATTGTATGGGTTGAGCGTATGTACGGGAGGATAATCCACGAGCTTTAGCCCATACAATAACTGCCTTATTGCACCAGCATGCATGTGCACTTTGTGCATTGTGAGATATTTGATGTAGAACACTGGAATATCATCCAAAGGTGCATTAGCATATAAGAGATCGGCGGTATTATAGGAAATAGAATGGGCTTTATTAGCTACCAAATATACAATGTAGCATTATTATTATATATATCTAACACTACATTCATATAAGATATCCACATGTCAAATATCATGTCATGAATAGCATTTTAAGATCTCTTAAATCTTACGTAACATACATGATACCCTATATAAGACATATACATCATGAATAAAGATTCATTCAGTGCAATGAATATTGAAATGGCTTGCCATAATATTATGCGATTTTGTAATTGAGATCTGTCTATCTCATTACAGAGGTTGTGAGTCAGCTGCATACACGAATGCATCTGCTACTGATTAATTTGTTGCACCATGGGGAAAACCTTACATACAAGAAACTTGTAGACAGTGAAGACACAGAACTTTCCACACATCTAGCTAATTCAAATCTGGGCCTTGCCAGTAAAATGCATTTACCTTTACGGGCCTCGACGCTAGATGGTGGTTCGGTGGTTTGCGAACATCACAGGCACAGACCAGCCTGCGCATCCACGCAGTCTGATCAGCGCCTTTGTTATTCGCTTATTGGAAAGCATCATATGCAAAAATAGTAAGTGAGTATGATCAGGAAATACCACAATCACAAACTGCAGACAATCCCGTGGCACTGCGAGGAAGAGCCGCTCAACCATCACGAGACACCAGGAAGACAAATTAAGCAAAGCAACCAGCTCTCTCTTCCCCATCAAGATGATTGCAATGCTAGAATGGACATAAAGTAACGCACAACAAAACATAGAACAATTACAGACACCCAATATGGGAGTAACAATAAACAAAAAGTAAGCAAGCTTGTTGTAAGCGAAATTTCAATTTTCTAGCTAAAAACTGTAACTGGGCTGGCTTGTTTGAGCAGGCTTGTTTGAGCATGACCTGGTTGGAAATCCCGAAGACAGGGGTTTACGCGACGAGGCTCTATGAAAAGTGAAACACTAATAAGAGTTTATCAAGCAAGGAATTAATTTGCTGCAAATTGGAAAAAAAGTTCAGAAATAAACAAGTATTTTTTGCATTTGCGAGTGCCAATAATTTATTTCAAGGAAGCTTCACTAAATGCATGTGATAGTTCTATTTTGCTTTTACAGTAGCGAGAAAAGTACAGAATATGAAACCTGTGCAAAATTGCACAGGTTTCATATGTTTGTACATTTCACGTGGTTTGTACACCTTTAAACGAACTGCTTTGTCGCCAGCTTAATGACCTCTTGGCTCTTGTTTGTGATGTTTATTGTGATTTTGTTACTTTCCCATTTGGTATCCTGGGACAGGTGTGTACGGACTTGATTGTATCGATTCCTGATCCTTGCTGCCTTTCTTACTTTGATCAACATCTGAACTAAGGGTGAGGTTGGCGCGCCGTGAAACCGGCTTAAGCCCTCCGGTAAAATATTTTTACTGACCGTTCCAAGGCGATGCTTCTTTTGTGGATCATTTATGTTATTTCTGTCTTGTCTTTGTTATGCTTTTGTGTGTGTCTGTCTTTTGGTGCCTTGTGGTCACCTGCTGGGAAAGGGCTGGCCTCTTTGCTATTGTTTATGATGTCTTATTGTGAAGTTGTCACTTTCCCATTGGTATCTTGTGTCAGGTGGGATGCTTGATTGTATCGATTCCTGATCTTTGCCCCCTTTCTTTCTTTAATGCCAGTTTTAAATACATGTTAGAAATATTGAAAACAACTGTTCTGTATGGATATATTTCATTGGCAGATAAACTCCTGTTAATTCGAACTACCGATGCGTAAACGTGACAACTCAAACGGATAATGGGGGAAGGGTGGGGTTCGATTGGACAAGAATCGATTGTATCGCAATGCAATCACGAACACGATGGCGCTGATCCACAGAATTTAGTCACAAACACTTAGAAAAGAAAGTGTAGACATGTATTTACTTTTATAGATACTCGCCTACCTTTTTTTAAAAAAATGTAACAAGTTCCTGTGCGCTGTTCAGACTGGGCGAACGCACACGCTGAACTGCGACTTCATGATTACCAGTGCACCATATTGTGTTTTTGTGGTCAACTCTTTAGGATTTTTTTTATATATTAAATTTTTCTGGATATGTCTTTTCCTTTTTGACATAGCGTACGGCGTGAGGACTGTATTAAGTGATATGTTATGCTGCTTTTCCGGTCATCACAAATATTTCAGACATAGTTTTCATATGCTGTTAGTTGTCGCCGTATACTAGGTCAATGTCATATATGACATTTACCTATTCTAAAAAAAATCGTAAAAAATAGGGAGCACAGTGGCTCAGTTGTAGAGTGCTTGACTCGAAACCGATGTGCCGCGGGTTCGAGCCTCGCCGGCGTTACTGCATGTGATGTGCCCTTGAGCAAGACACATTTATCCTTACTTAGTACTGGTTCAACCCAGGAAGACCCATCCCATTATAACTGTAAAATTGTTGACTTGGACATAAAGAATCAAAACTGACAAATAAAATTTAATTCGTGCGAAGCATGAACATGTTTTCTCATGATGAGGCTTTCATATACAGTAGGACTCTGCTCTAGGTCACGGTCGATAGTTTGTGATTTAACAATGATCAACAATGGAGCATAGATATAGATGATAGGAATATAGGTATGTGTTGGTTTTTAGTGTAACATATGTATGTACACAAGATGGAAAAGGTCATTTAATCGATAGTTTAAGTAATTTTCAGTGTATTTTCGCTACTGTTAAATCGTGGGAGAATGTCATTTTTGCCTTGTTATCAACTGGTTGATAATGTTTTCACTAGAGATTTATATATACGGGGATCGTTATTAACGTCAAGGTACTATATACTCTCATTCATTTTGAAAACTGCTATCAGCGTAGACCCTTAACAGACTGACTAAGCATCAATCTGATAAAGGTAACTATTGTTTTATACCATTAGCTGACCATGTTTAACTCTGACAGCTAGCGTCGTCTGCTGATAACCTATGTAAACAGTTTGGATCCAGAGCAGGTGCGACAAAAACGTCTGGCCTCGTCTGGATCCAAATTGTTGGACACTCTGATCGTATACTTGAAAAAAAGGAAATATTTTTTGAATATCGACAGTCGACTGAAAAACTTGCAAAATTACCCAGCATGCAAAGAGTTAACCCTTAAAAGCGAGCGCCTGCAAAAATGCATCTGCAATATCGTTTGCTTTAATCGTCTGCTGCACCAAACGGCTCATGAAAGTATATAGACAATCCGTGTTGACCCAGATCAGACTGCTCATACAGGAGTTGTCTGATCTGAGTCTACACTACTGTCGGAGAGACGACAAAACAGACGACATTTGTTGTGATGGGTTAACCCTTAACCCTTAATGCGCCTATAGCAACAAAAGTCGTCTGTTTTTTTTTTCGTCTGCTGAAATGTTTAAGAAGCCTCTATGACAAACAGTGTGGGCCCAGAGAGCAGTCTGTTTTGGGTCCACGCTGTTTGCTTCTATACTTAATTCGTCAGTAATGTTAGGCAATTATTTGCAGCAGACGACTTCAGCAGACGACATTTTCAGATGCATTTTTTTCTTGTTGCTTTGAGGGTTAAGATATCGAGGCACATCGTAAGATTTGCGTCAAAAGTATTAAATTTAAGGTGTTGGTTTTAATTGTTTGAATGGATCATTCATGAAAAGGGAAGTAAAATTTTAAAAATCATTTTTGTATCTAAAAAACTACACTACACTCCATAAGTAAATAGTATTTTCCCTCTTTTTTCGGTAATTTTATTTTTAACAATCCATCAATAAACTACTTTCAAGCTGATTCTTTCCGCATATTGATTAAAAAAAGGTGTGTACTTTTAGCAAGCACGCTGTCACAGAGTTTTCTGTGATATCGTTCGTTTAGCATACCCTGGCATTTGTCACTTCATTATTTCTTGACAGAATGTTTGCCCAAAGTAGGAATTTTTATGAGAATAATATGATATTAAGGTTCGTATTATCAGATCCAGCCAAAGGTAGTCTTGAAAGTAGTGCATGGATTGATGGATACGATTACCAGAACAAAGACACACAAAAAGCATTCCCATTATGAAAAAAATAAGTCCGTTTTTTTCAGTGCAGTGTATAATAAAAACCCATGTGATTTCACAATATACATCCTACTATCTCTGCCATCTTGGACGACACCTTGTATATTTTACAACGCTGAAACACAACAACATCATGCCAGTCAAATTCGCCGAATGCAACTACCGTTGAAAACTATCAGAACAGGGTTATTAACTGTGGTTCTGATTTCAAGTGGGATTTTGCATTAAAATGGCGGCCATCTTGGACACCATCGTAAATAGTTCAACCTTCTGAATCAAACAATGTTCCATTTTAATCATTTGTATCAATTAGACTCTAAAAAGCCATACAAAGTCAACATTAAAATGCTTTTTATTGCGTGTTTTGGTCAGATAGGTCTTAGGGGACTAAATGACGGCCATCTTGGGCGCCATCTTCAATATTTCAACCCTCTGAATCGAATCAGTGTTCCATTTTAATTGTCTGTATCATTTAGCCTCTAAACATCCATAAAAAGTTAAAATTAGAGCTCTTTTTATCGAACCTGTTGGTCAGATAGGTGTTAGGAGCATAACTGACGGCCATCTTGGACGCCATCTTTAATTTTTCAAAACGCTCAATGATGCCAGAGTGGCATCAGTTGGATTCATCATGTACAATGTCTGAACAACAAGAATCCGAGAAGAAAAAAACTTTAAAATCAAGTTCCAGGTCATTCTTGTTTTCTACCAGACTAATCGTATAGGGTAGCAGTTTTCTTATCTTATCATATACTCGACAGCAAAAGAAACGCATATTTTGCAGCATTATTCTAAATATCAGGAACCGTACTATTTTACCCTTACTTGAATGTATGGTTGACCGGAGACATACGTTCGTTCCGGACCATTTTATTTGTTTGTTTTACACAAAGAATATGTTTTTGTAATATAATTGCGAACAGGCAAATTTGTACTGTGGAAGAGCCATGTTTTGCATCCGATTTAACAACATGGTAAACGGCATAAAAACTTTTTTAAATCATTGCTGCAGATCCGAAAATCTTCATTTTTTTCATTATTAAAAACCTTCGCCTCTCCGTTCTTAACTTATATCTATGTCATTTGTCTCTCGGTTTCTTCCAATTTCCTTTATGCATTAATTGTATCAATCTATCGCCCCAGTTCGAATGTGGATTTTGTCCGATGAACGCTCACCAAGATGGCCGCCAAAATGGCCGCCGCCTGCCACATCTTCTTTGTAGGTGCTTTAGCTAAGTCATTTGTCAAGGTTCGATTATCATAAGTTACAGATTACTATTATCAGTTAAGTGATGTATATGCTTACCAAAATGGCACATACAGCTAAGTGGCCGCTCCCCTGTGGTCACAATAACGAAGTCATCTAATTATCCTTTTTAGGTTCATACGTATATATGCATTACTTTTATCATTAGCTCAGACAAGGTCCAATGTACAGTCACCAAGATGGCCACCGAAATGTCCGATTTAACATTTCCCGTTACTGGGCATTTTTTCTTCAAACATTCATTTAAATACTTTGAATGTGTTGAATGCACTGTGAATTAGCCCTTTTTCGTGAAGGACAAGTAGTTGTGCGGATACGTGAAACGAAACTTGTTTTCCTTAATTCATGCAATGTACTGTCCTGCCAGCCAAGAGTGACAGTGACGTCATGTTTTGTTTACGAAGTTATCAGGGACTTATAACCGATAGATCACTTGTGTATTAATCCTATCCTCAGGATCGGATTAATACACAAGTAATCTATCGATTCGTGTTAGGTCAAGTGAAGTGTACAAGTTAATGTTTTACTTAAAAGTTATAAAAAAACACGACGTCACTGTCACTCTTGGCTGACAGGACAGTAAATGTGATGCTTGTTAATTCATTTAGATGAAATAACCATGTACATTGTTTAAATTGTTGTTTAATCGCTACTGTTGTGATATTTTTGGCGATAAAAAGTTGACCCTCTTTTGTAAACTTCGTCTCCTTATGAAACACTCTTGACGATACTTTATGGATTAGTTTCTCTCTTAACTTATTGAAGTATGGATAAAAAAAGTCAAAAGTAAATTCTTATTATTTGTATTTACAAGGAGATAGACTGTTTTTATCTGTTATGCATGCAAGGAATCGGAACAATTGTAGTAATTTATTTAACGATTTATTATATATAAACCAGTTAATTCCTGATTCAATACCAAACATACCAGCAGGAAGCCCCAGGGGGGGGGGGGTACTCTGAAATTATTATACATACGTAGGGTCGGGTTATTTTTGGGTTCAAAATTTTGAATTTTAATATTTTTGGGGGTTTTCAAAAAAAAAGAATATTCTTTGGGGTATGAAGATTTTGTGGATTTTTTTTGGGTTCACCACAAAATTGGCCTATATTTAGGGGTAATTTCTATGCATTTTAGGGTCTTTTCTTAATGACAAGGTACATAATGGGGATATTTTTGGGGTTGCTGAAATTTCAAATATTTTTTGGGGGTACTTGGAATTCTTGATATTTTTGGGGGGTGAACAGTAGATGCTGGACCCGAGCCTACGTATGGTGAAAAAATCAGAGTCCCCCCCCCCCCCCCCCCCCCGGGCAGGAAGCCATGACATTGAGTTACCAACGTCAAATAAATCTGAAATGGACGTCGCGAGGCTCGCTATCGATTTTGGAAAACGCTTAATTTGTGCCATGTCCATTACTGTTAAAGTCGTACTGTGCGTAATTCGAAGATATACTCATTCTTGCAGTAAACAGTAAAGTAGATCCGTAAAACTTGTGAAAATAAAACATTTTGGAATGCTACATTATTTTTATTATTATATATATTATACATCTAAACATCACATGCATTCAGTTACGATAAAGTTTAACCTGTCCTCTGATTTAAAAAGAGGTCATAGCATTTTGGTGAAAAATCACTTTTAGACTACTTAGAATATGGTAGTTTTTGGTCGTTTTGGGTGCAGTGAGGAATCAAAATATCACGGGCTTTACGGTAGATATAGAAAAACATTTGAGATACCAGATAACTTCCCTGTATCAGCTGATCAGTGTTTGTCATTCCTGAAGTGACTGCATGTGGCTATGTCGAATTCTTTATCAGTTATTCTGGGTGCGTAATACTAAGACATAAAGACGTGATTATATGGATTCTATTTGAATTGAGACACACACAGATCTATAAACATTATATAAATAAAGATCTATTATTTTGTCAAACAAAACAATGTCCAGAAAAAGGTAATTGTCAACCTGAGCTTTTGCCTAGCATTATTTGGCCTTCACCAGTAATAAGCTTTTAAAAGCGGACCACTATCGGCCATTTAAATGATGTTTCGCTCGTGGGCCAATCGTGGCCCGAGACTGTATGCTGACTGAGTCGTATTCATTCTCAGACTCAAAATAAAGCGCAATTATTGACTGCTTACGGACACGTGTCCGCAAGCAGCCAATCATTGCGCTTTATTTTGAGTCTGAGAATGAACTTAAGTTTTATAACCTCGAGGCCAGGCCTCCAGGTTGCAAAACTTTTTTTCATGCTCAACTCAACTGAGCATGAAAATGCAACTGCTCATAAAAACTATAATACTAAAAATATAACGTTTTTTTCTTGCTTTCAAGCTCTCGGGTGTTGTATTCGTCATGCGAATAAATGTTAAATGCCAACAACTGTTGGCATTTTAACAATCATGTGTTCAATAATTCCATGCTCCGTTGAGATGAGCATGAAAAAGTTTTATATTAACTCACCTATATATTTGACGCTGTAATAAACTGAGGGAAAAAGTTTAGCAACATACTTTGAGGATTCACAGGTTAGAAGAAATAGGACTTTTAATTTCATAGTGTCAAAAATATATGTTGACAAACGTTCACGAGTAGGATGGCATGAACAGGATGACATTTCACATAGTGTAAAGTCTGATTTTATGCCCTCTTGCTAAAACAGCTTATCTGGCAATAGTGTGAATAGTTTTCGACTAAAAGTTTCATTTTTCTGTCAAATGGTTAGATCCAAAAGCAAGAAAGTGAAAAACGGTTTAAAACTGAATGTTATGTTCATCATTTTCATACAGTTTTAGATGAAAATCGTATTTTTCAAAATTACCTCCCTTTCAATTGAATAACGTTTGAAATTAAAATGCTCAGCATATCAAATCCTCACTATGAAGTCGGATTTTGTTTCTTTTGACCACTTGTGGGTAGCCATTAGGTCATTTTTAAACAACCGACATGTTTTCGAATCTGCCAATTAAAAGATCTCATTCTTCAAAGGTCACCTATGGGAAACCCCATTATAAATAATTGCTAAACTTTTTTCCCTAGATGTCTTGTGGGCAGGCATCGACATCGACTAACGACATGTCGACCGTTTTCTATTTATTCGACGTCTACACTTTTTAAACGAGTGATTTGCCATGGTCAACGTATTTATTATATGATACTACGTAGTACGTACAGGACATACTTTTGACCAAGAGGCAAGCTGACCTGAGCATGAATATCACATGTCCCAGCGAAAACAATGTTTATTTTTCATCAGAGCTGAATAATCGAGAGGGTGGATAAATATGACAACATTAAAACTCTTTGCCTACATTGGGTATTTTGCATGCTTGTTTTGTCGTCTGCCGATTTTTTTCAAAATTAACTTTTTTGAAAAATTCTTTCAGGAATACCACCTGAGTGTCAGACTGTTTGGATCCATATCTGGTCCGAATGTTTGTCGCGACTGATCTGGGTCCAAATTGTTTGGAAAGTTTTTTCAGCAGACGACATCAGTAGGCAAAGAGCTTAAACTGCACTATCTGTAGGTCAAGCTAATTTTTCATGGCTTCCCCCTTGACAGTCTTAATTAACCCTAAAGGCTACGTCACATTTTATATGAGAAGATGTTAGTTTACCTTTCTTATATTATATACTTTAGGAAAATATGTATTCTTAACATCCTAAGAGAATTACGGAAAAAATAGCATACCCAAAATTCAAGTTGCTTAAAGTAGTGAGTCGGCCCTCAAGTTAAATTGCCTGTGTTCATTCAGTTTCAAGAGGCCATATAGAGCAAATAAATTTTTGCAGTGTGAATATGACACACATTTTTACTACCTAAGAACATTAAAACATGGCGATTAAACAGTTTTATTGCAGAGCGAATATTAAACAAGGTCTAACCAGAAGAAATGCGCACTTTAAAGGGGAAAATACCCCCTATCCCCCCACACACACAAACACACACACACACACACACACACACACACACACACACACACACACACACACACACACACACACACACACACACACACACACACACACATCAGAGGTGGATAAAATTGGGTGGGGTGTTTTCTGTCTTTAGGGGATTCATCAATATACATTTAACCCTTAAAGCGCCAATCACGACTGCAGCAGACGACAAATTTTGGGATATATCTTTCCCAATTTTCGACAAAAATAAGGTATGATATTATATGAGAATTGTCTGTCAGCAGACGATTCTCGTGAAATCATGAACATGCCTTATTTGTTATTTTTGTAAAAGTGACAAAAAATTAGATTTGTCGTCTGCTGCAAATTATAGGTGGCGCTTTAGATCGATACTTCTTTTCTTTTAAAATGATTGTATTCTGGGTAATTTTCAAGGTTTTTATCGTCTGTTTTTTTCCAAAAAAATTAACGTTTTCTGAAGATACCATTAGGGCATCAAACAGTTTTGACCCAGATCAGGCCCGAAAAAAATGATCCAGATCAGGACCGATATTTTGTCGGGCCTGATCTGGGTCCAAACTATTTGAAAAGGTTACAGCTGACAAAGCGTTCACGCTTCCCTATGGGCAGCTTTCTGACTAACAGAAAATCACATGTGCGGGGGAGTGACGGAATCGGCAGACGATCGCAGTTTAATATGAGACCTTTTAGAAGGATTTGGCATCGACAGGAGGGACATTTTCTTTCGATCATAATTGCTCCAGTTATAAAACAAAATGTGAATGTTTTTCATATTTCGAGCTTACTGATTAATGAAAGCAAACGACTGATATTTTTCATGTCGATGGTTAACATGAAATATATCGAATTATGTTTTTTCATTCTTTCAAAAAAGTTAGAAAGCAGAAACTAACATCAATGATCCTCAGGCTGTATTCTAATCAAGGGGATTGACAAGGCAGTATGGATTGTTTCAACAGTTCCGCTTCATTATCTTCGTAAGGCGCTTTTTTTCTTCTGCAAAAAATCGACAACTGTTTGTCGTCTGCTAAGACGTATATCTGAAGAGGATTGACACGAGGCACGTGCATTGTTTCAACTGTTCTGTTACATTATCATGCTAGGTGAAAGAATCTTGGCTCATAAGTGAACTCTTTGCCTGCTGGCGTCGTCTACTGATAACCTTTGCAAACATTTAGGACCCAGATCAGGCCCGACGAAACGTCGGGCCTGATCTGGATCCAAACTGTTTGACACTCTGATGGTATTCCTCAAAGAATTTTTCGGAAAAAGTTGATTTTGAAAAAAATCAGCAGACGACAAGAAGCATGCGAACTACCCAGTAGGCAAAGAGTTAACAAAATTGCTTGCGGTATGCATTGAGTATAAATGCACAGCAGACATTAGTATAAAGACTTAACACTTCATTTACAGAAATTATAGAAAATTGTGTAATTTTAACTGACAATAGGAATAACACATGGTTTATGGGCCTATATATGTTGTGATTCGTATTCAATCTCATCATAAAGGATAGAGCGGATGCAGACTACAAACGTGGGCCATCTCGGGCTCTCTGCATGATGGGTAATTATGAATACTTCTTAGTCGTCTTGTGTTTTTCTCTTCAAAATTGACTTAATTTTTTTACAGGAATATCAAGATTGGAACCAGGTCAGTCCGGCATTTTGCCCGCCTGATCTGGGTCCATACTAGATGAAAAGGTTTTCAGGAGTCGACAAACGATGTCTTTAGCTTTGAGAGAATATTCTAGTTATGAAGAACCATTTTTTAAATGTCGTTTGCTTAAAATTTAACATGGATATCTTACATTATCTGAAATAAAAATGATTTCATGTGATTCAGGTGAAATTTGATATATTTTAATGCAATTCTTTCATTCTTTTAGAGAGAGTTGGTTGCTTTACTTTAGTATTTTTGCTTTTATTTGTGTAAGTCTTTGTCTCAGTTATAATGCCTCTTCCTCACAGCGCCATGGGTTTGGTTTTTTACTGTCCTGCCAGCCAAGTGTGACAGTGACGTCCTGGTTTGTTTACAATTGTAAAGTAAAAACTCCACATGAGCAAACACGAATCGATTGATCACTTGTGTATTAATCCTATCCTGAGGATAGGATTAATACACAAGAGATCTATCGATTCTAAGTCCTGATAACTTTGTAAACAAAACATGACGCCACTGTCACTCTTGGCTGGCAGGACAGTATCTGCGATTGTCAAATTTCCTGGTCATACTCACTGTTTTCTAAATCTGTATAATTTAATTACAGGTAAAAGAAGGAAAAACGCTCCAAATGTAGTCGGGTTGAAACATAACCAGTACAAAAACTCCCAAGTGGCGAACCAGGAAGACGCATAAACAGTAAACATGAGAAGATATACCCAGCAATTTTTGAGAATAAATTTGTGTTTATCAAAAACGAAAAACAAGCATATAACAATGAATGAATGAAGGAAATAGCTTAACGTACGACAACCGGAAAACAATCATATTTGAAGGTGAAGTACCATAAATCGGTTTCTATTTTCATCGCCAGATAATTTAGAATTTTTCAAGTATGTCTCAAAATACAGAAGCTGATTTTAGATGCGGTCATTGCGAGGATAGTTTATCCGGAGCTGTGACAACATCCTATTGTTTGAAATGTAGTAGTTATGTTTGTACACACTGTGTCGATGATGGGACATATTCAGAATCCTCAACTGATGACTCAAGGAATTACTTTCATGAGCAATTAGAGCAACATAACTCTTCAAAGTGTCGTGTAGGGGGATACGCCGACCTAAAAAGACTTGAGCATGTTCAAGTTGAGACAGACGCTGGTCGCGCGCCGAGTAGTGAGGAGGCAAACACAGTTGATGAACTTGGAGACGATTTAAATGTATTCACGGAACGAGTTTGTGAAAAGGTGTGCTATATACGCGATACAATAAATATCGGTGAGAACGGCTTAAGCAATTGTAGTTTGGGAAACGAGGAAAATACGACCCTAGATCAACAATCAGCTTCACTTGACACAGATAAGAAAGACCAGCCGCACACCGTCACCACTAACGCCGAAATATTACTGACAAATACAGGTAAAAATATGCCGGCGAAAATTGAGGTTGATTTATTAGGGACGTCCGCTAACATAGACGACAGTGGATTTATAAGCGTTACTGTACCACTTGAGAAATTATCAAAGACGGAGAGTAGAACAAATATAAGTGACACGAAACAGTTATTAGTGGATGATTTCTGTAAAACACAGCTGGATAACGAGCTAGAAAGTGGATATGGTGGTTCTCAGTGTTTGATACTAAGTAGCAGTGAGATGCTGACAAATGGGGTTATGGACTCAAATCAAAATTTAATTGATCAGTTTGATAAAAATGTTGCTGAATGTATCGCAGATTCTGAACGTATATCTGGTAACAACAGGAATCATGACAGTAATGGTAACATGTTGACGCATGCAAAGCCTGCATTTTCAGATCTACGTGGAAAAAGTGCATCGTTTGACGAAAGTGAAATTGCAGCAAGTCCTAAAGTAATAAAACGAATAAAGAAATCCAGTTCAGATACGAGGTTTGTACGAGGCCATTCACGTTCGAGTTCTCTGCCAGACCTCCTGAAATCAACCATTGATAGAAAATCCGCAATCATTGCATCCAATGATCAGTTGTCAAAAAGTACGGTCGACCTTTTGGATAATGACATAAAAAGTGGGAAACCGATTCAAATGTGTGATAAAAATCATAAAGACACACCTACGTATATCTGTCTCAAAGACAACGAAATTTATTGCAAAGTGTGTGTTCATATACACAATATTCATTGTAAAGAAAAAGTGAAGTACATTCCAGAAATTCCTCCTGAAACCCGTACTAAAGCGTGTGACGACGCCATGAGAGAATTGCTGAGTGCTAGAGAAAGATTTACTCACGTCAAGGACGAACTTTGTGGAGACTTAGAGGAACTGAAGGACAGTAGGAACGTTTATGTTAGAGCGGTGATGAGATTTAAACAAAACCTGATTGATCTAATTGATCAAATAGAAAAGGACGCAATGTCAGACATGGATCTAATATATAGTATTGAATGTGACAAAATTCAGAAAAATCTTGCCAAGTTGGAGTCTAACATATCAACGTTGGACACATTTTTACATGAAATAAAGGTTCGTGAGTGTAACGAAGATAATTCAATTTTCTATCAAATACCAAATGCATCCAAATCAGTGGAAAATTGTGAATTGGATTTACATGACATTCATAAATCTTGTTTCAAAACGGACTTTTCCTTTAAACCCCTAGAAACAATAAAGTCACTGTGCAGTGAAGGAGAACAATTATGGACAATTAAATTAACAAAGGATGTGAAATGTCAAGCTCCATACCCATGCACGTGTGACAGGTCATTTAAGTACAGAAAAGCAGAATTAGACAAACACTTCTCAGCTAAACTCTCGCGGTGGTCCTTCGATAGGGACAAGTGCTATATCAGTGGCTGTGAATTTCTAGAAAATGGAAATCTACTTTTAGCCGACAATCACAATAAGAAGATCAAAATGTTTGACAAGAAGTATAAGTGTATGTCCGCGCTGCATCTGTCGTCGTTGCCATGGGATCTAGCTGTCATAGACAGCCAACTCGCGGTGGTCACGATACCTGATAAGAAACAACTTCAGTTCTTTGAAGCAAATTCAAAATTGACGTTAAAACATTCTGTACATCTTGAAAAGAACTGCTGGGGAGTTGCCAGCGCTGGCGAACTTCTCGTTGTTTCTTGTTGGTCACGTGACACATCCGAGATTCTCGTTATGGATACAGATGGTCTCGTAAGACGTACCATCAGAGCAGCCAGTAGGACACCGTTCAGTATACCATGGTACGTGTCAGTATTTGGTGATGTCATACGTGTATCCGACTGGGGATCGAACGCTGTGACGTTTATGACAATCACCGGCAATACGCTGAGTCAGTATTCTGATAATTCGCTGAAAGGCACAATGGGTCTGAAATCCGATCCCGAGGGTAACGTATATGTGTGTGGGAGAGACACCAACACTATTCATCAGGTGTCGACGGACGGACGGAAGGTTCAGGCTATACTGACAGAGAGAGACGGGATTGATAAGCCGTTATGTGTCTGTCATTGTCCACTTGACAACAGATTTGTGGTAACATCGTGGATGTCTGACACGGTACAAGTGTTCAGACTCGTGTAAGACATTAATTTTACAAGCCATGGCTGTGATCAAAGAGTATTAAACGCTTATTCAGTACATTTTGTTTCTTTACGTCCCATCAACAATATTTCAGTTATGTAAGGACGGATCTTCCTGGGTTGATTAATGTGTCTTGCTCAAGGACACAACGCAGTGATACCGTTGAGGCTCGAACCCGTGAACCCTCGGTCTCGAGTCAAACAATCCACCACTGAGCAACTGCGCTCCCTATTCAGTACATTGTTAACAATGAAATATTGCATCAAACATTGAAACTGTCTGCAGTGCAACTTCTTTTATAGCATTTAATGTGGGACATGGGCAAACCGTGAAGACAAAGGTTTCCTAGTTTGTACATTTTACGCGAATTCGACAGCAAAATAGAACTATCACGTGGATGTTTAAGAAATATATTATTTAATCATGTTGGCAGCTTATTCTTGAAAGTATTAGTAAAGTGCATCTGGTTTCCCACTGTGATTTGGTATAGAAACGTAAAGCGACTTACATTACGGACACCAGAGATTAGGCGTCGAGACGTGATATCTCCCTAAATTACTATGAATAATCAAAAACATATTACCGAAGGCAGAGGGGAGATAAATATGGATTAACATAACTACCAGTTGAAGGGCTAAAGTTAATTCCAATGTAACACATACAGTAAAACCTGTTTTAAGCAGCCACTCAAAAAGAAGACCAAAATTGGTTTTCAAGACCGATTATCGCTTAAAGTGTATGTTCATGGTTTTGAACATATTACTTAAATCAAAAATAAATATTTCATAATGTACTTATTTATTTTTCATAGATCATCCCCTCATCTGCTAAGTTAATTATGGCAGTGTCCATTGCCTTAATCTAAACATCTGGGGGCTGCCATTTTACAGTAATGGGCATTAAAAGATGGACATTAACCTCTATTTCAGGTCAGCTAAATGACGCATGGAATTACGTTGCTAGTGGTTCCATACATTGCTTCATTTCAATATTGGATGATTAATATTATGTTTTAATAACGATTATCAGTCAGATTTATGCAAATAAGAATGTTACAACTATTAAAAGAAAAGTATTTTGTTTTCAATAAGTTTCAGTTGATTTTGCTTTGTCTTATTGTACCCAAAATGAAGAAAGTTGTTACAAAATATGCCGTCTGCTATAGTAATAATTAGTGCTTTAAGGGTTGAATTTTAGAAATAATTATCAAATCAAAATATAGTCATAAATGTACACACCGCTTAAAATATTACTTTGAAACGTTGTTAATTTTTGTCATTATCAAGGATTTACCACTCTGGTCGGGTAGTGTGTAAGCAGGTCATAGTGATTCCAGTCCACTTGTTAGGAGCTCATTGACCTGAAAATGGCCAGTTCCCAGTGCCAACTGAAAGTTATTAATTGCAGGCTAATTGAAGTGATTTCACACACATTAAAGGAATGAGGGAAAGGGTCGTAACTAATGTTGTGAGAACTTGTGACCCAACCCCGTTGCTGTATATATTTGGCAATAAAATATGTTTAAACTGATTATTCCTACCATACTGTGAGCTCTATAGTAAATGCATTTCATAAAAGTGTGAATTTTACCTTTAATGCAGGTCAAAAGTATTGCAGAATGCTCCAAGGGGAGCATTCTGCAATACCTTTGACCTTCATTAAGCTACCATTTGTCATTAAGATCTTTGTTTTGTCCATTTTTGAGTGGCCGCTTAAGACAGGTTTTACTGTGTTCATCAATTCAAGCATCTGTGCCTTAACAGGACATCTATTTTTAATGTTTTTGAGCCTCGTCCAATGTAAGACATGGTGTTTTAAGACCGATCTGTTGTTGTGTTTAATATGCCTACATGTTACCTTAGTATGTATACAGAAACTGTGTTAAATTGGAATGAATTATCTGTTTTGAAATTCTAATTATATTAAAAAATATAAGTTCTTCAATTTTATAATTATGTGTTTTGAAAATTTCTGTTTTCCCAGCAAAGTAACAAACATCTTCCACAATCAAATAATGCCTACACTGAAAAAAAAATAAGAGTAACTTTCCACCAAAAGAGCTGCCACCTTTTTGGTAACTTAGATTTGCTTTCCTTCTGCAAACATAACTTCAGTGAGAAATTAATGTTTAAACATTTCAAGCTTTTATTGTTGTAGTTATGCTCAACATCTTCAACAATCAACTAAAGCCTACACTGAAAAAAATAAGTGTAACTTTACACCAAAAAAGTGCAGCTCAGCTGCCACCCCTTTTGGTGTAAACTTACATTTACTTTCCTTCTAAACAGCTAAAGGCAAACATTACTTCAGTGAGAAATTGATGTTTAAACAGTTCTAGCTGTTATGAGGGTCTGGATGGGGTATAATGATTTGTGAATAATGGCCCTTTTTATAATGAATAGTGAATAATGAGTAAAAAAATAATTAATAGCGAATAATGAGTCCTAAAAGTAACGAATAATCCTATTTTTAATGAATAGAAGAAAAATTAATGAAAAGTGAATAACCAGATTTTAATGAACTATGGGTCTTATTTTAATGAATAACCCAAAATGTTAATGAGATGAATAATAGGCTAAATTTTAAATGAAAAGTGAATACCAGACCCCCCATCCAGACCCTCTGTTATTGTTGTAGTTATTCTCCGGATCAATGCAATCGAACAGAACACATTTTCAAAACAGTTTAAATGTTACACCAAGACCAGTGGCAGTTCAGCTGCCATCAAATTTGGTGTAAAGTTGCACTTATTTTTCACAGTGTAGTGGCCTATAAAATCACGCTAGAGAACCCCTGTACTCGAAAAGCGCAGTCATCGCGTGGTGGTCACAGTCGACGAGTGGAAAAAATGGCGTGTTTATGTACACCTTGCTGTTGAAAAAGGTAATACATTTCTTAACATTTTGCTTCTGAGAGTATTTTTAGCTGATTATTGTTCCTAATATACCCAGCTTTGTATCTGCGTAACAATACGTGTGTGGGTTAAGCGATAGTCAATGCAGCGCCTTATTTATACAAAGAAGGCGAATTTTCTCCAAAAAAATGATGAAAGATTTTTCTGTTTATATTCTGAAATTTATGCTTACTTTAGATTAAACGCTAAATACCATGGCTTTAATGTGGAAAAGTTTGAAATCGGTGGGTAGAGCATTTTGAAAGTTATTCAAGAATTTAATACTGTACGCACAGTTCTCTACATCGGGTGTTCTGGCCCAATGATCAGGTGCTCATGTACGCAGTCGTCTGGATTAGATAATAGAGAACTGTACGCATATGTCGCGGAATGTCCATGCTATATTTGAGCCAGCACATGTGTTTTTGGGTACTTGTTGCATTTTCGACCAACGAAAACCCAGGCAAGCCTGTGCAGACTCGCATTAGCCTTTGTTACTAATATACACAGAGTATGGATGAAGATAAAGACTCGAAACAAAATTTGGACCTCTGGTCCAAGTAGATACGTCGAAAGTCTTTAACTGACCAACGCAACGGCACCTTAGCAGGTGGCATATCCCCATTAACAAATTCAGACGTGTTCAATCTTCCAATCAAATTCATGGCCAGTGGATTTAACTCGTTGCATGCTGGGATATTTTCTATGCTTTTTGTCATCTGCTGACTTTACCTGATCTGGGCCCAAACTGTTTACTAAGGTTATCAGCAGGCGGCACTTGTATAGAAAGTGTGTGTGTGTGTGTGTGTGTGTGTGTGTGTGTGTGTGTGTGTGTGTGTGTGTGTGTGTGTGTGTGTGTGTGTGTGTGTGTGTGTGTGTGTGTGTGTGTGTGTGTGTGTGATGCCTAATATTCTATGTGGTACCAAAATAACAAGGAACTTTTTGAAATACTCGGGTACATCACGCACACACACACGCGCGCGCACGCACACAACTCAGTACCTCATTGTCTTTACCTCATAGAGACACCTTTTAACACTTTTGAAAACAGAGCAGACCCAGATCAGGCAGCTTTTGGAAGAGCTGTCTGATCAGGGTCTACTCTGTTTTCTCATTGAAATTGATACATGTTTTTAGCAAAGGACAACAGTAGGTTTGTGACCTACCTTCCTACCTACCATCACTAGCTCAAAGCACTCAGAACTTGGGTACCTGGGTTATCCAGATGGTCCAAAACGATTATATGTATTGACTAATTCGGACCATTTTGTCTTTGGGCGCCTCTGTCTAAATAAATCATGTTTAAAGGAAATGGCAGAGTAGGTGTGTGATAGACAGACATACAGACAGACAGGCGACAGACACAGTTTGCTGCTGGAGCTCATAGCCATCGAAACAGGCGCCCTTATCAACTAGCTTCCCCGGGCAGTCTAAAATCACTTTCATGGTATTGACCAATTGACCAATTCGCGCCGGTTCGACACAGGAGTGACAAGTCAAGTGCTCTTTAAAAGTGTATGTATTAATTCTAGTATCTCACTTCTGAAAAATGGAACAAACCTTAGATAGTCCACGCGACGGACGCGTTGAACTAAATATTTTTTCACATTTTGGTAAATTTGTTGGCATTCCTTTGCTAATTTACAGCCACATGGCGATCACTGTCCAGAAAGGGGGGGGGGGGGGGGGTGGTACTCTGATAGTTTTATACATGCGTAGGCTCGGGGCATTTTTTTAAGTTTTTGAATAAGATTATTATTGGGGGTTTCAGAAATATCAATACATTTTTTTTTTTGGGGGGGGGGGGGTTGAGAATTGGGGAGTCACGACAAAATTGGACTAGTTTTAGGTGTCTTTTCTATGTATTTTAGGGTCTTTTCTTAAGGTAAATGTAGAGGATAAGAATATTTTTTGCGTGGCAAAAATTTCAAATATTTTTTGGGGTCCTTGAAATTCCTGATATTTTTTGGCGGCAAACGGTCAATGCTGGGCCCAATCCTACGTATGAAGAAAAAGTGAGAGTAAAACACCCCCCCCCCCCCCACACACACACGCACACTCACCCTTGGTCACAGTCTATGATGAGAAGTTGCTAGCTATAAGTGATCTGTGATGGCGGATTGAGCAGGTTAATCTCACAATAGTATTAAACCCCACAAGGCCAAGCTACCCACACCATAATCTAATATTCACACGCAGAACCGGTTTCATCCCCATAATGTTACATGGCAATGTATCAGCGGATGGACAACGTCAAATATCTCTCTAAATTTTTCGGAGGATAGAAAACAAGAATATTTAACAATGAACTTTAAAACGCATTACATATTTTCCTTTTTCAGTATAAATGGGTTAGCACACGAGATCTTGGCGTGAAGTTATATTGCATGTATAGCTCTCTAGTGAGAATAGGACTGTAGTTGGGATAAAAATTGTATCTTCATACCTGTTTTGAGTATGCGGGATACACAGGCTCGCACGAGCCTCGGGTGTTCGTCCAAAATCTCCTGTGCTGTCTTAGTGCCAGAAGAATTTGTAATTAGCATGCGAATACCCAGTAAACATGTAAAATCGGGCCACTATCGGGCCATCCGAACGGCGTTTCGTTGGCGGGCCGATAGTGGCCCGAGATGGGAAACTGGCTGGGCATATCATCTGCCGATGTCGACCGTTAAATAGTTTTGCGATCAGTAGTACGGCAAACAGTATTGACCCAGATCAGACTTAGCCTACACTGTTTGCAAAAAAATATTTCTAAAATGTTCCAGCAGAAGACTTTACAGACACCTTTTATTGTGATAAGCGTTATTCCGGCCTTAGAGATTTTTTTTTCCAAAATGTAATGCTTTTCTATGAAAAGTGCGCAGACCCTGATGAAAAGTCGTATTATGCTTGCGGCAATTCATCGCTGCCTTCACTGTTCGCCAAAGTGCCTCTTTTAGGGTAAAAACAGAATTACTTAGTAGCTTGCTGTAGACTGTGCCTCATATACCCAAAACGTGTCACCGTGTTCCAAATATATAAAAACGTTTTTGTTTCAGCGGTGAATACTTAACTCTTTGCATGCTGAGTAACGTTTTTTCTGTCCTATACATTTCTTAAATCTCACGTACCTTTCTCCTTTGGGTCCTGCCAGCCGTTTTGCTGATGTTGATCTGGGTCTAAACTGTTTTTCATTTTAAAATGCTCCCAGAAACACACTATATACGTTCTGTATGCTGTTTCTTTTTTTTCCCGCATACTATTTTGTCACCATAACCAGATTTAAGGAATACTTACTATACAGCTATATCGAGCCAACATCCCATCGCCCGCCAGTGAAACGCCAGTTGCCTGATTTCTAATATAAAAGGTGCTTACTGGGTACAGGCTCGAACAGTTTGGATCCAGATCAGGTTCCAAGTTTTGTCAAAAAGTAAGTGAGTATGATCAGAAAATACCACAATAACAAACCGAAGACAAACCCATGGCACCGCGAGGAAGAGCCACACGACCATCACGAGACACCAGGAAGACAAACTAAGCAAAGCAACCAGCTCTCTCTCTTCCCCATCAAGATGATTGCAAAACTAGAATGGACATAAAGCCTGATCTCAAAGCCCCCGGAGCAATCTGATACCAAAATCGACTCTTCTCCGCTAGTGGCAAATAGTTTGATCCAGATCGGGTTGACATTTCAAGCTTCCGTCCGACCATCCGTTTATTCACAGATCGGCCGTCTATTGGCCTCTTTTTTATTCTACGTGGTAAGCATATGGCTTAATTTGACATCCATTTAAAGGAGTCCCTCCTAGGGGTTTTGGAAAACACGGGAAAATTACATTTCAAACATACACTGTGATTTGTGACCGTATACCTTGATCAACACATCATTTATACCTTGATCAACGCATCATTTACAGTAGAGTATGCAGCAGAGATATATGAAGTGTCATTGTTGTCCTGAGTATCTCCTCAAGCACGCGATATGCCATAAATCGCAGCATATGTAGTATGATACATTTTCATACTTTACCTACTAGTGTCGTCTGCTGATAACTTTTGCAAACGGTTTGGACCCAGATCAGGCCCGACAATACGTCGGGGCTGTCTCTGGATCCAAACTGTTTGACACTCTGATGGTATTCTCGAAATTATTTTTTGAAAAAGCTAATTTTGAAAAAAAATAGCATGAAAAATTACCCAGGAGGCAAAGAAGCACTTATCACAGTCACAAGGTGGTGTACATTTTGTCATCTATCTGTAAATGGAATAGAATGTAAATATTACAACTAAAGCAGTATTGGCACGAGAAAACGGTTACTTCTGGGACATGTAACAATACAGTACAAATCTGGATTAGATGTGCCCCACCACTCAAATTTTTACGCTTCGCACTGTCTTCGATAGACGCTGGCTACGACAAGAGAGTTAGCTGTATTAAAGCCTAGGTGCGTGCAATGACTGTTCCTCAAAGCAGCCTGTTCAGTAAATCATTTCCGATGGCGCACACCGTGAATTCGTCCGCCTCCGTTGATCCCCGTTGTCCGCAGACAAATTAGCCTATGTTCTCCTTAGCACAGTGTAAAAGCGGACAGTAACCAAATCGGAAGCGGCAGCTGACTGTATACCCTAAAATCATTAGCTCAGCGTAAACGACACAAGTCCATATAGAAGGGTTAAATGATTTAGACTGTACAGTCAACTGTCGCGTCCGATTTGGTGACTGTCCGCTTATACACTGTGCTAAGGTCTGATACAAATGATCCAAGTCACATGACCAGGATGGCCATTATTAAAATGGTTCACCATGGTCACTTTGTGCACAGCTTTCGCTGATTCTTTTAAAGTTGTGCAGATGCAATATACCGACCGCAACTTAATACGAGATTTCGCATGTGAGCAAATTCCTTATAACATACGCGCGTTTGCTGACGTATTCAGCAAGGCTGGAAGTCTGAATTGGCCTGAGCCTTTATTGTAGCGATCGCTCTGTCAAGTCTACACATATTTGAGACTCACTGGGGCCTTCGCTACTCGCTGATGCGATAAGCACCGACAGCTCGTGCAATTGCCCCTATAATGTTAGATGAGATACTGATCGTCATCTGCTTTTGTTTGATGTGATTCGTTATGTCCCAGTCAACAATTTTTCAGTCATGTCGGGACGGTCTTCCTGGGTTTAACCAGTACTAAGCAGTGGATAAAGTGTCTTGCTCAAGGACACAACACAGTAACTTCGCCGGCGATGAGACTCGAACTAGCAGCCCTTCGATCTCCAATGAAACGCTCCGCTGCGTTCCACTACCATCTGTAATAGTAAAACAATACATCTATAGAGTGCTCATATTTATTGAATTTATTAAACGAGTTGAGGAAATAGATAAAATGCGAGGCTTGCCGAGCATTTTATCGCTTTTTCGCAACGAGTTGAATAAATTCAAGAATACAGTAGCACGAATGTTAGATGCTATTTATCTCATGTCATTATCAAAGCACTGAGAGTACTGATGGAAACGATGTCTTGTGATTTTAGTTCTTGTAGGCTAAGCAGAGTGCATTTTTGTAGATGATATTTTAGGAATATTTGAATTTGTATATTGTATATTTTTCTGACCAATGATGAAGGAAAAGTTTGATATGATTTCTATTTTTAGTTTTTAGTTTTAGCATAACAGAATTTTGAAGGGGCATGCGACAAAATATCAATCTTATCATTTCAAACATGGGCTGGTATGTCTTTAAACCCTATTTCACTTTTAAGCTCTGGTGGCCATTTTGTTATGTGGGATCAAAAATAGTAAGTGAGTATGATCAGGAAATACCACAATCACAAACCGCAGACAACCCCGTGGTACCGGAAGGAAGAGCTGCTCAACCATCACAAGACACCAGGAAGACAAATTAAGCAAAGCAACCAGCTCTCTCTCTCTTCCCCACCAAGATGATTATAATACTAGAATGGACATAAAGTAACGTACAACAAAACATAGAACAATTACAGACTCCCACAATGGGAGTAACAATAAACAAAACGTCAACAACAACAGAACCACCGCCTTAGAACGGACAGCAGCCTAAGCCACCGGGGGGCTTAAATGCATTTTACTGGTACCAAACCTTTTGCCCATATTTAGCAGAGGGCATTATGCCAAATACATCACTGAAATTATTTTAAGAGTTTGGATTACTGGTTAAGAAGTTTAGATATCTTTTTTAGATTTTCCATTCGGTTCATTGTTGCCCTATTTTGAGGGTAATGCGATGAATTATTGCAAGCAGGAAACAATGGTTAAGGAAAGGTGGTTTATAGCCGTTTCCTTTTGCCTAGCTCTTGATAACATTTTGTTCAGTGGAGCAACCCGTTAACATTTTGCTAACATAGACTTGCATTATAATTGCCTAAAAATTCCAACAAGGGCAATAACTAAAGTTTTAAGGGTCGATTTTGACGAAACCTATAGGATATCAGAGTACTTGATACTTATTGTGTACCAAATATGTATCAAATCTGACCAGTAGTTCTGAGATGTAGATGGGCAAAAATGCGACGGACGGACGACGCCAAAACTATATCCCTCCAACTTTGTCAGGGATTATTAGATATCATCATAGCTACATACCTAAAAAGCTTTTAATATGTTATGTGTTCTGATAATTTTTATCACCTGGTAAAATATCTTGTTTGAGTTTACGTTAATTTCTCTGTCAAATGTCTCAAATTTGTTCCAAAATGTTCGCTTTTCCATTTTTTAGCCCATTTTGATGTCCGTTTTTGGTAACCATAGCAAAGATAAACGTCAATTTAAAAGTTTTACTTTTAAACTTGGTATATTGTTCTAATAAATCAATAAAGACAAAATGGTGAAAAGCATTTTTTAGCCCATATGTGGGCCAAAATAGCACCCCCTGATGCATGTAGCTCTTTGGCAATATTAACTGTGTATATCTAGCATATAGTATAGATATAAAAAGAAGATTTATAGATGGTAAACTTAGGTTTCATTAAGAACATTGACAATAAAAAGTAAAAAAGCACTTAAAAATAAAAAAGAGCAAAAAAAGAGCCATGACATGTGATTTCCAAAAATGTGGCATTTTGACAAGTGTAAACTTAAGCGTTGCATCGATGATCAATTATAATCACCAATTATAATCGATGATCAATCAAAAACTTCGTTTGATAGTGTTTTTGGTAATAATCGATGATAATTGAAAAACATCACACTTGATCCAATTTTAAGCTCCTATTCTAAATATGCAACTTTGCTACAAGGAATGGCAGTTAAATGGAGAGTTAAATGGAGTTTGCTGTCAGGACCAGTTGTGGTATTGGCTACTAGCACAAAGGCTCTGATCAGACTTGACCCGAACCTTTGCCGGTCACAGGAAATCTCATGTCACCTAATTCCTTGAATTATACCCAAATCAGCATTTGTAATTTGTAATATTCTTACAACCACCAGGTTGAGTTTTGTTCATAATGGCACAGAGTGTGCTCAAATAGCAAAGGTACAAGCAACAGCAAATTGTAAATTTGCAAGCAATTTGTTGACAAAATTTCTTAAACAATATAATATCTGGTTTCAGCGACTATTTAGACTTCTTACAGATCAAACATAATATGGAGTTTGTCAAAAAGCAAATAAAGCATTTTCACATGCTTCTACAAAATATACTGTTTGGTTTTTTGTTTGATTTGATTCTTTACGTCCCATCAACAATCTTTCAGTTATAAAGGGACAGGTCTTCCTGGGTTGAAACCAGTACTAAGCTAGGATAAATGTGTCTTGCGCAAGGACACAGTGCAGTGACGCTGTTGAGGCTCGAGTCTGGGCCCCTTCATCTCGAGTCAAGCACTCTACCACTGAGCAACTGCATATACATATCTTTAACAAACATGCACTTTGTAAAAAAATTAACTCATTGTGCTACCAATGTTTATTTTAGGACACAAGGCTGTGACTCTCGGTGGGTGAAATTATTCTGGACTTCAAAACTATATGCAATGACACAATGACAATACATGCGTTACCTCAGACCTACATACAATGACTAGAAACATGTATACAATCTATACATAAACTCAACTATCGTATGGCAGTACTGTTATTCAGTAGATAACATCATGTTATACAAAGTAGATCTTGCACAAAAGATTATTGTATAGAGTTTAATATCAAGTTTGTGCAAATGTGAATAAAGCATTTTCACACATTTCCTTTACTTGGCATATGCAAAATATACTTATCTATAATGAACATACACTTTACTGAGAAAAATTCTAATCCATGTGCTACCAATGGTTATCTTAGGACACAATGATGTGACGCTTGATGGGTGCAATTATCTACTTCAGAACTATATGCAAAGACACATTGACTATACGAGGGATGATCTTAAAGTTCTGATCCTGGTGTGATATCTCTGTAACCAGTGATACAACATGCCTGAAAATTTTATCAAATAATAATATATTCTTTGTCTATACACTGCTCTGACATATTTGATGTAACTTGAAGGAGCGACCGGAAATATATCCCAAAACAGCCAGGCCCTCAATGCACTGACCTATCAAGCAGACTTTGCATGTTGGAGACGTCACAATTTAGACAAGAGCAGCCTCAGCATTTTGATTTTTTGGCTAGTCGATGTTCATCTGTAAGGCAATATGCTCTGGAGATATGGCGAACTTTCCATATGATTTGAGTTTTCTATGCCCTTGAATATATGGCTATCGAACTGTCAGCTATAATCAAATTCGGACCACTTGAAGTTTTGACCAGCCCCTACTGCCGTAACAACAGCTGTATTAAAGGTAAAATTTGTTTAAGGCAAACGAAGATGAATTGACTTGTCTGAAGCACTTATGAATAATCGGTATCGTCGGAGATTGATAGTACCCCACATAAGAAAATTAAAACGAATTCACAAATTAGGTCAATATTCGGAGGTACACGAATTTGTACGTGTATATCTACATATAAAACCCAATTAATTGTCCAAAGGTGCGCTATATCGTAAAATGATGCAATATGGGATTAAATTTAGCACAAAGCATCCATCTGAATCCAAAAACATTTTTTAAAATCTTATTTAAAATCAATCATTTTTTGGTAAAAAATAGAACTTTTTACAATACACCAATCAAGATTGAGATATTTTGTAATCAAAATAGTATTGGTCTTAAATATTTTGCCGATTTTTGGTTCGGCATATTTTTAGTTCAAATTTATAGACAAAAATTGAATATTCTCAGAAATAAAAATTCTGTGATGTATTCAAAATGACGTAGTTGTCAATTTCAATGACGTCATAAGAACTCCCATTGAGCTTTAAATATCGAATCGACATAACTTGTCGCCATTCTAGAATTTGAATGGACATTACAAGTTACAAAAAGTAAAAAGACAATACAGGTTTATTTTGCAGTTTTATAGATGCTGGGCTTGAAAGAGTCAGATTCAAATATTAATATAATTTATAACATGAAAAAAGGCCAGTGGTATGGAGTGGACCGTATATAACGTGCTGTATTTATTAATCGAAACAGTACAGCGAGAACATATTAGCATCATTATAAAGGTAAACACTAGATCTTTTGGATGGTGCATAGTATGTCTCTCAAAAATGTCTCTGGACAAAGCTACAAAGCAACGATCAGAACTTTTGGATCATCCCTCGTACATTATTTCAGACCTATATGAAATGACTAGAAACATTCATACAATCTATACATAAATTTAACTATCATATGACATTACTGTTATTCAGTAGATAACATCATGTCATACATAGTAGCTCTTACAGAAGTGATCATTTCATGAGAAATTTTAAAAAAAAATATTGCTTTACTTCAAAGAGTGTTTAAGAGTGTTTAGAGTCAAAGAGACTCTATGATGGTTCCGACTTAAAGACTTATCTATTGATGAGATGATAGGGGCCTGATACTTTGGCTGTTTGTCGGGCCCACTGGGGTTTACCTGTTGGATTTATTTTGCTCCAGTATTCAGTTTTATTTACTGTTGAGTCCTTATCTTTGCTTTATCTGCTTGTTATATCTTGATTTATATGTTTTAGGAGATGATGCATTGATAAGTTAGGGGTCTTTCATGCAAACCAAATATCTATGTGTCTTGATCCACATCTGAATTAAGGGTGAGGTTGGCGCCGTTAAACCGGTTTAAGCCCTCCAGTAAAATATTTTACTGAATGTTCCAAGGCGGTACTTCTTTTGTGGATCTTTTGTTTTTTGTTCTGTCTTGTGTTTGCTATGTCTTTGTGTGCATCTGTTTATATGTGCTTTGCGGTCACCTACTGGGAAAGGACTGACCTCTTGGCTCTCGTTTGTGGTGTCTTACTGTGAGTTTGTCACTCTCCCATTGGTATCCTGGGTCAGGTGTGGTACTTGATTGTATTGATTCCTGATCTTTGCACCCTTACTTACTTTTATTCCAATTGTGTTTCTTGTCACCAAAGAGTTATTTAACTTCTGGCTATGACATTATTTTTTGACATGATTTGTTTGTTTGATTTGATTCTTTACGTCCCATCAACAATATTTCAGTTAAACAGGGACGGGTCTTCCTTGGTTGAACCAGCACTAAGCTAGGATAAATGCGTCTTGCTCAAGGACCACGACGCAGTGACGCCGGTGAATCTTGAACCCTCAGTCTCGAGTCAAGCACTCTACCACTGAGCCTCTGCGCTCCCTTTTTGACATGATATATTCCACTGAATAACAGTAATATCAAATGAAAAAATAATGTTATGGCCACAGGTTGCATAATTTTGATACAAAGAAGATATGTTAATAACAATGTAAATTTTCTTTGAAATAAACCAGCTTTGGAGGTGTTAATTTCGCAATAGAGTTCATATGATGAGAGAATCTTCCATTTGTGCCCATTTCAAATCATTTTTTTAAAACTAACCTAAGGCTGAGCCTGTCTAAACTGATTGACTTAAGCTTTAAGTATTTGGTCAACATTATTCAGTCTAGTCAGACTCCTCCCACAGAGGAAGGCAAAGAAAAGAATATACTTCCTGGCCCCCATCCCTCAACAAAATTTGACAAGTAAATTTAATCCTGCCAACAATAAAGGAACCATCTCTCAGAAACCTTCAGCAGAAAATAAAATGCCCCACTCTACCACCTTGTTATGAAATGATAACTTGTGTAAGACCCTCTATAAAATACATAGAACAAATCAGAACGAATGGAATAAGAGACCCTATTTCTGCTTGTTAAAGTACCATCAGCACATCAAAGAACAAACATAAGAGTCCCTGTCAAGGCTAGTCACCAAGTCATTTTCTATTTCATCCTTGCTGGGAATCTATCTTAATATATTATCCCAAGGAATCCTAGTTAGTTGGATTTTATAATACGGTAAATCTTGTATTAGTTCGTACACTCGAATAGTTCGTTAAATGTCATGTATTAGTTCGTACACTAGTCATTTTTTTATATGCAATTCTATTAGTTCGTACACAACGTTTTTTTTTCTTCATTGGTGCTTGTTTTTAATCAGCGTGGCTGTCTACGATATGTTCCTGTTAACTTTCGCGTGCTTACACCAAACAGACCTTTTCGTCTGTCAATCTAACGACTTCGGTCGCTAACGTAAATCCAGCATTGACGTCGCATGTTAATAACATTAAAATTTGTTTTCTGAAAATCGAGCGAATGCTAATTTACACGCCCTATGTCGCCGATACGTCGGAGATATATTCTGTACGGTCATTACAAAAAGTGTCCTTAGAATAATGGAAAGTTACATTTTACTTCTGTGTCATATATCTTTTATAATCGGACACCCAAGCCGCGTGCGACCCGGAAAGCATTTTTATACTTGTGCAGCTCGGACCCGACACGAAATCAACTTGCGCGGTGCCTCACATAATAGTCAGGGGCGCTCGGGACTCCCGTGCGACTTTGATGCCGATTTATGGTGACCTATACCAAATCAAACTTCAGGGGATAACTAATGAAAATCACCTGGTCACCCATCTGGGTTTCACGTCTGGACGTCATTATGACGTCATCAAAATAGCGTATATTGTATCAGTGCAATTTAAACGGTATGTCCATTGTAGTATATGACAATCAGGGCGTTCTTGCATTTTGTGTGCCAATTTCAGTCGAAATGCACCAAATTTAATCTTAGGGGGTAAATAATTAAAATTAACATGTCGCCCATATTGTCTTCGCATCAGAAGAAAAAGATGACGTCATTGAAATGACGCCTAATATGGAAATACCACATATATATGCATTTCGTCCATTTCCAACGCTTGGAAATATTCCTTTAATGAACTGGTAACCTTAGCATGACTGAATGCAAACTCTTTTTAATCGTAACATACAAAATATATTCAGATTTGGTGAAGTCAGTTCGAGGGTGGGACGTAAATGCCGTCACGATTTACGAATAAAAAGACAGTGGAGTGAATGAAAAACAAACAGTGTTTTTGATGTTAAACGGAGTAAATATAATCTCTTATGCTTATATATATATATATATATATATATATATATATATACAGAGGGATATAGTGAATCAACTGAGCCGATAGATGCTGTAAATATTTTGCCTCTAGCGAGATTCGAACCCACGACCTCGACAACACCGCCTAGCACTACACCAGACATTGACGCTACCAACTGCGCCACTGAGACATCCCCAAAAAAGGATGTTCAGGAAGCGCTGATATTGACAACGCCTGATGCAGTACATGTCGTATATTGGTTCCTTTTCAATGCATGGCATCTATTTCGTTCGCAAGTGAAAGCCTGATGGATCCAAGGATACAAGTGAAATTAGATAAATATCAGAAGTGCGGAAATACAATTTCACAAACATCATTGCTTTCGAGCTACACAGGATCAGAAACTGATGCAGATTCAGACAGTAGACAAATACAGAGGGATATAGTGAATCAACTGAGCCGATAGATGCTGTAAATATTTTGCCTCTAGCGAGATTCGAACCCACGACCTCGACAACACCGCCTAGCACTACACCAGACATTGACGCTACCAACTGCGCCACTGAGACATATATATATATGGGTCTTTCTATTTCAAACGATTGATGCAAAATACGTAAAATGAGCCAGTCCGGCTAGAACATATGTGCATGTCAAAGCTTTTATAGTAAATGTAAATAAACGTCTGAAACCCTTTTTTCTAGAACAACATATCAATATCGTAAATAGAGGCACGCTTCAAAGCTTTTGGTTTAACTGTAGCTGCTTATCCTACACCCAAATAAAAGATTGTAGTAATAATCATTTGCATACACTATCAACCAAACTCATTATAGTCCGATTTTGACCACTGAAGGATCAAAAGTTAGAAGAGTCTACTTAGTAGTTCATGATATGGAAATAAGGATAAACCCCCCTACAAGTTACCCATTGTACTGCGATAGCACGGGCAATAGAAAACTGTTACAACCTGATTTATCTTTCGCATGCTACTACTTGTCTTCAAAGGTCAAAATCGGACAATAAGGCATTCTTGTTGATACGGCTAAAGAAATATCTGAATCCACATGAAAATAGTTGTTCAAATGTCATAAGCATATTGATCACTGGCAATAGTTAACATGAGTCCTCTTCTGCTCCACAGCAATACAAATCGGTACAATATAAATGGTTTGCTTTGTACTTACACCGAGATGTTTCGCATACAGACATGCTGCAACCACATTTTATCAGCTGCAGAGGGGTTTCGGGGGGCAGGAGGCAACATGCGCGGATCCAGGATTTTTTGTCAGTTTTATTTAGTCCTCAGCTTATTTTAAAGTTTAAAGAGGGGTATCCAATGGTTTTATTGCTGAGAAAACTATACTTATACTTTACAAAGGATCCAGAGGCCGTCTATTATTTTCCAGGGGGGGGGGGGGGTATCCAACTTTTTTTCCAGGGGGGGGGGGGGGGTGGGATCCAAATGCTAATTTTTATAGAAACACATATATGTACTTGTTATTTTCCAGGCTGAGTGTCCGGACCCCCTATCCCCCTCTGGATCCACACGTGGGCAATGTCATCATAACGGGACAATATTTATCGCAGTCCGGCCTCTAACCATAATTGTCAGGCCTTGATTTGTCATGATTAATGACAGGTGAGGTTTTCCAAATGATTCTCTGATACTGCGCACGTTTGACACCTTCGAGAAACACTACTCTTGGAAGTGGTAGTTCTTGCAATTCAGCTTTTTTTTCTCCAAAACATCCACCACCTCAACGCAGTGAGTCAAACAATATCGGTGACTGGCTAATGCAAAGTAAGAAAGATGGCAAAGATCAGGAATCGATACAATCAAGTACCACACCTGGCCCAGGATACCAATGGGAAAGTAACAAACTCACAGTTAGACATCACAAACGAGAGCCAAGAGGTCAGGACAATTTACAAATATATTACTCTAGTGCATCTGCCACAGTGCTTTCTAAGGGCACTGAGCCGAGGTGAAAGAATGCTTCGTGGATAGAGTCTCCAGCATAGCTAAATGCCTGCCAATATGATCTCTTGCTCTGTCCTGACATTGAACTAGTTAATACCAGCACCTGAAAGTTTATGGAATTCGATCAGAGCCCTTGTTATGGCATCATGGCACATTGACATCTTTGATAAGTGTCCTGATCTTAGAAACTTGATGATATGTGCGCAAGACTGATTAAGAAAATGAAAAATATCAACACTCTGCAATTGTTTTTATATTTTTTTAAGCGGTGAAAACAAAATTTGCTCCTCTGCAAAACTGGGGGTAGGGTTGTGCGTTAGCTCATATAAGACAAAATATTTAAGATAGAAAAGCAAACTTTGGGTTTGTACTCGTCAATTGAGTATATGTTTGTTAAACCTAATCTAAAACAGTTTGAAACCAATTCAGAGCAGTCGTTAAACTAAATGACGATAGCCAAAATTACCACTTTTAAATTATGATTAAGCTCATGTAACACACATAATACAACATATAGCCGTATTAATGTTAAACAGCTGTCATATGTAGTAAAGACATCCAGTAATATGCAGACTATCAGAGTGTTCATTGATTAGCTATACTTAAAGCCATTAAAAACGCAACTGGTATAAGTGTTATTTTTCCTATAAATACCAGCTTGATACACTTTGTCTTTGTACTAACAAGGGTCCCTAACGTAGGAGAATGTTTTACCAAAACTTGAGCTCAATTGCAGATTTCTGTCAAAAATGTTGATGAAAAATGACAAAATCATCAAAATTTTTGGTAACCATATTAAATCTTGAAATTTTATTCAATTTCAGCGTGCAAGTACTGCGTTTCACTCAAACAAACAAGAAAGCGGTTTACAATACAAAATTCACTTTGCTTGAAGGACATAAAATTTAAGTTTTAAATCTTATTTTTTGTGAAATTTCCCCAAAATTTGAGAAATCACTAAAGCTTCAATTAAACTGAATCATTTAAAAATTGGCATACGTTAGTTGTAAGGTCATAACCTATGGTTATCATTTATCACAATATTTACTGTCGAAAGTGTCGAATTTTTGTTAACTTCCGGTTTTCATGCTGAAACTTTGATGACCATTTTGAAGGTCAAAACTTCAAGACAAAAACAATATGTTGCGTGTGCATAGAAAGTAGAGCAATGTTGAAATTTTCCGAAAGTTTGAATCCAAAAGAGCCATTCATAATGAAGGTCTGATATCCAGATTAATAAGGTGATTTTTCAATTTTTGTGTTGAAGTTCGGGTTGTGTCCCTTTATAAAAAAATACAGCCTGGCTTATCTGGACTGCTTTATCTGCACCAAAAGAGTATTGACTTGATATCACGACCATAGGTTTATGCTTTTAATTTATAAGATTAAATATCGAGTAAGGTTATACTGTAAAAGTTGCGTTTTTACTGGCGTTAAGTATAGTTTTAATGTCTGCTTTCTGTTCCTCAAACTTTCAATTTTCTTTTTCTCAAATTGATAAAATAACATATGTAACAAGCTGATACAGGCTAACACCCATGATTACAGTGTGCAAACATCTCCTATTCGATGCACCTTAAATCGGTACATACGATATAATATGTCTTGAAGGGCTTGGGATGGAGCAGGTCATTACTCAGCTTGCAGTCAAAATCTTGTTTGATGATTATTCTGGTTTTTATGATATGAGGAGGACAATTATTTTACCAGAGAAGCAGAAATAATAAACGATATTGTACATGTATATGACTTGGATAAGGATTGGTTTAGAATATTTACATTAGAAAGAGACATTTACTAAATTGTACTGTTTAAATGTGAAAAGATTATTTCCTATGTTCCTTTAGGGTATATCTTTATTTTAGAATTATTCATATTAAGAAATATTGAAAACAAATATTCATAACATCTGTAACAAAGGTACAGGGGCTTAATAATCATCAATACCTAAGATTTAGGCACCAGAGGCTAGAGATTGTAGCTAGGAAAACATGCGAAATATATTCAATTTTTCCTGAAACATCATTTCTTACATCAAGTCAATGTCCTTGCTCATTTATTATGTCATGCAACATATGTTACAGCCTTTAACAAGTGCTTCAATCTTGTTGTTTAACCTGCAAAATCTATAATTCTTTATGATATGGGCATGACAATCCCAAAAAATGCAAGATATCCAACAGCAGCAAATGTTTTCATATATTTTTTACTTAAATGATGCCTATCAAATTCGGCTCCTTAAAATTGAGTGTAGCCTTGGGTTGTTTTTAAAAATGCTCGTATAAGGCACTTTATTTAAAGTATAAAAGCAGACTTGGGATTTTCTCTAACCCAAATGAGTTTGTTAGTATAAAATAATCAAAACATTTTGGAAAATGCACATGTCAGCTAAAAAGTAAATGATATTGGTCACACTTTTTATGTTTAAAGGGTATTCTAATTAAAGTAACGCACATAACACCAACGGAAGCTGTAATTTTGCACCAAAAGAATTTATATGTAGTTAAAGTAGTCAATATGCAGACCATGAGAGTAATTTAAATAATTAGCCTTCTTTCCCTAGCTCAAACTTTTAATTTTCTTTTATTTTCTAAATTTAATATGGTAACATATGTAACAGGCTGTTAGAGACTTACGCCCCGGCGAACATAGTGCAAACATCTATTAAAAGACGCAGCTGAAAATCCTCTTTTAGATAGGATAAGTTTGCGAAATTCCGGAGGGGTAGCAATAACATTCTCAGCCATCAGTCTAAAGATGGCCCGATAAGCTGGGTATTTATAGGAAATCTACGGTATTTTGGACGCAAAATATTGTTATCGAGAAATAATTCATTGTCAAAGTTAGGTAAAGCATTGATGTAACTATCATGTGACTAAAATAATTGATATTGTGTTAAAAAAACGTTCGTGTTGGATAAATATGACCATACCAACACAAACCATAGCTTTTATTAACGAGCAGTTTCTCATTATGGTCGCCATATTTATGACGTCATAACTAGCCTCAGACGCGGATTTGAGATGGGTGACCACCTTTAAATCAAAGGTAAGACTCCATTGAAGGTTTTGATATAGGTCACCATAAATCGGCACACAAATCGCACGGGACCTATTTTTTGTCCCTAAGGGCCCTGACTATAAACTGGTACCAGAATATTTCGTAAATAGCCTGCTGGTACTTATGACAAGGCCGAGGAGAGCATGTGCGTTTGCGCAATCTCATCAGGGTCCCGCTGCTCACTAACATAAAGTTTGAAGTGGATGAAGACTCAGCATGCTCAGACCAAATAAAATTCTAGATATCTACGTACGTTTTGTTTTATATAGTTGAATATCAATTTCGGTTTTCTGAGTGTAAATAACTCAATAAATGCTTTTCCTAGGTTCAAACAAATGGAACATTTTAACAAATTGTTTAGCCAATCGTGGCGTGTCTTGCTGTCCTCATGAAACTACATACGGAAGGTCCTGAGAGTTCATGATTACCGAGATAGTGTACGCACAGACGCACAAACCGAGCATAATTTGATTGTATCATGATTCTAGGTCTTGATGAATGGCATTTCCATGAAATAAGCCAGTTCATGAGATTATGGTACCTATCGCATATGCGAGCAGCGAAGGCTCAAACGAGCCTGTGCATCTGCGGAAAATCGTCAGCGCCTTCAGGCTTAACTGCGAGCATAGAAGGAATGTAGATGAAGGTACGTTCATTAATTTAGGATAATAGCCCCACTAGGTGGCTGTGAATTTGAAAACAGGAAGAATTCGCTTTATTTTAACCACCACGCATCTATTGATGTATGTATCCCGACTTTCAATATATATATATATATTAGTTTTCATGAACAGTCAGACCGTGTGTCTTTTTTGGAAGGAAAAGTCTTCCAATATGGATGGGTTTTCCTTCCATTTAGTTTTTTTACAGAAAATTGGAAGGTCTTTATAACATCCATCTTAATGAAAACAGCAAAAGACCTTGAGATCATCCGCGGTGACATACATATCAGAATTTGCAAAAATCCTTACCACACGTCTGTAGATGTTTTACCCCGACTTTGTTGTATGAGACCAACAAAGTCGCAGATCAGCCTGGGTACCGCACATTCTTATCAGCGCCTTTGTTATGAATACAAAAATTAAACATTTTGTCGGACCTGGTCTGGGTCAAACCTGTCTGCTAATAATATCAGCCGCAGACATGAAGATCAAATCCGCCGCTTTCATGCCACGTGCTGTTTTAAGAGTTGGGTAGCACGTGGTGCATTGGCGCATAACATAAAACATAATTGCTCAGCTGCATGCGCGGATCCAGAAAGGGGTCCAACTTTGACAACTTTTTTTTAATTGATGATGGAAGAGAGGATCCAAACACCACTATATGCGGGTCATCATTGGCCCGCCAGCGAAACACCATTTAAATGGCGTTTCGCTGGCGTGCCGCTGATGGCCCAACATCGAATGCTGGCTTGGTAGCTTTGTGATTTTAAAGGGAACCGGACCAGTATGCTAAGAAACCCTACTTTTCAGGGGTGGGGTCTGTCCCCCTCTGGATCCGCCCATGAGCTATCTGACATGAAAAGACAATTTCTGTAAACTCATCACTTTCGCTCATTGCGATCGCGTACACGTTCGCAAACATGTGATATAAATTGTTTTGGATCTCGGAAATTTACTTTACAAATTCAAACTATCAATGCCCCACAATTTTATCAAATGGCGGGCGACAGCCAGAACTCCTTTTTTTAAATTTCCAGTGGGTGCATAAAAGGCCTCGATACACCGTCACAAAACCGAAAAATCGCACCGGAAATTCACTTTTTTTCTTAACGACGTGAAGAGCATTAGACGCTAGTAGGCAAAGATGAGCCTGTGCATCCAACACTGTTGACTTTACGGTAGTATCATGCGCGGATCCAGGAATTTTTGTCATGGGGGGGGGGGGGGGGGTAGGGGGCTCCAGGCTCAACTGACAGAGAAAAAACACTCTGATAACGTTTTCTTAGGCATCAGCCTTTTACGATCTTACAGAGGGGTCCAATAATTTATTTTAAGGAAAACTATAATTTTTTAAGGTTCCAGTCTATCATTTTTTCAGGGGAGGGGGGTCCAAATTTTTCCAGGGGGTGTGGGGTCCAAATGCTAATTTCAATTGAAACCTATAGAATTTTTGATTTTCCAGGTGGTCCGGGCCCCCATACCCCTCTGGATCCGCGCATGCGTATGATAGATCCACTTGCGATATCCAAATTTTCAAGTCAACAGGTAAAGCCAATCCCGAAGGACAGGCTTTTTTTCATGCAATTGTTCATTTTCCATTCCCGGAGCATCTAGTGACACCTCAAAACATGATGAGGTATATGATTCTGCAATACTATGTTAGTGGAAAACAAATGTTGAGACCTCGGACCCTGGTCCGAGTTGAGACACAGTGATTATCGCGACTTTTAGTCAACTATTGATGGTTTCAGTCTTTCATTATGTATATAAGACTAGGCCTTGATTTCTGGCATCAGTTTTAGAAAAACGGGCTGTCCAATGTTGTCAAATAACGTTCATGCTAGATACATTACCATAACATAAAATGCATAAGCTGGGTGCTTAAGATCAAGCAACATACTCGCTGGAAGAATGTGTTTAATGGTAAAAAAAATTACAGTTCAAACGTAAATAATCAGATCTTAGAACAAATCTACATGGATATGCTCGAGAAGCTCAAAATGGAAGCATGCAGTGTGCAAGAACACATACAATAATATGGCTAAACAACCGCCAGCTTTTTTGAAAAGCTAATACTTGTGTAAATTACTCGATGATGATATTGTTGCGCGAAACGAAACGAAAGTTAAGGTGTATTTATTTTATTATTATTATTCGTTTCTGTCTATCGACAGTGTCTTTTCATGCAATTGACTTAATTTCAAACGCCACTGCTATCATTCTGTCCATAAAAACTTATACCTAGCGCACTATATTTTTAGAACTATTTTAGTGGCGGTCAGGTTCATAAAGGGCGGGAAAACATTAGCAATCCACAAGAAAACGTGTCTTCTTCACGTTTATGACAAAAGGACAGGGCTGCGTTTATTGTCCGTCTCGTAATGTTTAAAAGCGAAGAAAAGTATAATGATAAAAAACGATTGCAAGATATTGTGCTTTTAACTGCAATATCTGGCTGCATCATAGATATTGCAAGCGGTTCTTCGTCGTACAAGAGCAGATTTTCTCATGCTAAGGCATTGTTTTTCTGACGCTCGTTTGAGGCATCCAATGGGGTTTACTGATTTGCGAATTTGACCCAAATTTTTACCAATTAGCGTCTTCATAAAACTCATTTTTACCAGGAAGCACATTCATCATTACAAAATAATTTTTTTATCACTGATTTCTCTTAATTTAAACTGATTAAAGCGTAATTTTAACAAACGAAACACTGATTTTTAAGGTACCCCGTTGAGACCCTCTCCGTTTGATGTACAAATAAACTTATAATTCTGTTTCAATCATATGTAAGCTTTCAATAATCAAGTTTTCAAGCACAACAACGTTTTTCTGACCGTTGGGTTTACATTTCAGAGCTGAAAACCGCAACAAACTAATAAAATACCAATATTGTTTTTGTCTAGCAGCAGGACAAGGGTTGTTTGCATTAAGGACATTTGGTTCCCAGCGACTTACACAGGCTGTTACGGTATAGGTAGCGGACTGGGTAGCAATGTTGAACGGGGGTTCGATGATATGGGGATTTTGTGTGTATTTTGTGTATATGATACCATTGGAAACAGATGTTTTGAGAAAACATCGTTTCCAAAAATTACTTAAAATCGCATTTTTGGCGTGAGAATATCAAGATTTTGCCATCTTTTACGCAACGTTACATTGGACGTCATTACGTAATGTAAATAAATCTGTAAACTACTAGTGGTTTATCGATTTTTGGAAACGATGTTTTCTCAAAACATCTGTTTCCAATGGTATCATATACACAAAATACACACAAAATCCCCATACCATCGAACCCCCGTTCAACATTGCTACCCAGTCCGCTACCTAGACCGTTACAGCCTGTGTAAGTCGCTGGAAACCAAATGGCCTTAATGCAAACAACCCTTGTCCTGCTGCTAGACAAAAACAATATTGGTATTTTATTAGTTTGTTGCGGTTTTCAGCTCTGAAATGTAAACCCAATGGTCAGAAAAACGTTGTTGTGCTTGAAAACTTGATTATTGAAAGCTTACATATGATTGAAACAGAATTATAAGTTTATTTGTACATCAAACGGAGAGGGTCTCAACGGGGTACCTTAAAAATCAGTGTTTCGTTTGTTAAAATTATGCTTTAATCAATTTAATTTAAGAGAAATCAGTGATAAAAAAAAAATATTTTGTAATGCTGAATGTGCTTACTGGAAAAAATGAGTTTTATGAAGACGCTAATTGGTAAAAAATTTGGGACAAATTCGAAAATTAGTAAACCCCATTGGATGCCTCAAACGAGCGTCAGAAAAACAATGCCTTAGCATGAGAAAACCTGCTCTTGTACGACGAAGAACCGTTTGCAATATCTATGATGCAGCCAGATATTGCAGTTAAAAGCACAATATCTTGCAACCGTTTTTTATCATTATACTTTTCTTTGCTTTTAAACATTACGAGACGGACAATAAACGCAGCCCTGTCCTTTTGTCATAAACGTGAAGAAGACACGTTTTCTTGTGGATTGCTAATGTTTTCCCGCCCTTTATGAACCTGACCGCCACTAAAATAGTTCTAAAAATATAGTGCGCTAGATATAAGTTTTTATGGACAGAATGATAGCAGTGGCGTTTGAAATTAAGTCAATTGCATGAAAAGACACTGTCGATAGACAGAAACGAATAATAATAATAATAAAATAAATACACCTTAACTTTCGTTTCGTTTCGCGCAACAATATCATCATCCAGTAGATTTACACAAGTATTAGCTTTTCAAAAAAGCTGGCGTTATTGTATGTGTTCTTGCACACTGCATGCTTCCATTTTGAGCTTCTCGAGCATATCCATATAGATTTGTTCTAAGATCTGATTATTAACGTTTCAAATGTATTTTTTTTACCATTAAACACATTCTTCCAGCGAGTATGTTGCTTGATCTTAAGCACCCAGCTTATGCATGGTATGTTATGGTAATGTATCTAGCATGAACGTTATTTGACAACACTGGACAGCCCGATGCCAGAAATCAAGGCCTAGTCTTATATACATAATAAAAGACTGAAACCATCAATAGTTGACTAAAAGTCGCGCTAATCACTGTGTCTCAACTCGGACCAGGGTCCGAGGTCTCAACATTTGTTTTCCACATATTGCAGAATCATATACCTCATCATGTTTTGAGGTGTCACTAGATGCTCCGGGAATGGAAAATGAACAATTGCATGAAAAAAAAACTGTCCTTCGGAATTGGCTTTACCTGTTGACATGAAAATTTGGATATCGCAAGTGGATCTAACATACACATGCGCGGATCCAGAGGGGTATGGGGGCCCGGACCACCTGGAAAATCACAAATTCTATAGGTTTCAATTGAAATTAGCATTTGGACCCCACACCCCCTGGAAAAATTTGGACCCCCCTCCCCTGAAAAATGATAGACCCCCACTGGAACCTTAAAAAATTATAGTTTTCCTTAATATAAATTATTGGACCCCTCTGTAAAATTGTAAAATGCTGATGCCTAAGAAAACGTTATCAGAGTGTTTTTCTCTGTCAGTTGAGCCTGGAGCCCCCTACCCCCCCCCCCCCCCCATGACAAAAATTCCTGGATCCGCGCAAGATATTACCGTAAAGTCAACAGTGTTGGATGCACAGGCTCATCTTTGCCTACTAGCGTCTAATGCTCTTCACGTCGTTAAGAAAAAAAGTGAATTTCCGGTGCGATTTTTCGGTTTTGTGACGGTGTATCGAGGCCTTTTATGCACCCACTGGCAATTTAAAAAAGGAGTTCTGGCTGTCGCCCGCCATTTGATAAAATTGTGGGGCATTGATAGTTTGAATTTGTAAAGTAAATTTCCGAGATCCAAAACAATTTATCATGTTTGCGAACGTGTACGCGATCGCAATGAGCGAAAGTGATGAGTTTACAGAAATTGTCTTTTCATGCCAGATAGCTCATGGGCGGATCCAGAGGGGGACAGACCCCACCCCTGAAAAATAGGGTTTCTTAGCATACTGGTCCGGTTCCCTTTAAAATCACAAAGCTACCAAGCCAGCATTCGATGTTGGGCCATCAGCGGCACGCCAGCGAAACGCCATTTAAATGGTGTTTCGCTGGCGGGCCAATGATGACCCGCATATGGTGGTTGTTTGGATCCTCTCTCCCATCATCAATTAAAAAAAGTTGTCAAAGTTGGACCCCTTTCTGGATCCGCGCATGCAGCTGAGCAATTATGTTTTATGTGCGAAGTCCGCTTTTATGTGCCAATGCACCACGTGCTACCCAACTCTTAAAACAGCACGTGGCATGAAAGCGGCGGATTTGATCTTCATGTCTGCGGCTGATATTATTAGCAGACAGATTTGACCCAGACCAGGCCCGACAAAATGTTTAATGTTTGTATTCATAACAAAGGCGCTGATAAGAATGTGCGGTACCCAGGCTGATCTGCGACTTTGTTGGTCTCATACAACAAAGTCGGGGTAAAACATCTACAGACGTGTGGTAAGGAAGTTTGCAAATTCTGATATGTATGTCACCGCGGATGAACTCAAGGTCTTTTGCTGTTTTCATTAAGATGGATGTTATAAAGACCTTCCAATTTTCTGTAAAAAAACTAAATGGAAGGAAAATCCATCCATATTGGAATACTTTTCCTTCCAAAAAAGACACACGGTCTGACTGTTCATGAAAACTAATATATTGAAAGTCGGGATACATACATCAATAGATGTGTGGTGGTTAAAATAAAGCGAATTCTTCCTGTTTTCAAATTCACAGCCACCTAGTGGGGCTATTATCCTAAATTAATGAACGTACCTTCATCTACATTCCTTCTATGCTCGCAGTTAAGCCTGAAGGCGCTGACGATTTTCCGCAGATGCACAGGCTCGTCTGAGCCTTCGCTGCTCGCATATGCGATAGGTACCATAATCTCATGAACTGGCTTATTTCATGGAAATGCCATTCATCAAGACCTAGAATCATGATACAATCAAATTATACTCGGTTTGTGCGTCTGTGCGTACACTATCTCGGTAATCATGAACTCTCAGGACCTTCCGTATGTAGTTTCATGAGGACAGCAAGACATGCCACGATCGGCTAAACAATTTGTTAAAATGTTCCATTTGTTTGAACCTAGGAAAAGCCGTTATTACTACATTTATTGAGTTATTTACGCTCAGAAAACCGAAATTGATATTCAACTATATAAGACAAAACGTACGTAAATATCTAGAATCTGATTTGGTCTGAGCATGCTGAGTCTTTATCCACTTCAAACTTTATGTTAGTGAGCAGCGGGACCCTGATGAGATTGCGCAAACGCACATGCTCTCCTGGGCCTTGTCATAAGTACCAGCAGGCTATTTACGAAATATTCTGGTACCAGTTTATATGAGACACCGCGCAAGTTGATTTCGTGTCCGGCCCGAGCTGCACAAGTTAAAAAATGCTTTCCGGGTCGCACGGATTATAAAAGATGTATGACACAGAAGTAAAATGTAACTATCCATTATTCTAAGGACACTTTTTGTAATGACCGTACAGAATTTATCTCCGACGCATCGGCGACATAGGTCGTGTAAATTAGCATTCGCTCGATTTTCAGAAAACAAATTTTAATGTTATTAACATGCGACGTCAATGCTGGATTTACGTTAGCGACCGAAGTCGTTAGATTGCCAGACGAAAAGGTCTGTTTGGTGTAAGAACGCGAAAGTTAACAGGAACATATCGTTGACAGCCACGCTGATTAAAAACAAGCACCAATGAAGGAAAAATCGTTGTGTACGAACTAATAGAAGTGCATATAAAAATGACTAGTGTACGAACTAATACATGACATTTAACGAACTATTCGAGTGTACGAACTAATACAAGATTTACCGTATTATAAAATCCAACTAACTAGGATTCCTTGGGATAATATATTAAGATAGATTCCCAGCAAGGATGAAATAGAAAATGACTTGGTGACTAGCCTTGACAGGGACTCTTATGTTTGTTCTTTGATGTGCTGATGGTACTTTAACAAGCAGAAATAGGGTCTCTTATTCCATTCGTTCTGATTTGTTCTATGTATTTTATAGAGGGTCTTACACAAGTTATCATTTCATAACAAGGTGGTAGAGTGGGGCATTTTATTTTCTGCTGAAGGTTTCTGAGAGATGGTTCCTTTATTGTTGGCAGGATTAAATTTACTTGTCAAACTTTGTTGAGGGATGGGGGCCAGGAAGTATATTCTTTTCTTTGCGTTCCTCTGTGGGAGGAGTCTGACTAGGCTGAATAATGTTGATCAAATACTTAAAGCTTAAGTCAATCAGTTTAGACAGCCTTAGGTTAGTTTAAAAAATGATTTGAAATGGGCACAAATGGAAGATTCTCTCATCATATGAACTATTGCGAAATTAACACCTCCAAAGCTGGTTTATTTCAAAGAAAATTTACTTTGTTATTAACATAACTTCTTTGTATCAAAATTATGCAACCTGTGGCCATAACATTATTTTTTCATTTGATGTTACTGTTATTCAGTGGAATATATCATGTCAAAAAGGGAGCGCAGAGGCTCAGTGGTAGAGTGCTTGACTCGAGACTGAGGGTTTAAGATTCATCTGCGTCACTGCGTCGTGGTCCTTGAGCAAGACGCATTTATCCTAGCTTAGTGCTGGTTCAACCAAGGAAGACCCGTCCCTGTTTAACTGAAATATTGTTGATGGGACGTAAAGAATCAAATCAAACAAACAAATCATGTCAAAAAATAATGTCATAGCCAGAAGTTAAATAACTCTTTGGTGACAAGAAACACAATTGGAATAAAAGTAAGTAAGAGTGCAAAGATCAGGAATCAATACAATCAAGTACCACACCTGACCCAGGATACTAATGGGAGAGTGACAAACTCACAGTAAGACACCACAAACGAGAGCCAAGAGGTCAGTCCTTTCCCAGCAAGTGACCGCAAAGCACATATAAACAGATGCGCACAAAGACATAGCAAACACAAGACAGAACAAAAAACAAAAGATCCACAAAAGAAGTACCGCCTTGGAACGGTCAGTAAAATATTTTACTGGAGGGCTTAAACCGGTTTAACGGCGCCAACCTCACCCTTAATTCAGATGTGGATCAAGACACATAGATATTTGGTTTGCATGAAAGACCCCTAACTTATCAATGCATCATCTCCTAAAACATATAAATCAAGATATAACAAGGAGATTAAGCAAAGATAAGGACTCAACAGTAAATAAATCTGAATACTGGAGCAAAAGAAATCCAACAGGTAAACCCCAGTGGGCCCGACAAACAGCCAAAGTATCAGGCCCCTATCATCTCATCAATAGATAAGTCTTTAAGTCGGAACCATCATAGAGTCTCTTTGACTCTAAACACTCTTAAACACACTCTTTGAAGTAAAGCAATAACTTTTTTTTTAAATTTTTCATGAAATGTTCACTTCTGTAAGAGCCACTATGTATGGCATGATGTTATCTACTGAATAACAGTAATGTCATATGATAGTTAATTTTATGTATAGATTGTATGAATGTTTCTAGTCATTTCATATAGGTCTGAAATAATGTATAGTCAATGTGTCTTTGCATATAGTTCTGAAGTAGATAATTGCACCCATCAAGCGTCACATCATTGTGTCCTAAGATAACCATTGGTAGCACATGGATTAGAATTTTTCTCAGCAAAGTGTATGTTCATTATAGATAAGTATATTTTGCATATGCCAAGTAAAGGAAATGTGTGAAAATGCTTTATTCACATTTGCACAAACTTGATATTAAACTCTATGCAATAATCTTTTGTGCAAGATCTACTTTGTATAACATGATGTTATCTACTGAATAACAGTACTGCCATACGATAGTTGAGTTTATGTATAGATTGTATACATGTTACTAGTCATTGTATGTAGGTCTGAGGTAACGCATGTATTGTCATTGTGTCATTGCATATAGTTTTGAAGTCCAGAATAATTTCACCCACCGAGAGTCACAGCCTTGTTTCCTAAAATAAACATTGGTAGCACAATGAGTTAATTTTTTTACAAACAAAGTGCATGTTTGTTAAAGATATGTATATGCAGTGGCTCAGTGGTAAAGTGCTTGACTCGAGATGAAGGGGCCCAGACTCGAGCCTCAACAGCGTCACTGCACTGTGTCCTTGCGCAAGACACATTTATCCTAGCTTAGTACTGAATTCAACCCTTACTAACCCTTTATAACTGAAAGATTGTTGATGGGACGTAAAGAATCAAATCAAACAAAAAACCAAACAGTATATTTTGCAGAAGCATGTGAAAATGCTTTATTTGCTTTTTGACAAACTCCATAATATGTTTGATCTGTAAGAAGTCTAAATAGTCGCTGAAACCTAATATTATATTGTTTAAAAATTTTGTCAACAAATTGCTTGCAGATTTACAATTTGCTGTTGCTTGTACCTTTGCTATTTGAGCATACTCTGTTCCATTATGAACAAAACTCAACCTGGTGGTTGTAAGAATATTACAAATTACAAATGCTGATTTGGGTATAATTCAAGGAATTAGGTGACATGAGATTTCCTGTGACCGGCAAAGGTTCGGGTCAAGTCTGATCAGAGCCTTTGTGCTAGTAGCCAATACCACAACTGGTCCTGACAGCAAACTCCATTTAACTCTCCATTTAACTGCTATTCCTTGTAGCAAAGTTGCATATTTAGAATAGGAGCTTAAAATTGGATCAAGTGTGATGTTTTTCAATTATCATCGATTATTACCAAAAACACAATCAAACGAAGTTTTTGATTGATCATCGATTATAATTGGTGATTATAATTGATCATCGATGCAACGCTTAAGTTTACACTTGTCAAAATGCCACATTTTTGGAAATCACATGTCATGGCTCTTTTTTTGCTCTTTTTTATTTTTAAGTGCTTTTTTTTTTACTTTTTATTGTCAATGTTCTTAATGAAACCTAAGTTTACCATCTATAAATCTTCTTTTTATATCTATTCTATATGCCAGATATACACAGTTAATATTGCCAAAGAGCTACATGCATCAGGGGGGTGCTATTTTGGCCCACATATGGGCTAAAAATGCTTTTCACCATTTTGTTCTTATTGGTTTATTTGAACAATATACCAAGTTTAAAAGTAAAACTTTTTAATTGACGTTTATCTTTGCTATGGTTACCAAAAAACGGACATCAAAATGGGCTAAAAAATGGAAAAGCGAACATTTTGGAACAAATTTGAGACATTTGACAGAGAAATTAACGTAAACTCAAACAAGATATTTTACCAGGTGATAAAAATTATCAGAACACATAACATATTAAAAGCTTTTTAGGTATGTAGCTATGCTGATATCTAATAATCCCTGACAAAGTTGGAGGGATATAGTTTTGGCGTCGTCCGTCCGTCGCATTTTTGTCCATCCACATCTCAGAACTACTGGTCAGATTTGATACATATTTGGTACACAATAAGTATCAAGTACTCTGATATCCTATAAGTTTCGTCAAAATCGACCCTTAAAACTTTAATTATTGCCCTTGTTGGAATTTTTAGGCAATTATAATGCAAGTCTATTTTAGCAGAATGTTAACGGGTTGCTCCACTGAACAAAATGTTATCAAGAGCTAGGCAAAAGGAAATGGCTATAAACCACCTTTCCTTAACCATTGTTTCCTGTTTGCAATAATTCATCACATTACCCTCAAAATAGGGCAACAATGAACCGAATGGAAAATCTAAAAAGAAATCTAAACTTCTTAACCAGTAATCCAAACTCTTAAAATAATTTCAGTGATGTATTCGGCATAATGCCCTCTGCTAAATATGGGCAAAAGGTTTGATCCCCAGTAATATGCATTTAAGCCCCCCGGTGGCTTAGGCTGCTGTCCGTTCTAAGGCGTCGGTTCTGTTGTTGTTGACTTTTTGTTTATTGTTACTCCCATTGTGGGAGTCTGTAATTGTTCTATGTTTTGTTGTACGTTACTTTATGTCCATTCTAGTATTATAATCATCTTGATGGGAAGAGAGAGAGAGAGAGAGCTGGCTGCTTTGCTTAATTTGTCTTCCTGGTGTCTTGTGATGGTTGAGCAGCTCTTCCTCCCGGTACCACGGGGTTGTCTGTGGTTTGTGATTGTTATTTCCTGATCATACTCACTTACTATTTTTATCCCACATAACAAAATGGCCACCAGAGCTTAAAAGTGAAATAGGATTTAAAGACATACCAGCCCATGTTTGAAATGATAAGATTGATATTTTGTCGCATGCCCCTTCAAAATTCTGTTATGCTAAAACTAAAAACTAAAAATAGAAATCATATCAAACTTTTCCTTCATCATTGGTCAGAAAAATATACAATATACAAATTCAAATATTCCTAAAATATCATCTACAAAAATGCACTCTGCTTAGCCTACAAGAACTAAAATCACAAGACATCGTTTCCATCAGTACTCTCAGTGCTTTGATATTGTATGGTGTTATACTGAACTGTACTGAATATGCACAATCCAGCATGATTAAGTAACAAAAAGTGAGTGCGTATGACCAGGAAATGCCAGGTTCACAGGCTGCAGACCAACACAATTAAAGCGAAGCAACCAGCCCCACCCAGCAATATGATTGCTAAACCAGAACGGACACCAAGAAACACACCAAAATACAAAACAAGGACCAAAGAAAACACCCATCCCAATGGGGGAAACAATAAACAATGAATGAATAAACTACAACAGAATGGCCGCCTCAGAATGGACATCAGTGAAGGACCCAAGGGATGTCGGTGGCAAATATACCTGACTGGCCAAAACTTCACCATGGGTTCGGCCGTTGTTAATACACAAAAACCCGCCAAGAGTGTAGAATTCACAGGTTTGTCCTTTTCTAGTTTTGTAATCGTCTCAGAGAGAGAGAGAGAGAGAGAGAGAGAGAGAGAGAGAGAGAGAGAGAGAGAGAGAGATGTTTGTTTTAGTTAACAGTGTTTTTGTTGTCATATGGCTGAGTGCTCTGTGTCTCTTCCTTGCGTGCCGTGGGTTAGTCTGCTGTGTGTGGTTGTTTCATTTCCTAGCCATACTCCCTTACGTTTTGTTTTGGTCATATAATAAGAAAGTAAGATAACTGTATCTAAATCAATTCCATATAACTTGGTTTCTAAGGCAACATGATACATTGCATGTTAAAACAATTTGCACAAAAAGAAGAAGTGTACGCTAAAACAATAGAGCATTTTTTTCTACCAGTTATGATGAAGTAACATTTGCTGTTAAATTATGTTATTCAATCCATTAGGTTGGCATTTACCTTAAATACCAAACATCTTACACACTCACCATTTTTATACGTTCATTTGACTACTTGGTGCTATTAGTGTTGACGCTGTTTGCAATTCCAACTCCATATTTTAAATGATAAAGTATGTAAAATGTAGATAGATTAAACACATATCATGCTGATCTTGGTTTACGCTGTTTGATCAGTCTCACACTCGAAATAGAGCACAATGATTGGCTGCTCGCGTGTCCGCAAGCAACCAATCAGTGTGCTTTATTTTGAGTCTGAGAATGAACTCAAGTTTCATAACCTCGAGGCCTGGTCTGTCAGTCCAAAACACATACAGTTTTTTTTTGTAATAGGCAATTCCAAGCAGCCTTCGCACGTGAAACAGAAAGTAAGTGAGACTCTGACCTGCCCTGGAAAGGGACTGAGTTCGTTCTCCTCAATGGAGGACATAACATTTGACCCGAAAGGGGTCGCCAAGCTGTTGGACGAACAAAATGAACATAAAACACCTGGCATGGATGAACAGTTGTGTTTAGACTTATATCAGTCGTAGATGTTGTTATTACGCCAATGAATCCATACCAACCAATGGCATGTACTAATCTCTAGCCTGGCCTGGCCTGGCCCGGCCCGGCCCAATTATATAACATTATATAACTTACCTCGGATGACCTTTTGATGACATAACACTTCGGGCCAGGCCAGGCCAGACCAAAAATAGATTTGAAGACATCCTTTAAGATTGATAGTAAGGATGATTCTCAAGAGGCTTGATCAAACTGATATCAGTGATAAGACATATAAACCCTAGCCAAATGGGCGGTCAGTCAATCCCTTGACAGACAACCACATTTGAAGGCATGGCAATGAATAATGGGTTTAGTCTGGTCCAAGACCTTATTTTTCTTTTTTCTTATAAAGGGAAGCAAATCTGGAACAGCTATAAATATTTTACAGACTGAAAAGCTAGGTCATGAGATGAGCTTAGATTAAAAAGATACCTAAGAAACAAACGTGCAATTTAAGGAGGCAACAAAAACATTAATGAGATGGGCCCGTCTAACCAGTTTAGCCAGGGCCAAGGTAAAGTGCGAGTTGCTAGTTGCAAGTTGGGAGTTGCAAGTTCAGGTATTAAATGTAATGTTTAACCCATATAAGCATATAACGTCCTTTTTGTGGGACATAGGCAAACAGTGATCAGAACGCGGCATCTGATCAGGGTCTCCACTGTTTGTTTACAGAATGTTCAATTAGAATTTGAATAAAAATGAAAATACCACCCAACTACCCTTAAAACGGAAATGGACTGGTCCCGCTGATAATGGTGGTGAAATCCATTCGGATAACAAACAGTTATCACAACATATTCTTACAATCATTACCAACACATTAACTTGACAGAGACATAAATTTTACAAGCAGTCAAATTTTTTATATATTATTAATGCCATACTGTGGAAGTTGTGGGTCTGTTTATAGCAATAAATAAGGTTTAGAGATGTTGGATACCATTTTAGAACCATATTGCAATTTTAATTTGCACAATGGTTGTCTGAATGATATAGCTTCTGACCACATAATCAACAAAAATGCAAAGATTTCTTCTAAAAACACTAGTACCAGAGTGTCAAACGATTTGGATCCAGATCAGGACCAACGTTCTGTAACTGTTTGCAAAGGTTATCGGCAGAGGACTAAAGTCCTGCAAGCATGCAAAGAGTAAATGCCAGCATTATAAGAGTTATTGCATTCAGAAGAAAAACCAAAGTCAGTACTCCATCTGTACTCAATGTTTAATGACCATTAATTTCTGGCACTAGCTGGTGAGGAGCATATCTCTGACATCAACAAATTCACAGGTAGGTGAGCACCATTAGTCTATTCCAAAACCCTATTGAAATGATAGTAGGGCAAAGAAAATTATCAGGTTTGAGCTGTTCACCTTACATGCCCCCATTTCCATCTGATTATGATTCCAAATATTAAGGTTTTTCCCAATTTTGTAGCTAGACAACTTGCAATGTGTAATTTGCAATTCGCAATGTGCAATTCACAACTTTCAATTCTCAACTTGCAGCTTGCATATTACTCAGACTCGTTTGGCCAAGGGAAGACTTATTCATAGATCATTTGTCATGAATATAAAAGGACAAATTACATTGAATAATCTATTTAAAAAATAATCAGGCCAATACTATGTCTGATCTGGGTCCACACTGTTTGCTTATATAACATGAATTGAACTCTTTTAAAAACACCATCGTACCGGGCCGCGTAGCACAGTCTGTAACGTGTCTAGCTACATATGCGTGTCTGACTGCAGATCCAGGGGTCGAGAGTTTGATCCTGGCCCGGTCCCATTCTTTTTTGGAGATTGATCATGAAATAATTTCTACAGCCTTTCTCCACTTCCGCTGAATGAATCATTCAAGAAGTGTTGTTGTAAATTACGAGTGAAAGTATGTGCACAAAGTACTGGTTAACCACTTGTTCAAACTTGCCCTGGAAAAAGTGTGGCTAAGTGAACTGACCGTCCCGTAATGACCATAGCTGTTGACAGGGATGTAAAGCAACAAAACAAACAAACAAACCAGATTATATACAAGCCAGTACACAAGATTTTAGTACTATTGCGCGCATGCGCCCTTTAAACATGTGTGCACTGTCATATTGTGGGGCTAGAGACTTATTGTGTGAGATACGCCTTGATATTACTTCAACTCAATGTTTACAAGAGCAGCAAAGTGTCTGGTGAGACTTTATGAAGAAACACATGTTTGGTTGTTAGTTTGCCCCTGGCTGATGCGTCAAGTACCAAAATATTGCTCAAACGGGACTGTGTAGATTCGCTGGCTGATCTGAGCAAATGCTGCTCACAATCAGTAATAACTTCTTGCTCAGAAACTGGGGGAGCTGGGTAGAGGCGTAGGTTTGTCTCACTGATGCAATAAGTACCTGAATATTTCTCTAGCGGACTGTGTTAAAACGCATACTCAATTGAGCATGTGCTGCTCGCTGATGCAATAAGTACCTGAATATTTCTCTAGCGGACTGTGTAGAAACGCATACTCAATTGAGCATGTGCTGCTCGCTGATGCAATAAGTACCTGAATATTTCTCTAGCGGACTGTGTAGAAACGCATACTCAATTGAGCATGTGCTGCTCGCTGATGCAATAAGTACCTGAATATTTCTCTAGCGGACTGTGTAGAAACGCATACTCAATTGAGCATGTGCTGCTCGCTGATGCAATAAGTACCTGAATATTTCTCTAGCGGACTGTGTAGAAACGCATACTCAATTGAGCATGTGCTGCTCGCTGATGCAATAAGTACCTGAATATTTCTCTAGCGGACTGTGTAGAAACGCATACTCAATTGAGCATGTGCTGCTCGCTGATGCAATAAGTACCTGAATATTTCTCTAGCGGACTGTGTAGAAACGCATACTCAATTGAGCATGTGCTGCTGTTGATGCAATAAGTACCTGAATATTTCTCTAGCGGGACTGTGTAGAGGCGCATACTCAATTGAGCATGTACTGCTCGCTGATGCAATAAGCACCTGAATATTTCTCTAGCGGGACTGTGTAGAGGTACATACTCAATTGAGCATGTGCTGCTCGCTGATGCAATAAGTACGGCTGAATATTTCGTTAGCAGGACTGTGGAGAGGCGCTGTCACATCTGAGTACCAAAATAATGATTAGTGTAAATGTGTAAAGTATCCTTGTGACCTATATACAAAAAGCTTTACTATACTGATGTCAACAGAAACGTCTCCATCATAATCACGGATTTCTTAGCGATGGTATACAATAATGAACATCCATGCACTGCTTATTTATGAAGAGGTTGGACGAGGTTGGAAAATGCCGTTAATTTGATATGCTTTATTCTGGTGACGTCATACAGGTTGTCAACATAAAATTACGCCTTTGGAGATGAGCTGTCACGCTCAATGGCAATTGTTGGTGTACGTTAACGTCATCCAAAGTGACCATCTGGAACACGAACCAGATTGGGTTTCCTCCGCAATCATCACTTGCTAAAGATGATAGAGTTTTGCAAATGGTTCATAACAATATTTTCAACCACTTGGCAAGTTCAATTTACTTTAATGTATGGCGAAAAGGTGGGTGGGGTAAATTGTTTCGTTCAACAGATGCCTTCAAACATTGTCTAAACTTTCGGTAAAATAGAGCTGATTTTATAATGGTAAAACAAGTCTTTCTTGTCAACGGATTGTGTCTGGAAACAATGCAAAAGTGGCTAAAATCACTGATGACCCCTGTCTCAATCCAAGGTCTTTTTCTCAGCCTCAAATATTCTTACAGCAGTTTTGTTTTCATGAGATTCACTTGACTGATTATAGGTTATAATGCATTAACATTGATCAGCCTAAGAGATATCCACCTTTTCTTCTAGATGAGGCATTTTTGTTGACGCCAGTATATTTCAATAGCAGTCAAGCCTCTAAGCTTTTCAAGCCATTATAGAGGCATGGTCTTGTCCGAGTCATGCAATAAGTGCCAAAATATTGCTCTACCAGGACTATTTGGAGCGCAGTTTTTTTTAAAAAATAATATGGCATCTTCAAATCCAGATTCCATTGCATAATGAGTGTCTGGAGAGACTGTCTGCTCCATTAGGTCATGACCCTACTTTAAGGTCAGTATTATATAAGAGGGGTAAACAAAACAAGTCAAATCAGGTCAGCACTTCAAGACAATTTGGTAATTCCCTCAGGGGAAATATTGTGTGGAACTAATGGGGATCATGACCTTAACAAATTGAAACAGTAGGGTAGTCTTTTCATATCAAATGTGCAATGTAGTTTGAACTTTGGGCATGCTTTTTCCAAACACAATACATTTATGCTAATGCTTGGAGTAAACGCCTTTTCGACCATTTTAACCCCTTTCGGCATCCTGAACACTGATTGTTGTCTGATAAAATGTAGTCTCTGGGCATCACTCCCAGCCTGTCAATATATTGCTAGGATTAAACCAACACATATGCAGAAGACACATTTCAACTTTTGTTACTGAAAAATGTTGGCGTGCAACTCGCCAATCTGCATAACCAATAAAAACAAAAACAGCACCAAAAAGAAAATGTAAATGAAATGCTACAATCACCGTCTAACAAATAACATGGCGATTAAAAGACATAGAACACCGACGAGCACAAAGACACAAAAGAAAACAATACTACCACAGTTAATTCTTTACCTACGGCTAGTCTTTACAAACAGTTTTTGATCCAGAACAGGCCTGACAAAACTCAGTTCAGGCCCGGCATTATACATGACAGGCATGATCTAGATCATAACTGTTTGATACTCTGATTGTATTCCTGAAATAGTTTTTTTTATAAAAAAATGGTTTTTAAGGTTCTTTAAACACTTTATCGTTTGCGGACCGTCAAACTTACACAGACTTGTCCATTCTCCCACATGTGCAAGGTAAAGGGCCAATGTATGCATAAGAGCCCTGATCTGTCTGTGGGTTTGTAAACCTTACTGGGCTAAACTTCTTGCATGCTGAGTAATGTTGCATTCATTTTCACTGTCTGCAGTTGTTGTTGCTGTTGTTGTTGCTGTTGTTGTAGCCATATAATGTGGACAATCAGAGGACATAAGTTTGGTTAGGCCTCACCAGGGTCTATACTGTTTGCAAAGACTTAGTTTGACAGCAGACCACAATAGCAGTCACTAGCAGAGAAATGGTTAGCCCACAGCAGTGATTAATATAATGGTTCTATAAATCAGATTAATCGGTGGTACATTTCAAATTAACCAGCAGCTTACAATTTTGGCATCTTGGAAAAGTGTCCCTTGTGGGTACTTCTTCTGACAGGCTCATGTTGTCAGTTTTTATATATTGGGCTGGCCTGGCCTGGCCCCAAGTGTTATGTCATCAAAAGGTCATTCAAGGTAAGTTATATAATGTTATATAATTGGGCCGGGCCGGGCCAGGCCAGGCCAGGCTAGAAATTAGTACATGCCACCAACCAATACTATTCCACATCTTATCTTTTGCCGTATTCCAGTCCAGAATTTTAATTTATGCTGGCTAAAACATCTACGACTTATGAACTCTGGCATGCTGGTTGGAGGAATTCAGGTTACTGCAGACTTCAAAGCATTCACAAATGTGTTCCAGCTCCTTTTAACAGACATAATTTCATCATGGTGCTTAGTAGAGCAATTAATTTCTCTCAGTAGCATCAGGTGATTTATTGCTGGCCTCTGACCAGATACAAGATAGGGTCATAAAATTGTATAAGGACTGCATTTATTTCAATCACACTTTTGGCAAAACAGAAGTAACTTTGAGAAATACTTGTTGATTAAGTTCTATTTGGCAATTTAATCCGCACCATTATAATAACTCTGGTCACGACATTTGTCAGGCCTGATCTGGGTCCAAACTGTTTGACACACTGGTGGCATTTCTGACTTAAAAAATGTGTTAGAAAATATCAGCAGACGACAAAAACATGCACAATTACCCAGTTGGTACACAGATAATCCAGCCATATCACAGCCAAACCAGCAGTTATGTATGAGTATTCTGTGAAAATTGGTTAAAAGTAGTTCTGAGGTTAAATTCCATCAAAATTAAATAATACCGCAAAATATTTTCATGCTAAGCAAAGACTTGGCTCAGTTTGGACATTAGACTAGCTACTAGTCTGCTAATAAAAGTGCTGTCATTAATACAAGCAAAAAATTGTAATGATATTTTTTCTTTGCCGAATGGTTATGTTCATAGATAGTCTATTAATGTATTTGCCTTCAGTGGAGTTGTATGACTTAGTACCAGCCTATAGACTAGCTACAAAGTAGGAATAATATGTTAAAAATTATGTTTATTTAAAAATAAAAACGAAAGCACTATTTGAATAGTTCTAGGCCTTTGGGCATGAGCACAGTCTTATCAGAGTCTTTGCTGTGTTCTCAAATGGGTAGCAAATGGCAGACAGTGAAGAAATGTAGTATTATATCAATACGCATAATTAGTTTTCACATCTTCAGTTAACGCTGCAAGGGACACAAACATTTGCAATAGATCATGGTGTTTCAAACTTTTTCACATCCTTTAGGCTTAACCCATATCATTATGATGGACTATCCATCCCATACATCATGTATTGACGCAATGATTATGGATTAGTTCTTTTTGTACTTTTTGGCATAGCCGGTCCTAATTGGAATAAAAGGATGCTTATCAGTCTCTGAATGCTGCTTTTACCTGTATGCAGAATGAAAAGGGTTTATGAGCAAAGTCTTGATATTTCACTTGAATTCTTTGTTGTATTTTCTCCGAAAACTAATATGAAATGCAGTGTGCAAATATTCAACTAAAGTATATCATCACTGTTAAACTGTGTAGAACCAGATCAGATGGGTTCTAAATAAACCAGCCAGACTTGTTAATAAACCTTTTTTATTTCAGGTACTTTGGCAAACAGTAAAATTGCAGATGATATGCCAAATGCATTTCACAAGGGTCTTCACTATTTGCTACTTTAAGGCCCTGTCACACTACGATGTATAGCACCAACGTATGGGCACGTATGTGAAAGTCAGCTAGTATGTTAGTGTACGCTGAATAAGTTAGAGATAAGTTTTACACATGTTACGAACACGCTATAGTACATTGCCATACGGCGAAATTGTTCAAAACGTTGTGCATCCATAGAAATTTTCAGCGTATGCGGACGTATTGCCTCTATATGACAGAAGTTAGATATACGCAAAAGGTACGTTATGCATACGTTAAGGCATGTTAGCACCAACGTATGCAGATGTATGAGAAATTCAACAAGAACGTTGGTGTACACTGAATATGTTAGAGATAAATTTTAAACAGCTACAGTACGTTGGTATACGTTATCACCCAAAATTTTGTGCTTGCATATACAATCTTCAGCGTATGCAGACATATTGCTTATACGTTAGACATTAGTTAGAGGTAGGCAACAGGTAAGTTATACATATGCTAAGGTAGGTTAGCACAAAGGTATGCGGACGTATGAGAAACTCAGCAAAAAATTGGTGTGCGCTGAATATGTTAGAGATAGGTTTTAAATATGTTACAAACACACTACAGTACGTTGGTATACATAATGCTATTCTGCGAATGGGTCCCAAAACTGTGTACATGCTTATACGTTAGACATAAGTTAGATGTACGCTACATGTGCGATATGCATACATGAACGTACGTTACATGTACAATTCAAGTTAGACGATCGTTGTGCATAAGTTTCACATAAGTGAAGAACGCTAGTGATACGCTAGGCATATGCTGTTATATGCTAGCACACGTTTTTATGTTATGTCAAGAATAAGTTATGAACATGTTACTCATAAGTTAGACACACATTCTATGTTCGTTTAGCATACGCTTTGTATACGTTCAGAGAAAGACTTTCTCTGACTTTTTTAATTGGATTTCAGCGTAAATCAGCGTACTAGATATTTTTTCATATGTCAGCATACGTTGGCTAAAACGTTATACATGTAGTGTGACAGGGCCTTAAGAAAAACAATCTTCAGGGACAAAACACATAACTTAGGCCAAACCCCTAAGTGTAGAATAGAAAATTCCATATGTATGAAATAATTCACCAATCTGAGAAGTGTTACATGTACCAACATTCAATATGAAAAGTCTAAATTAAAGTTTAATGTTAGAAGATTTAATAAGGTTCTACAGATCCTTCAAACTCACGACCGTAGAGCTATCCATGTTGATCATGTTGCAGATGTTTTTGTCAATTCTGCTGTAATTTCAATAAATGACTTTTCATCATCATCATCATCAGCAGCAGCAGCAGCAGCAGCAGCAGCAGCAACAACAACAACAACAACAAATCAGCATAAATTTGAGTTTCAAACGATTCAGAATCAGATCAAGCCCAAAATTTTGTCGGAGCTGACTTCAGTTCAAAGTCTTTGAAAAGGTTGTCAGCAGTATTACAGCAGGCAATGACATTCGCCACGAGCAGGCACAACCTCAAAATGGAAAATTGAAGCATTAAACTCGCTTTTCTAAATTTGCAAATTTTGGCACATTCTGATAACATTTGCAAACATCAGGTTATACAAAATGTCCCATCTAATCTGGATCGAAAATGTTTGAAATTTTAATGCTAATTTCTGAAAAGTATCAGCAGACAACAAAAAAAAATAATTGCTTCAGACAAAAGTCAGTTCATCTTCATTTGCCTAAAACAAATGTTACCTTTGATACAGCTGTTGTTATGACAGTAAGGGCTGGTCAAAACTTCAAGTGGTCCAAAATTTGATTATAGCTGACAGTTGCATAGCCATATATATTGAAGGGCCTAGAAAACTCAAATCACATAGAAAGTTCGCCAGATCTTCAGAAGATATTGGCTTATGGATGAACTTTGAGCAGCCTTAAAATCGAAATGCTGAGGCAGCTCATGTCTAAATTTTAACGTCTCCAACATGCACAGTCTGCTTGATATGTCAGTGCATTGAGTGCATGTCTGTTTTTGGATATATTTCCAGTAGCTCCTTCAAGTTACATCAACCATATCAGAGCAAAGTATAGACAAAACATATATTATTATTTGATAACATTTTCAAGGACGTTGCATCGCTGGTTACAGAGATATCACACCAGCATCATAACTTTAAGATCATCCCTCGTACTAAATATAAGGGGTGGGCCTCATGGTTTCAGAAGATGAGTTTAAAAAGATCTTCCCTTTATACATTAAGTCGACGGGAGCTATTGATCCCCAACGTGTGGGCAGTTTAGGCCGCCAAGGGGCTTCATTGACAGGATTTGTGTAGAGGACGTCATACTAAATATACAAGCTGTGGGCCTCATGGTTTCAAAAGATTTTTACTGGTTTTCCCATTATTAGTCTATGGGAGCTATTGACGGACCCCAAGGGCTTGATTGACAGGATTTATGTAGCAAGGGGACCACTAGACATTGCTACATATCAAATATATAAGATGTTGGCCTCATGATTTTAGGGAAGGTTTTTCCCATTAGAAGTCTATGGGAACTTAATGTTACCATGACAAGTTGATTCCCTATTCAGTCAATGCAGTATTCTCCCTACCTGATGGTGTTTTACATGAAATGATCACAAACGACCAACTGATTTTTAGAAGTGTATCTCTAAACTTTAGAGATACACTATCTTTGAAAATGTGACTGGACGACAACAGACGGACGGACAACGGATGCTGGACAATGGCATACTAATACCTCACTTGAGTGTTGAGCTTTAATCTGCCTAATTCACTATTTTGAGGCTGACTTTAGTGTTTCATAGTTTGTTCTTGTTCCCATTGGGTGTAAGGGCCATTTCACATACACACCGAAACCAAACCGAAACCGAACCGAAAAATTAAAATGCCTTAAACCCTATGGGTGCTTTCACATATGCGCCGAAACCGAACCGAAACCGAACCGAAAACGTGCACGATTTTGATTTTATTTTTTTCGGTTTCGGTGGCCGAATTTCAGCAAACACGACAGGTAATTTTAATAAAATCTGCACATACACAACCACGTGCGTTGTATATAACTTAGTAATCATGAAAGCCATTGATGGATTGTCCAGCTAGACAATTTTGCAATTATTTTACAAGCACAATACTGTTGACTACAGACTTTTGTGGGACAATACCCAGAGCGACTATAAAGACCACAAACTTAATGCAGTGACATGGAACAATTTGTATTGTAAAGGCATTTCTGCTATCTGAGAGGGAAATTAGTCGAAATTATACAGGCATTTTCTTAGATTTCGTCCACGGATTCGGTTCATATGTGAAAGGTCTGCCGAAAACGAAACGATGCAATTCGGTGGCCGTTACGGTTTCGGTTCGGATTCGGTGTATATGTGAAACAGCCTTAAGGTTTTGAGTTTGCTCCTTTTTCGTGATGTAAGTCTTTGAGTCCTTTCTAGTTTGTCAATCATCTTGCTGAGGAAGAGAGAGCTGGTTGCTTTACATTAATTGTACTCTTACTATCTTGTGTGTACGCCTGTGTTCTTTTGTCTCTGTGCCACAATGACATAGATTGGTCTGTGACTGTGGGATTATCTCGTCATACTAGCTTATTTTTCAGTCAGCCTTCAAATCCTGAATTCAAGGATATTCCTGAAACCTTTCACCTTGAGTTACCCTGAACTAAATGTCCTTGTTTCGATATCCCAAATCCCCTTGGTGGGCCTCATTTAAGGACAATAACCTGGATTACTCTCAGTATTTGGTGCAAAATGAAGAATGATATACATGTACAAAATATTAGTAAATTTATTTTCTGTCTTGAAAGAAACAATCATCAGAAAAATACAAGCCACAACTTAACCCTCAAAACGCCAATCACAACAAAAGCCATCTGCTTCTACTGTCTGTTTAAATGTTATATTAGCCCCTTTGACAAGCAGTGTAGACCCAGATCAGATTGCTTCTGTAGGAGCAGTCTGATCTGGATCCACACTGTTTGTCTCTAAACTTACATAGAGTCAATCATGTTAGCAAATATATGCAACAGATGACTTAAGCAGTCATTATTTTCAGATACAATTTTTGCCAGCGATTTAACCCTTAAAGCGCCAAGAAAAAATGCATCTGAAACATGACGTCTGCTGAAGTCGTCTGCTACAAATAATCTAACATTACTGACAAATTTAAGTATAGAAGCAAACAGGGTGGACCCAGATCAGAAAATAGGAGCAGTCTGATCTGGGTCCACACTGTTTGTCACTGAGGCTTCTTAAACATTTCAGCAGACGAGAGAAGCAGACGAATTTTGTTGCAATGGGCGCTTTATGAGTTCAGGGTTAAATAATCACAATGAAAAAATAATCACAGACATTATTTCATACAATCTCAAGTATAACAGGAAATTTCTAATTTGTTAAATTCGTACTGCTCAAACTTAACAATGTATTCCCACATAACATATTACTACCAGTCCGCTAGTGCAGTCGGTAACGTGTCTGGCTGCAGATACGTGTCTGACTGCAGATCCAGGGGTTGTGCGTTCCATCCTTGTCCGGTCCCATGCTTTGGTGAAGATTGATCATCAAATCACTTCTATGGTCATTCTCCTCCCTTTCACGGATTCAGGAAGAGTTGTTGTCAGTTACAAGCGAAAGTATGTTCACAGAGTACTTGTTAATTGCCCAGGAAAATTGTGTGGTAAGGTAAACTGACCGTCTCGACATGACCATAGCTGTTGACTGGGATGTAAAGAATAAAAAAAAAAAAATTGAAAAAAAAACAACACATTACTTTACTGGTGACTTCTCCAGTTTACTGATAACTTTTGAACAGTTGGATTACAGACCAGACAGGCAATATATTGGACAGGCCAGACTTCTAAGGTCTAAGTTTTGGTATAAGCCTCCATATTTTGTGTATGCAAGCAGTGAAGGCATGGGCAAGACTGAGCTGATGCTCATGCATAACTGAACCTTGACCAATATAGTGAGGGCAGGGGCTCAGTAGTAGAGTGCTTGATTCAAGACCGAGGGGCCGCAGGTTCGAGCCTCACCTGTGTTACTGCGTTGTGTCCTTGAGCAAGACACATTAATCCTAGCTTAGTATTGGTTCATCCCAGGAAGACCCGTCCCTTTATAATTGAAAGATTGTTGATGTAAAGAATCAAATTAAACAAAAAAACTGCTGACCAATGCGATATTAAGCACCAAATCTCATGTGCTGGCGAATATTTTTAAAATCTCTAAATGTTTCATGCTTGAAATGTTATTTCTAGCCATTTTCTCCAGAAAAAAATGCAACTAAAAAGATATCTGGTTTCAGCATGCCAAGGATTGATTAACCCATAAAGCGCCAATCACGACTGCAGCGGACGACAAATTTTGCGACATCTTTCCTAATTTTCGAACAAAATAAGGTATGATATTTCAAGAGAATCGTCTGCCAGCAGACGATTCTCATGAAATATCATGCCTTATTTGTTATTTTTGAAAAAAAAAAACAGCAAAATTTGAAATTGTCATCTGCTGCAAATTATAGGTGGCGCTTTAAGGGTTAAATGTTGAACCCTTGCATCACAGGAAATAAGCATTCAACATAAGTAGATGGGATGCCCCTACTTGACATCATAGTCTAACACTTAATTGCCATTCATGACTACAGGCATCTGCTTTGTTGTCTGCTGTTGAAGTATGGTGCCCTCTATAGCAAACGGTATAGACCCAGATCAGACTGCTCTTCATAGAGCAGTCTATTCTGGGTCCAAACTGTTTGCACGTTTGCACAAGCTCATCTGAGCCTTCACTGTTTGAATATGCAATAAGAGCAAAAATCTCAACCACTGGCTCATTTTCTGTTACCGTATTTCCCCTAAATATTCAGACATGTGAACAGTTTACTGTATTTATCATAAAAGTTGAATACCTAATGAGATGTGTAAAATGTAGTGTGGGAATGCAGTGGCTTATCTAGAGCTGGTTCGTTTGACCCTCACTTTGAGACCAAATTTCATTTCATGGGGATATTTAAGAAAGTTGAGATAAATTCAGCAAATTATACATCTGAACCCCCTTTCCAGAAATCCTGGATCCGCCCCCTGGAATGACAAACAGTGTAAAACCTGATCAGACTGCTCCTTCATGAACAGTCTGATCTGAGTTTACACTGTATGGTCAGGCATTTCTGTCAAACACCAACTGTGTTGCTTCTTGGGTACAAAAATATTTACATAGCAAAATTCTCAAATACATATTTACAAAAAAAACACACAAAACATGATTAGATAATCACAGAATACATTAAAGTCATGGATTTCTATCACAGTGGTTTATTTGATCATATGAAAATTATTTGGATGAATAATTAAGTATTATGCACTCAGAAATGGAGACCTGGCCCCGAGGTTATATTTTTTTTCATGCTCAACTCAGCTGAGCACAAAATTTATAAGCATGATAAATACAATCTGAGAGACTTAAAGCAAGAAACTTCTTTATTTGTCGGTACGGTAAATGTTCTAAAATTTCGAACACTCTAAAATTACGAACACCTAAAATTAGCGCCGAAAATAATTTTTAAAACATCCTAAAAAACCAAACACTGACATTTTCGGAAAAGTGAATTTCTAAAATTACGAACACTCGTTTTTTCGGCGGAAAATCGATGTCCGTTTATCTGTTTGTCCCATCTGTTTTCGGTTTACTTCTACCGTACAGCACGTGAGCGGTAGCGGTATTTGGAAGGTTCCATTCTACTTAGATGGGTAATCTGGCATGTGACGTTCTATTTCGCATGCCAGCGCGCGACGTTATACGTTACACATTATTCAAGGTCGCCAGCATTGACTAACTTGATGCACGGACAAGTTCCTGCGACGATTCCAAAACTGCTTTGACTATCCCTATTGAGTATATGTATCCACCCATATGGCTGAGATCATTATTTATTACTGACCAAACATTGACCTTCAGGCTGCGATACGTGAATTATGCACGTTGACACACGCAGAGCAATTCTAAATAGTGTGCTGTGACACGTTATCGTTTTTTTTCTAAAATATCAGCCCCGAAGAGAGAGTTGCGGAAAATGAGACGAGACGATCACTTAGGCGAGAGAGAATGAAATAAGTTGATGTATGGTGATTGCCGTGGACGTTTGCAACATAAGGGGTCATTCGGTTTTGTGCAAAATGCAGAGAAAATCGTGCAAGTCGCATGTGTTTTTTCTCACGGAGACATCCAATGCGGAAAATAAAGCCACCATGTATTTAATATTTACCGACATGCCTGCAAGAACTCACACGTGGTCATCATCTTTTTTTTATCCACGGTACATTACCGTTAACTTAAGGCTGAAATATGTGTGATTCTCAGGTTATCCGACTGACACACCCTCCCCTCCCCTCCCTTTTAAGCATTTTAAAGGATTTCCCAGTTCGGCAATATGCCCAAGCCGCGTGCGACACGGATGGCACTTCTACCATTCTATGCATGTGCTCTTTTCTTGAACACAGCTCGAACCCCAGCATGAAATCATCTTGCGCGGAGCCCCATATATGCTGGTAAAGACCCTGCTGGTACTTATGACGGATGTGATCAGCGAAGGGTCAGGAGAGCATGTGTGTTTGCACATTTTCGTCAGGGTCTCGCTCACTAACAAAGTTTTAAGTGGATGGAGACTCTAGCCAAATAAAAATTCTAGACATCTACGTATTTTGTCTTTAAAATACTTGTTGGCAGTTGTCTAAGTACATGTAATAATAACTATTCATACCCATCAAAAAATCAAATTCCTCAAAAAGGAACATTTTAACAAACTGTTGAGCCGATCGCGGCGTGTCTGTTTCGTTTGTCCTCATGAAACTACACATGGAAGGTCCTACAAGTGCATTACCGGTATTATGTACGCACAAACGTACATACATGTACCAAGAAATAAATTGTTTGTAGCACGATTCTGCATCTTGATGAATTAAATATTTACATATTAAATTTCATGAAATAAGCCAGTTCATGAGATTATGGTACCTATCTTATATGCGAGCAGCGAAGGCTCAGACGAGCCTGCGCATCCGTGGAAAATCGCCAGCGCCTTAACTGCCCATGTACACATAGAAGGAATGTAGATGAAGGTGCATGCCTTAATTTTGGGAAATATCTGTGAATTTAAAAGCCCTTGAGATGACCGCGACATCTCGGAATTCGCTTTAATAAACAAAATTACCACATGTCTGTAGATATATGTACCCCGACTTTGTTACATGCGAAGATCAGCCTGCGCACCGCATAGTCTTATCAGCTACTTTGTTTCTAGAACAAAACATTAAACATTTTGTCGGACCAGATCTGGGCCCAAACTGTCTGCTAAATTAGTTTGTCACAGCCTCTTTGGGGGGGGGTACCTCCCAGGTCCCACCCTGGGTCCGGCACTGCTAATAGTATCAGCTGCAGATAAAGGGACAGGGTAATGGTTCACGGACATGTTTGAGATCAAAGAAGCCGACTATCAGACCACGTGTTGTTGTTGTTTTAAGACTCGGGTAGCACGCGGTGCATGGCTTTGACGCACGAAAGCAGACTTAGCACACAAAATGATTGCAGCTGTGTCTCCGTTTGCATGAAAAAAAAAGAACAATTTCAATGAACTCGAGCATGAAACGGCGCACTGCATGCATGAAAACTAGATTTGTGGTACTTGTCAGAATTTGTCCTTTGCTTTGAGATATTAATGTACCCAGCGTATCGTACGTACATCGGCTCGAAGCCAATATATATCATAAATGATTGAGCCGCGACATATGATTTCCAGCAATGTGGCATTTTGACAAGTGTAGACTCAGACGAGCCTGTGCAGCCTCCTTTTAAGCTTACAAACTCCAAACGATGTTCAGTCAGTAGCTTAACACTCATAGAATATTCAAGCGACTAGCAAAGGCTTTGATCAGACTGTGTATATGCGCAGGCTGATCTGAGGCTTTGCTGGTCCCACATACCACATTGTTGGAAATCTCATGTCACGGCTCAAATTAATTATATTCTTTCGAGGCATCGGACGCAAAGTCGGACGTTCGCTTACATGATTGATTCTTGGTATGCCTGTTTGCCCCTGATTTGGTTTAGCAAGACGTCGAAGATCTTCTGGATCCAAACTATTTGCAAAAGCAGGTGGTAGAGAGAGAGAGAGAGAGACTCAAGCGCGTGCATACGGTATCGGTGCTGAAAATGATACTTGGAGATGCTTCTCGTGCGCATTGGCTTTTGCACGACAAAGTCGGATATTCGACAGTATTGATGCTTAGCATGCTTTCTATTTCTATCGCATGCCCAAATGTTTAAATTGGCGAAACATTCTTTCCTGAATTCCATTCGGATCTGATCTGGATCCGAACTCTGACAACATTTTTTTTTTTTTTTTGGAGAGAGGATCTAAATATCACTAAAAGCAGGCCATAATCGGCCCGCCAGCGAAACGCCTTTAAATGGCGTTTCACTGGCGTGCCGATGATGGCCCAACCTTGAATGCAGGCTTGGTAGTTTTGAGAATTTCAGTGAATCCGGTAAATTTCCCCCTCTGGATCCGCGCATGGGACTGGACAATGTATACACTTAAAGCCCATTTTATCGTTCGCATCGGCTTTTGTACTTTGCGTACTTTCTATCGCACATGAACACATTTTTTATGATTGACGAAACATTCTCTCCTGAATTCCATTCGGGTCTGATCTGGATCCAAACCGTTTTTGCAAATGTAAATGGAGAGAGACTGGTACGTGCACATCCTTTCGGGAAAATCAAAGTGCATCGACAGAGAGAGAGAGTTTGAATTTCGTCATTTTTAACTCTGAGAACTCGCCTACGTATTTCAAAGTTTCGTGTATATCTTTGCAAAAAATTCTGAACGACAAGATGTCCTTGAGTGACTGTATTACATTATAAACGGCATTTGCGCAGATGGAGAGCAAGCGAAAGCGTTTTGGTTTTCTGAAGGAGCGATTCATCGGTAGTCCGAGGTTAAATACATGGACTTTTACGACTTGTAAGTAAATTGAGTGACATAACATGCATGTGCCTGGCTCTCGACTTGGCAATTACCGCACGCGCTGGACATTTTACTGACTAAGTCCGCAAGAATTTAGCGGTGGTTGAAAAGAAAAATGCGTAGATAGCGCTGAATCATATCGCCATGTTTTCAACACGTTTTCTACCACATTTTTACATGCATACATACCATTTTTGCTCAAGATAAAGACCACATTCTAAAATTACGAACACTAGCACTTTTTCTGAAACATAATTTCTAAAATTACGAACAGCGGAAAAAATAATTATTTTTTAGTGTTTGAAATTTTAGAACATTTACCGTATTTTAGTTTATATGAGCATTTGAAATTTCATGCTTGGTTGAGCATGAAAAAAGTTTTATAACCTCTGGACCTGCTCAATTTTTGAAGAGAATTAGGACAGATGGTTACCCTGGTCTCACTCCTGCTAAAATCACATCATAAGAGTTAATAAGGATTGGTGCCAATTTCTTTGATAAAATACTCACAGAATACTTTTTAGACATGGATTTCTATTACTGGTATTTTTGAATATACAGTAAAACCTGTCTTAAGCGGCTACTCAAAAGAATACCAAAAATTGGTCTTCAAGACCGATTATCGCTTAATGCAAGTCAAAAGTATTGCAGAATGCTTCCCGCTGCAATACTTTTGACCTGTATTAAGCGATAAATGGTATTTAAGACCTTTGTTTTGGTATTCTTTTGAGTGGCCGCTTAAGACAGGTTTTACTGTATACAAATATTATTTGGATGATTATGCTTATCAGACATGAAACAAATTTAAAAGCACCCTGCTTAATTTCTGAGAATTAAGACAACTTGGGCTCACACTCTTTAAAACTTACATCATAGTGTAAATAACAGTTATTACACCCTGTATACCCAATGATACAACAAAATTTTTACAGGGATGGTTGTATCATTGGGTATACAGGGTGTATTATAGTGTAAATAACAGTTATTACTACAAAGCATCAATTTCCTAAAATAACATCCACATTTATTTGTCTATGAGCATTATTTGAAAAGTTTATTTGTTTTTGTTGCTTTACTTCCCATGTCAACAGCTATGGTCATTGCGGGACGGTCAGTTCACTTAACCACACTTTTTCCTGGGCAGGCTTGAGCAAGCGGTTAACCAGTAATTTGTGCACATACTTTCGCTTGTAACTGACAACAACCCTTCTTGAATAAATCAGCGGAAGGGAGGTGAATGACCGTAGAATTATTTCACGATCAATCTCCACGAAAGTATGGTACCGGGCCGGGATCGAACTCGCGACCCCTGGATCTGCAGTCAGACACGCATCTGTAGCCAGACACGTTACCGACTGCACTACGCGGCCCGGTTTATTTGAAAAGAATAACTACATATATGAATAACCATATTTAAATGCTTGTAAATGAAAATCATTCTAAAATTTCCAAAACTGACAACCTTATTAACCTGCAGCATTTCAGTTTTAAGCATGTATTTTCAATCAGAGTGGAAAACACTGTGTATCTTGATTAGATGGCTTTGTCAGAATTAAGCCAACTGATCTGGATCTACAGTGTTTTCAAAAACGATTAAATCAGGGTTCAGCAGGACAAGGGTTGATTCAGAGAAAAATATAACAGTGTAGAAAATAAAAATGTACAGTAAACATTCTAAAATTGTCTAAGTAAGTTTCTAAGAAGTTTTTTTAACTAAGGGAAAACACAGGATTAATTTCAATGCCATTACATTTAAATTAAGAATGTACAGTAAATGTTTTTTAATTTAGAACACTTTTCTCTTTCTGTTCTCTAATAAAATGTTGGTTATCAAGGCTGGAAATTAAATAATGCTTTTAAGAATAGCAAACAGGTCAAAAACCCTGATCAGACTGCTCCTGAATGATCAGACTGATGTGAGTCTGCACTGCTTGTCTAGGTCCTCTTGGCATGCAACTAGTGTTCAAAATTTTAAATCATCTACTGTAATATATAGAAAATCATGAGTGATCATTTCATATGAAATTTATTAAACGAGCCTTTGGCAAATTTAATGAATATAATATAAAATGATCACGAGTGTTCGATTCTGTTTATCATATTACCCTTTAAATGCTATATTTTATCACCTTCAAAGTTTGTTTATTTCAATGAAAATTTACATTGTTGAAAATGACCTCATCATGAAGTTACTTGTTCCCGCCGAAAGTGTTATGTAACGTGATGTTATGACATGATGTTATCAACTGAATAACAGTAACCTCATAAGCTAAAGGTATGCCTATTTCATCCACTGTTAAAAAGCATAGACATTTCAAATAGATGTGACTACAAAGACATATAGATAAATGTACAGTAAAACCTGTGTAAAACGGCCACTCTCACTAAGACCAAAAATTGATTTTCAAGACTGATTATCGCTAAATGCAGGTCAAAAGTATTGCAGCATTCTGCAATACTTTCAACCTTCATTAAGCTACCATTTGTCATGAAGATCTTTGTTTTGTCTAATTTTGAGGGGCGGTTTTACTGTAGATAGAAAATCAAAGTTAAAGACAAACTGAAATATAGCTCTACTAAAGGTGTGAATATCACTAAACAAATTGATGTTCCAAATGAAAATTCTTAAAAAAAATAAATAACATGAGTAAAATATTATTTGATTAACAATAGCATATGTATGTAATTTCAAATAACTACAGCTTAGCTACACATCTTTGATTTAACAGGGTTCATACATGCAAGTTTGTGTAAAATTCAAGGAATTTTCAAGGATGCTCTCCAGACTCCTATGGCTTTCAAGGACTACAAGTTTATGAAAAACACTGATTTACATGTTTAATTTCGGCTTACAAAATGCCAGACTGAGATAATGAAGGAATTTGTATATGAAAATTAGCATAAAATTGATATGCCTTTATTTGGTGCAGTATGCACCAAATAAAGGCACAACAATTTTTACTGATTTAGGTCTTCATTAACAGTGTTAAGTCCTACAGAAGGGACTTGTCCAATTGATAAGGATTGGAAAGTTCTTTGGGACTCGTCCAATTGATAAGGATTGGAAAGTTCTTTGGGACTCAACCAAATGATAAGGATTGAAGTTTTTTGGGACTCCTCCAATTGATAAGGATTATAAAGTTCATTGGGACTCATCCAATTGATAAGGATTGGAAAGTACTTTGGGACTTGTCCAATTGATAAAGATTGGAAAGTACTTTGGGACTTGTCTAATTGTCTATGGATTGGAATGTTCTTTGGGACTCAATTTGAAAGTTCCTTGGGACTCGCCCAATTCATAAGAATTGGAAAGTTCTTTAGCACTCATCCAACTGATAAGGATTGAAAAGTTCTTTGGGACTCATCCAATTGATAAGGATTGGAAAGTTCTTTGGGACTCTTCCAGCTCATAAGGATTGGAAAGTTCTTTGGGACTCATCCAATTTATAAGGATTGGAAACTTCTTTGGGTGTAAAAGGGTTAAAATATTTGTCTACATTGTTTGCCATTTTTGATGCAAGGCCCCACATATGTTCACCACACAAATGAGCATATATCACATATATAATGCTTCAAGAATAAAAATGTGTATACCTAGGAGGAATACCTTAACAAATATACCAAAATATATGACCTTGACCTATGTGATAAAAAGTATTATCACATATTTGGAATGCTATTTGCCGTGATAAACCAAAATCTGCATATGCGATAAGCACTTTCCTGCCAACTGGTTATCAGCCTGCAATGATGATAACCGGAAGTCATGCATTTTGAACGGAGAGAGGTTATCATGCCTGGCACAAGACGTTGATCATAAGATGACGTCAGATGTAAATAAGTGGTGTGACTTAACACAAAGTTTACATCAATCCTATGTTTTACTTACATTTTTGTACGTCAAACATGTTTAAAATAGTGAATTGGAATATGTGATAAACATATTATAACACGGGGTTTTGGTTATCGCCTCAGTATCAACCCTCTACCATTATCAGCCCGAGAGCTTTAGCTAAAGCTCTCGGGCTGATAATGGGGTCTCGGGTTGATACTTTGGGCGGTAAACAAAAGTATGTGAGATAATCTCTAATTATTTCCATATGAGTTAAATTGTGCGGAAAAAATGTTTTTGTTATATGTGAATAAGAAAGGTGCTGATCAACCTGTGTCTTTGCATATTCTAATCAGCATTTTTGTTATTCACAATGGCTGCAACAGGGTTCCCACAGGGATTCAAAAACACAATTCCATGAGTTTTCTATGACTTTCCATGATCAACGATATTATTTCCATGACTATTGAATGTACAGCCTCCAACCGCTTGTTTTAGCAACATCTTCACCACCCAGAGCATTATTGGGGAATGCAGCAACAACAGCTGCAATGCATGTAGACCATGCATGCAATTTGAAATAATTAAAACTTGAAACCACCAGTAGCAAGGAAACTAGCTGTCAGACACTTGTTGTCGGACACACAAGTGTCCAACAGCTAGTTTTCTGGTTACTGGTGGTTTTGTCATATTATTTCACATAATTCCATGATTTTTCCATGATTATTCATTTTTTTTCTAATTCCATGATTTTTCGATGCATGGGACTTTTTTTTAGTGATTTTCCAGGTTTTCCATGATTTCCAGAGCTTGTGGGAACCCTGCTGCAATGAAAAAAGGCAATAAGCAATGCTTATTAGATACCCCCCGCACAGTAAGAGTTGGTGAAATGAAAAAAGTCAATAAGCAATGCTTATTAGATACCCCCCGCACAGTAAGAGTCAGTGAAAAAACTTGGCAAGTTATAGTTCGAACAAGAAGACCTTAGTTTTGATAAGAAGATTTCAGTAGAATCTGTGCAAACAAAAATTATAAACTCCTTCATGCATATGTTCAATGTGTCTACATTGTATCCGCAAAGTATCAATTTTTTCCATCAAAAGCTGTAGTAGGAGTTGATCGGCCCATAAAGGCACTATCCATGCATATACAAAAGCCATATAAGGGAATAATTGTCTAAGTTCTCACAGTTGTCATTTTGTCAAAATTATTTTTTGTGAACCAAACTCCTTCATGCATATGTTCAATGTGTCTGCATTGTATCGGCAAAGTATCAAATTGTTCCATCAAAAGCTGTAGTAGGAGTTGATCAGCCCATGAAGGCACCATCTATGCATATACAAAAGCCTAATAAGGGAAAAATTGGCTAAGTTCTCACAGCTGTCATTTTGTCAAAAATTATCTTTTCTGAACTAAACTCCTTCATGCATATGTTCAATGTGTCTACATTGTATAGGAAAAGTATCAAATTGTTCCATTGAAAGCTGTGGTAGGAGTTGATTGGCCCGTATATGGCCTATAATAGCATAAGCACAAAGCACTATATTAAAAGCCATTTAGAACTACAAAGGGAAATAACTCTAATAGAATTGGCCCCTAGCCCTTACTTTTTTGTCTCAAGTATTTGTCTTGCATATATGAACATGTTTGCAAGGTTTGATGAAAATTCAGCAATGACTCTTCGAGTTATTAAGGAAAAAGCACTATATTAAAAGCCATTTAGAACTACAAAGGGAAATAACTCTAATAGAATTGGCCCCTAGCCCTTACTTTTTTGTCTAAAGTATTTGTCTTGCATATATGAACATGTTTGCAAGGTTTGATGAAAATCCAGCAATGACTCTTCGAGTTATTAAGGAAACAAAGCGTTACGGACGGACGGACGGACGGACGCACGGACGGACGGACGCACGGACGGACGGACGCACGGACAACGTGAAAACAGTATACCCCCTACAAACAAAGTTTGCGGGGGGTATAAAAACTTGGCAAGTTATAGTTCAAACCAGCAGACCTTAGTTTTGAAAAGAAGACTTCAGTAGAATCTGTGCAAACAAAAATTATAAACTCCTTCATGCATGTGTTCAATGTGTCTACATTGTATTGGCAAAGTATGAAATTGCTCCATCAAAAGCTGTGGTAGGAGTTGATCGGCCCATAATGGCACTATCCATGCATATACAAAAGCCATATAAGGGAATAATTGTCTAAGTTCTCATAGCTGTCATTTTGTCAAAAATTATTTTTTTTAACCAAACTCCATCATGCATATGGTCAATGTGTCTTAATCGTATAGGCAAAGTATCAAATTGTTCCATGAAAAGCTGTAGTAGGAGTTGATCGGCCCATGAAGGCACCATCTATGCTTATACAAAAGCCCTATTAGGGAAAATTGTCTAAGTTCTCACAGCTGTCATTTTGTCAAAAAATATTTTTTCTGAACCAAACTCCTTCATGCATATGTTCAATGTGTCTACATTGTATAGGAATAGTATCAAATTGTTCCATCAAAAGATGTGGTAGGAGTTGATCGGCCCATGAAGGCACCATCTATGCTTATACAAAAGCCCTATTAGGGAAAAAATGTCTAAGTTCTCACAACTGTCATTTTGTCAAAAAATATTTTTTCTGAACCAAACTCCTTCATGCATATGTTCAATGTGTCTACATTGTATAGGAATAGTATCAAATTGTTCCATAAAAAGCTGTGGTAGGAGTTGATCGGCCTGTGTATGGCCTATAATAGCATAAGCATATAAAAACCCATTTAGAACTACAAAGGGAAATAACTCTACTAGAATTGGCCCCTAGCCCTTACTTTTTTGTCTAAAGTATTTGTCTTGCATATATGAACATGTTTGCAAGGTTTGATGAAAATCCAGCAATGACTCTTCAAGATATTAAGGAAACAAAACGTTACGGACGGACGGACAGACGGACGGACGGACGCACACACGGACGCACGCACGCACGCACGGACAACGTGAAAACAGTATAACCACCACAAACAAAGTTTGCGGGGGGTATAAAGATGAAAATATTTATCCTATGACCAGGGGTATCACATACTCAAAATACATATGGCATGGATGAACAGTAAAGACTACGATGAGCCTGCATATAAGCACAACCTGTACATGTACACATAAAGTATAGAAAAATGGGTGAAATTTCAAAATTTCCCAAATCCTAAACTTCTAAAATTTAATCTTAAATCTTGAATATGCCTTCAAAAAATTATCAATTTCAAGTTTAACTTTTCAATGAACTGAAACTAAATCATAAGGCTATTAATAGCGGCCAAATTCAGGATGTTAAGGCTGCCTTTCTATAGAGAGTCAGCCTCAAAATCCTGAATTCAGGAAGAATCCTGCAATTTCTACCATGTATTATAAATTGCCTCATATGTCAACAAAATAATCAATATTTCTGAATTAAAACAAGTGCAGCTCTACTTCAAACCTGATCGCAAACAATTAGAGAGAGTAACATGGGAGACAATTCACCTATAAAATTTTGCTGCACAATTACATACACAGCCTCTTTTACTTCTTCAAGGCTCTTGACAGTTTTTCAAGGGAGATAACTCATCTATAAAATATTCTTGCAAGATTGCAGACAAAGTCTTCTTTTCTTCATGCTATACAAAAGAGATAATTCATCTTTAAAATATTCTCGTAAAATTGCAGTCTCTTACTTCCCGCTATACAAGGGAGATAATTTATCTATAAAATATTCTTGCAAGATAGCAGACAAAGTCTCTTTTACTTCTCCCAAGCTCAAGAGAGCTATACAAGGGGGGTAACTCTCTATCCTGTTTCTCAAGCCATCTAATTGCCGGCAGGTATTGATCATTAAGCTCCACACCAATGCCTGTATCCGTTTCGAAAAACAGTTTGTCCTTGAGTATCTGGAAGGTTATTTTACTTTCTACGTTGCTCAATATCTTGGGCAATGGAACATCTGGGAATCTCACTTTGATCACACAGATCAATACAAGTATGGTGGCTATCACTCTCTCAACGGACTCTTTCATCTTCTGACCTAATGAAAAAAGTCAATAAGCAATGCTTATTAGATACCCCCCGCACAGTAAGAGTCAGAGAAAAAACTTGTCAAGTTATAGTTCAAACCAGCAGACTTTAGTTTTGAAAAGAAGATTTCAGTAAAATATGTGCAAACAAAAATTATAACACTCCTTCATGCATATGTTCAATGTGTCTACATTGTATCGGCAAAATATCAAATTGCTCCATTAAAAGCTGTGGTAGAAGTTGATTGGCCTATTAAGGCACCATCCATGCATATACAAAAGCCATATTAGGGACAAATTGTCTAAGTTCTCACAGCTGTCATTTTGTCAAAAATTATTTTTTCTGAACCAAACTCCTTCATGCATATGTTCAATGTGCTTACATTGTATCAGCAAAGTATCAAATTGCTCCATCAAAAGCTGTGGTAGGAGTTGATCGGCCCATAAAGGCACCATCTATGCATATACAAAAGCCCTATTAGGGAAATATTGTCTAAGTTCTCACAGCTGTCATTTTGTCAAAAATTATTTTTTTCTAAACCAAACTCCTACATGCATATGTTCAATGTGTCTACATTGTATAGGAAAAGTATCAAATTGCTCCATCAAAAGCTGTGGTAGGAGTTGATCGGCCCATAAAGGCACCATCTATGCATTTACAAAAGCCCTATTAGGGAAATATTGTCTAAGTTCTCACAGCTGTCATTTTGTCAAAAATTATTTTTTCAAAACCAAACTCCTTCATGCATATGTTCAATGTGCTTACATTGTATCAGCAAAGTATCAAATTGCTCCATCAAAAGCTGTGGTAGGAGTTGATCGGCCCATAAAGGCACCATCTATGCATATACAAAAGCCCTATTAGGGAAATATTGTCTAAGTTCTCACAGCTGTCATTTTGTCAAAAATTATTTTTTCAAAACCAAACTCCTTCATGCATATGTTCAATGTGCTTACATTGTATAGGAAAAGTATCAAATTTTTCCATCAAAAGCTGTGGTAGGAGTTGATGGGCCCATGTATGGCCTATAATAGCATAAGCATAAAACCCTATATTAAAAGCCATTTAGAACTACAAAGGGAAATAACAGAATTGGCCCCAGGCCCTTACTTTTTTGTCTAAAAAATTTCTTGCATATATGAACATGTTTGCAAGGTTTAATGAAAATCCAGCAATGACTCTTCAAGATATTAAGGAAACAAAGCGTTACGGACGGACGGACGCACCGACGGACGGACGGACGTGCGTATAATAGCATAAGCATAAAACCCTATATTAAAAGCCATTTAGAACTACAAAGGGAAATAACTCTGATAGAATTGGCCCCTAGCCCTTACTTTTTGTCTAAAAAATTTGTCTTGCATATATGAACATGTTTGCAAGGTTTAATGAAAATCCAGCAATGACTCTTCAAGATATTAAGGAAACAAAGCGTTACGGACGGACGGACGGACGCACGGACAACGTGAAAACAGTATACCCCCTACAAATAAAGTTTGCAGGGGGTATAATGAACAAAATAAATTTAAAAATGAGCCGTGGCATGAGATTTCAAACAATGTGGCATTTTGACAAGTGTAGACTCAGACGAGCCTCTGCATCCTCCTTTTTAGCTTAGAAACTCCAAATGGTGTTCAGTCAGTAGCTTGACAATCATAGAATACTCAAGCGACTAGCAAAGGCTCTGATCAGACTGCGCATATGCGCAGGCTGATCTGAGACTTTGCTGGTCACACATACCACATTGTTGGAAATCTCATGCACTGGTTCATATTGTATTTGCATACGGGGATCCATATAGTTTTGTCAGAGGGGGTCCAACTTTGACAACATTTTTTATGTTGTTGTTGTTGTTGTTGAGGGGAGATCCAAATACTATTATAATTGGGCAATCATAGGTCTGCCAGTGAAATGCTATTTAAACATTGAATGCTGGCTCAGTAGCTCTGTGATTTTCAAGGTATCAGGGCCAGTATTGCTAAGAAACCCTATAGTTTTGTGATTTTTCAGGGGGCATGGGGGGGAGGGGGTCCGGACCCCCTGTCCCCCCTCTGGATCTGCACATGATTTGTCTTATTAAGTTCAAATACCCATATAAGCAACATAATTTTTTTTAGTTGTGAATGCAAAATCAGCTTTTATTTCCAGCGAGTACAGTAATGTTACAATGTTTTCTGTTTATAACACACTTCAATATAACATGAATTTGGATATAACACAGTCATGTTGTGGCTCTCAATTTTTTTTACGAGGAATTTTACAGAGGTATTATAGGAAAATGACCGATTTCATGGTCATTTTCTTATAATTCCTTTGTAAAATTGTCCCTTTATGACACAGTTCACTTATAACACTGGACGACCAAACATAGAACTATAAAGGGACTGCACTGTATTTCATTATTGCTATGTTCTCATTGTGTGGATGAAAAACAGTGTGAATCTTAATGATCTGGGTTCAACAGAAGCCAAATAATCTGGGTCTACACTTTTCTACTTAATAGTATATTTTTTTCAAAATGTTATTAATACAGCACCTTTATTATGGTAGATATGGTAGCTTTGTACATATTCTGATAATTATAAAATAACTAAATAAAAAATATTCATTTGAAAAATAATCATATGCAATTGTCTAATGATTTAATTCTAGATTTTTTTTTCAAAAATTCTTTCAGAAATCGATCAGTGTCATGGCTATCTAATGTCCAGTTTGGAGTGCATTTTTACCTACCAATGATATTACATTCTAGATTCTTCTATAGAATATCATTAATTTTAGTCCCTGAACTTTTTTTTTATCTAAGCAAACAATGCAGAACCTGATGAAAGCTATATTTAGCCACATTTCATCTGGGTCTTCACTATTTGCAAAAGTACCCATTTAGGGGCTTCCAAAGGTTCAGTGCAAGGCAGCTGACTTACCAAGAGAGTTAACTCCCTGTTTGACAAGAATATCTGAGAGTTTAGTCTTTGAGATCCGGAGGAGCTCGCACAATTCTTCCGTCAGTTCCCAATATTGTAGCTTTGATTTTGACAGTCTCTCAGTTGAGTCATCCTACAACATAACAAGAAATACACTAAACTGGTACCAAGTTGTTCAAATTAACAACTGGCCATGTATAATGTTAGGTGGGCTGTGATTGGTCGGCCAATCATAAGATGTATTACAAATCGTTAAGTTGACAAGACAACCACAGAAACATGATTGCCTCTGCTAACATATCCTGACGTTAACCGTGACATTGACATCACTAAAACCATGCCAACACAATAACAAGTTTGAATGCAGCGTTACTAACTCGATAAATGTCAAACAAAGGAAAATGATAAAGCGATATTTAATAGAAAAACCCATAAGCTTTTTTCTGTAGCCTGCATGGAACTTTTAAACTGGTTCGGAGTTGTCGGCTAGCTCCATGACATTCCGTGAGACGGGCAAATTTCTGCTCATTCGATTAATTGATGACCTGTTCCTACAATAGCCAGTGTAGGGGAGAGAACCAGTCTAGAAATACACATTGGTAGTCCTAGACTGGCTCCCATCGTCAAACTTATTAATTACTCCAGCTTAAAAATATTTTTCGTTGACTCCTCTAATGATGGCTGAGATTGACCTACCTTTTATAAGCTGAAAGAAAAGATAACTATGACGGGAAAACAATGTTTGGATTATTTCTCTAAATGATAAGTTTTACAAACATCTTTCTAAATTTATGAACATATGACAGGGAGCCAGTCTATAAATCCAAGCCAATCCTGTTTAACCATTTTTATACTTATGGGTTCTTCCATCTGGTTTGATATAATAAGCTTGGGATGATTCATTGTACATAAAGGGGTCACAGATTAGGATTTGAAAAAAATGTATATCGATCGTTGAAGATCGTTTTTATCTTTATAAACAATGCAGACCCAGATGAAATGCCACATTCTGTGGCATTTCAGCTGGGTTTTCACTGTTTGCTAAAGACAAGCCTATTGGTTTCCAGGACAAAAACGGTTGATATAAGTATAAAATTACCATACAGGAGTGTTTGGAGTCTTGTGACAATCATTAAATTAGCATAAATGAGGGTTTGGATGGGGTTTACTGATTAGTTAATAAAGAGACAAAAAACTAATGACTAGAGAATATTGAGGTCCTAAAAAATATAGAAGAGCATTGTGCAATACTTTTGACCTGCATTAAGCGATAATTGGTCTTGAAAACCAATTTGTTGTCGTTTTGAGAGCGGCCGTTTTACACATGTAGGTTTTACTATATGTACCCAAGTCTCATGAGCTGGCCCATATATTATGTAAACAACCCATGAAGAATACAGTGTGTGCTTATTGGGTCTAATATGGAATATCATAGATGTAGCTCTCAGTACTCAATTACACACATGCATAAGGAAAAGTGTATACAATCAAATAAAATTGCCTGATATGGAACCACAAGTGACTGCTCTTAAAGGAAAGAATTCACTACCAGAGGGAATTTCCTTTAACCCTTTACTCCATAGGCTATCTTTAAATCATGACATCATTTTCTATTTTTAGACATTGAAAAAATTCAAGAAAAATTTAAGTTAAGTCTTTAATACTTTTGAAAATATTTGGAAAATGGAGCATTTGCTCTTTTGGAGCAAATGCTCCAATTTCTATAATATTTTCAAATACATGATATTTCAAAAGTGTCAAAAGGCGCTATAATGGAGTAAAGGCTTAAGAGAAGTCCCAATTTATGAATTTGGCGAGAATGATTGCTCGTTTTAGAAGTTCCCCTTCAATCTGCGTAACCATTACAGCATTCTGGCTAAGCACATGTATATCTCTCACCTTCACAAGGTCCCAGAGTCTAGCTCTATTCACATAAGTCACATCTTGTTCAAGTATACTGCAGAGGTCCGATACATCGTAGTCTCTGAAAAATGGAACACTTTTTATGATACCTAATGTTCTGTGGTGGATCCAGAGAGGTTTGCTTGAGCCTCCTTACCCGCCCACAGTTTTTAAATGTCCAATGAAAATGAAATAATTTGGTCTCAGTGAGACCAAATTATTTCATTTTCATTGGATATTTAAGAAAAATGAGATAAAGTCAGCAAAGCAAAACCATACCTTTATTAAAATTCGAACCCCCTTTCCCTAAATCCTGGATCCATCACTCATGTTTTACCAATAAATATTTACATTTTTTTGCAGTTGCTTTAAATAAAACAAACATTCAAACTGCATTGATTGCATTGCCATTGTTGCGCCACAATGTTCACATACCACCATCTGTATTTATGACTTACCACAAAATTACCCACCTGATGCTTTGTCTTATGTATACCTTAAGTGCCACTTTAAATTAGCAGATGACATTTTCAAATTTTGTTGCTGCTTCAGGAAACTAAATAATTAAGGCTATATTAACAAACAGTAGGCATTATTTTTCCTTCAAATCCAGAAATGTTTCACAGATTTATCAGCTGCTGCAATCTTGCCTTTGTAGGCTGGAAACCCTCAAACGGGTACTTTGGCAAACAGTGAAGACCCAGATGAAATGCAGCATAATGTGGCATTTCATCAGGATCTGCACTGTTTGCTAAGATAAAAACAATCATCAGCGACAGAAATACATATTTTTCTTGAAATTTCACCCTGTGACCTCTTGAAACACAAAATGAACAATCCTATACTTATTCTATCAGTATGTCAGAATACAAGGGTTAACCCTTACAGCGCCAATCACGACTGCAGCAGACGACAAATTTTGTGACACCTTTCCCAATTTTCGACTAAAATAAGGTATGATATTACATGAGAATCGTCTGCCAGCAGACGATTCTCATGAAATATCATGCCTTATTTGTTATTTTTGAAAAAGCGGCAAATTTGCAATTGTCGTCTGCTGCAAATTATAGGTGGCAGTGACTTTAAGGGTTAAAGATTCAATTATTTCACTTACCTTGGGCTATAAGTGAGTACTGCCTGCCCATCTTCCATAGCTTCAACATCATCTGAAACAAATAGAACAAGTTGAACTAAACAAAAAATAAGGGAGTTAACTCTTTGATTTTTCATGATTTTGTTTGTCCTTTGTTAACTTTTCAAACAGTTTGGGTCCAGGTCAGGCCACTCAAAAATAGACAAAACAAAGATCTTAATGACAATAATTTAATTACATATATCATGTGCCCAAATGTGCCAATAAATAAATTCAGGGTGTTACAATTATATATTTGCTTGGCACCATAAATGCCTTCATTCTTAATTAATTATATACAGCTTCTTGAAACACCATAATTCATAAACCCTTAAAGTCCCCACAAAAATGCATCTGAAAAATGTTGTCTGCTTTGAAGTCATCTGCTACATATAGTTTCTAACATTATATTACTGACTAATTTAAGAATAGAGACAAACAATGTGGACCCTGGTCAGACTGCTCCTATACTGTTTGTCAATGATGCTTCTATAACTTTTCAGCAGATGTCAAAACAGACGAAATTGTTGTGATTGAGGCTTTAGGGGTTTAATATAATGTTTTGTAATCTGTCTCTCTTTCATGGCATTGTCATTCATTATTGTTATATGACTCCTATAAAAGACCTCCTCTGATTGGCTGAAACTAGCTTGCACTGGTTGTGACAGATCATGATGTCAAACAGTGATGAGCTAAAAAAAGGTTAACAAGTGTTGTCAGTCTTGACAGAGAGCTAAAAATAGATTGAACTAAATCTTGCCCAGGTGACATGGCTTTTGTCAGAGCCGACAGAGAGCTAAAAATAGACATTGAAACACTGACTGGTTTCTTGGTAAAATGTTTGTTTATAGTATGAGAACAGCATTAAACCCATTTATGCCGAATGGAATTTCCCATCCTTATCAATTGGAACAGTCCATGTCTGTTTTAAGGGATGTTACGTGGTATTTTTCATTTTCATTCAAGTTTTAATAGAAAATTATGCAAGCAAACAGTGGAGACCCTGATCAGACGCTGATAAGACGCCGCATTCTGTGGTGTCTGATCTGGGTCTGCGCTATTTGACTATGTCCCACATAAAGGAAACTAGGCCTATATGGGTTAAAAATGCAATAATATTGCTTATCTCATAAGAGTTGCAGAAATTTGGGAAGTAGATTGTTGAAATAATCTTCCTAGTGAAAGTGCACAAGGAACATCTGACTTGAGTAAATTTATAAATATGAAAATATTTTAAATAAAATTAGGAAAAGAGAGACAGTGTCATATAACAAAACTTCGCCTCGGTGAACATCACTGTTCTCGGGTTGACAAATCCTGATGTTAACCTCAAAAGAATGCATCAATTGTATAATGACGCGAAATAAAATCTTGGTACAATCAATATTTAAATAAATTCCATCCTCTGAATTTCCCAGTTGATACTCTAGACTAATCCATCCTAGATATTTAGTGAATTCTGACTTTGTCTAAAACAAGACTTCTCCAGAACACAACATACAGTTTTTTTGTTTGTTTGTTTTAGTTGAAGCTTTACATCCCAGTTAACAATTTTTCAGTCATGTCAGGATGTTTCCTGGGTTGAACCAGTGCTAAACAGAGGACAAGGACACAACAAAGTGCCTCCTGAGAGACACGAACCAGCCACCCCATGACCTCAAGTCGAGCACTCAGGCCGAGTACCACTCAAGCCACTGACAACAAACAGGTACAGAAATACATTTAAATTAACAATTCTAACTTGTGATCCCTCAAAATATATACTGGGCTAGCCTAATCTTATTGACTAATGGACTCTTCTGTTTCCCTGCTCTTTTAGCAAACAGTTGTGCCTGATCTGTTTGCAAATATTATCAGCAGATGAAAAGTTGTCACCAGCATGCAAAGAGTTAAGGAAGATTTCAGAGGTTTTGTGTAAAGGAAAGCTATGGAACAGTATAACCTGTGTAAAATGGCTACTCTTAAAAAGGCCAAAAATTGATTTTCAATACCAATTATTGCTTAATGCAGGTAGAAAGTATTGCAGAGCATTCTGCAATACTTTTGACTTTCATCATTAAGCTACCATTTGTCATCAAGATCTTTGTTTTGTCTATTTTTGAGTGGCCGTTTTACACAGATTTTACTGTATAAGGCAAATGTGGCAGAGTTCGGGAGTTAAGGGTAGAATAATTTTCATAAGACTAGTTATACATGTAGAATCATTTACATCAGCTACAAATTTTGAATCAAATCTGTTGGATTCCAGTGTGCACTTATAGAAGCATGTGAGCTTATTAGATCCAATATGGTATGCTACAAATTATTATACTTTCAAAGATGCATAGTAATGAGGCAATTCTATTTTTCTTATAAATAGGTAAGGCATGATTATTCACTGCCATGCGCATATGCAGTAATCTGTGGTTGGTTCAATATAACTGTAAACTGAGACTACCTGCACGCCCAAAATCAAGGTAAACTCGCCAGTGTTTGTTTACAATGATTCTCATCTATCTTTGAAATTATTATATAGTTCGTTGCCTACCATTGGTACACGTACCAAGATGAAAACAAATAAATAAGGATACAGTAAAACTAAAAACTTTTGTAAAACGGCCACTCAAAAATAGACAAAACAAAGATCTTAATGGCAACTGGTAGCTAAATGAAGATTGAAAGTATTGCAGAATGCTCCCCTGGTCTTGGTCTTGAGAGTTTTGAGAGTGGCTGTTTTACACAGGTTTAACTGTAGTTATTAGTTAACTCTTTCCTTGGTAGCGGTGACTATTGTCATCTGTTGATAACCTTTGCAAACAGTTTGGACACATATCAGGCCTGACAATTTGCGAGGCCTGATATGGATTCAAATTGTTTGACACTGATGGTATTTTCTGAAAGAATATTTTGAAAAGGTTAATTTTGAAAAAAAAGGCAGCAGACGACAACAAAAGCATGAAAAACTACGCAGCATGCAAAAAGTTAACTACACATGTCTACTCTGTATTTTTTTAATTAATATTTATATTTTGTTTGCTGGTTGACACTTTGATAATTTTCCTACAAGAATTTTTTGAAAAAGTTGAATTTCAGAAAAAAAGCAACAGATGACAAAATAAGCATGAAAAATTACCCAGCATACAAAGAGTTAATTACACATTATATTAACTCTGTTTAATCAGTACTTTTTATAAAATTTCTGTTGTTTGCTGGATTTTTTTTTTCAAAATAAATATTTTCATTTTTTCTCAGGAACACCATCAGAATGCTAAACAGTTTGGGTCCATATCAGGCCCAATGTATTTGTCCGTCATGATCTGGATCCAAACTAATTGAAAAGGTTATCAGCAGATGTCACCAGCAGAAATTTGCAGAAAGAGAATAACATCAAACAAACTAGCCCATTGATGTTTGCTAAACTAGAACAAAGTTAACACAAAACAATACACCACAGCACGAGGACCAAATTCAACAAGGTATTTTTTTACAAATTCTAATCCCCTTCCCAAAATGGTTATATTAAGGAAGAGTCAACCACACAATTTGTACACACCAAAGTCCACCCTAAGCATCACCCAGAGACAAAAACTAAAGCCTATAATGAATATGTTTTTCATCCTTTGTTCAAGTGAGTAAAATACAAATTAAACTAAGCAACCAGCATTGCACATTTTGAATATTGGATGTTTGACCACACAACATGGGGTCTGTGGTATGTAGGGCTTAGTTTTTATTTCCATTTTGTTCTACTTTTCATTTCCTTAAATTTGATATGCAATATGACTATATGACCCATTTCTACAAAAGATGATTTTTCACCAGGAATCAGGTGTGAGAAATGGCTTTATTTATTTACTGCATATTGTTCTGCTTTTAATTCCCTTCAATTTGATATGCAGCATCCATATCTGAGTTTTGGCCGATGAGCAAAGCATGAGACATGAAATAATCAATTAAATCAAAAGCATATTATATATTTTTATTTCTCTGCAAGAATGGAAAAGAGTAAATAAAAAGTGTCAAATTTGCAGTTTAAATATATGAACATTGAGCCCCTGAAGTGGTTGATTTGATGGAGTAGTCTTGACACTATTGTCAAATCCCATTGGAATTACAATGAAATCTCAGAGTTATGGACACGCTCCTCTAGCTACCTATGTACTCGTGGGTATGTATGAAAAGATAGACAGACCAAATAACATATTATGAACAGCACAAAAAAATAGATCCTTCTACCTTTGGTGGGGGTTTAAAACAACAAAGGGTGAAAAACTAAACAGAACCTGAGCACTATAACAAGCCACTAACAAGAAAATAATCACCTGATTTAACAAGCTCTCTTCTCCAACGACCTGTGTCTGGGTCTCTGACCATCTTTGTCTTTTTCTTGTGTGTTACTAATGTTCTATGTATCATCCTGGCAGCTGATCCCGAGAGTGTTGGCCTCTTTGCTTCCTCTCGATCTTCAGGACTCTCACTCTTTCTTTTACAGGTAGTCAGCTTCTCCAGTTTATCTTCTGATTCTCCTTTCTTGCTCAAAGACTTTTGCCGTTCAACCCTTTCCCTGCTTGTATCTTTGATGACGAAAGGATCATGTCTTTCTGGAGACACAATATAACCTCTCCTCCTTCTTCTGTATGGAGAGAGGTCTCTACTTGAAGACCTAGGACTTTTACTTCTACGTCTCCTCTCAGTAGGTGATATACTTCTTCTATTATGATACCTTCTGGGAGAAGAGATTCTTCTGCGAAATCTTCCCACAGGAGAGTGGCTAGAGGATCTCCTACTATGGGAGCGTCTCCTTTGTGGAGAGAAACTGCTATCCCTGCTTCTGGGTCGTCTTCTTTGGGGAGATAAACTTATACTTGCAGAATATCTCCTTCGCCTTCGAGGAGATACTTCTACTTCTACTGTTGGAGTATCTTCTTCATCGAGAGAAAATCCTGCTAAGAGAATGTCTCCGGAGGAGAGATAACTTCTGCTCCTACTTTTGTAACGTCTCCATGGTGGAGTGAAACTCCTGCTAAGGGAACGCCTCCTTTCGAGAGAGAAACTTCTACTCCTACTTTTGGAATATCGCCTTTGTGGGGAGAAACGTCTACCCCTATTCCTACTAAGGGAACGTCTCCTTTCTGCAAACCTACTTCTGCTTCTACTTCTGGAGTATCTCCTTCGTGGAGAGAAACTTCTACTAAGAGAACGTCTCCTTCCGGGAGAGAATCTTCTACTTCTACTTTTGGAACGTCTCCTATGTGGGGAGAAACGCCTACCCCTACTCCTACTGAGAGAACGTCTCCTTTCTGCAGACCGACTTCGGCTTTTACTTTTGGAATGAGAGCTACTTATTTTTCTGACTAGTCTTCTTTTCCTTCTCTCTGTGCTTCTACTGCGGGGTTGTCCGAATGATTTCTCTTCTCTTTTCTGCAGATATACCTCCCTTGATCTTTTTCTAAGGTTATCAAGCTCATTTTGCTCTTCAACTTTTCCCCCTGAAAAAGAAGATTCCAGGGCAGGGTTTCAAAATCCAGTAATTGTGTTTGTGTTCAGATGCTTTATGCCCCAGTCACCAATTTTTCAGTCATGTTTGAATGTTTTCTTGTCTTCCTGGGTTGAACCAGTTACTAAGCAGAGGATAAAGTGTCTTGATCTAGGACACAACACAGTGGCTCTGGTGAGTCGTGGACTAGCAACTCTTCAATCCCATGTCTAACACTCTACCAACTGAGTCACCAATCTCCTTCAAAATCCAGTGTTTTCACAATCCATGTCATACCAATGCAGTGGAGAGGTAATTTAGGCTATAGTCAACATATGTCCAGTTAAGCAAACATTTCAAATTGTAATTATTTTTTCCCCCATCATTTTAAGCATATGTTTTGGGTGCTCAAAGGAACCGTCTCATTGAGATGGTTCTTTTATGTACCCACAACATATGTTTTAGTATAAGAAAAATAATTATCAGTTATGCACTCTTATCTGGAGGCCTGAGTCAAGTCTTTAAAAAAATCTTCAACCCCTGAGTATGGGCAATACTTTGTCTTACAAAAAACCAATTAAAACTAACTCTTTGCCTACTGGGAAATTTTGCACGATTTTTTTTTGTCGTCTGCTGATTTTTTTTCAAAATCAACATTTTTCATAAAGATCTTTCAGGAATACAATCAGAGTGTCAAACAGTCTGAATCCAGATCATGCACAATGTTTTGTTTGGCCTGATCTGCGTCCAAACTGTTTTGAAAGGTTATCAGCAGAAGACAATGAGACAACATTTTCACTGACATTCACAATTAAACCATCTACTTTGTGGTCTGCTGTTGTTGTTTTTTTTAAATCTCTCACAACAATTTGGACCCAAATCAGACTGCTCCAGTCTGTAGTAGTCTGATCAGGCTTCATACTGTTTGCATGTAAAAGCAAATGAACCTTTATCCCACCAATATTTTTGTCTTGAAATGGTTGGCTGTTTTTAGGTCTCCCGCATATACTACAGACTAGATTTTATCATGGATGCCAACACTATGAACCCTGATCAGACTGCTACCTGGAGAAGTCTACCCCCGAGGTTATTAAACAAAAGATAAATGATATGTAGTTCCAGAGTAGTTCCAGAGTGACAAACAAGTGGATAATAATGTTAGTTATTATATACCTATAAATGATACGACTTTAGAACTGTCTGTTTTCTGGCCATCTGATACAGAAAGCCGGATCAACGAACTGAGGTTTTCTGAATCCATGTCACTATCCTTTAAAACGAGGCTAACATTGGTTACCTGCTTTTGCGGCAATGTTACGTAAAGTAAATTTCAAGCATGGAACCAGAGATGGAAAACATGATGACATAACGTCATATTATATGATGTGACAAAACGTAATGGCAAACGTTTCCGCATTTTTTCTGGATAGAAGGCCAAAAGAATTTATGAAATCAAAATAATGTCAGAAAAAGGTATATAATAAACATATTATTATAAAAGTAACTTGATCTGGCGTACATTATCACGTCTCGTGGATGAGGCCATACCTTTGGATCACCCTCGACGTTTCGCGTCTCGGGTGATCCGATGGTATGATCTCATCCACTCGACGTGATACAGTATGCCAGATCAAATTACTGTTATAATAATGTGTATATGTGACACATGTTAGATGTGACACATACTGAATGTCCATTGCAATTTGTAATAGTAAAGCAAATATGCAAAATTGCCTATGGAGAAACAAGTTTTTTAATATTGGCTCACACTTCATTTAAGCATTTTATGCTTTTGATCGAATCATTTCCATTTGTTGTTGTAGTATGGCCGATGCTTTTTTCTTTGATCTTTGCTGATGTTTAAATCAGACACCCTAGAATAACGACGAAGGAGGAGCTTAAAACCGTACTCTTACTTCAAATTTTAGTTAAACAGTGATGTAGGCGGGAACTTCCTAAATAGCGACAAATAAACCCGTACGTAAATGTAATATAATCGACAGCTTAGGTCGGATGCAGGGAGGAGCGAATGTAAATTTCGTCAGGTGTCAGTAACACGTGTTTATTTGCGCCTCCGCCAACTACAAGCTAAATAAAGGATTTTTCCTCGGCTTTCTGTTTAAATGGCTCGGTGGGCTATGCCCACCTCGCGATTTAAACAAGAAAGCCTCGGAAAAGTATCATTTATTACTTATACCTGCTTTTTTCTTTAGAAAAAAAGGGTATATTAATTTCGTACCAAAGTCAGTCCGCCGTCCTTCCCTCGGTCACATTTCTTGTAATTGTATCTCCTCCTAAACGGTTAGACGTAGCAACTTCAAACTTTGTTGCTGAATAGGTCACATGATGTAGAGGGTATTGGGCATCATTTTGTGTGACCTTGACCTCAAGGTTAAGGTCAAAGGTAAAATAATGTATTTTCCTGTAAATGTATCTCCTCCTAAACCATTACACGTAGCAACTTCAAACTTAGTAGCTGAATAGGTCACATGATGTAGAGGGTACTGGGCACCATTTCATGTGACCAAAGGTCAAGGTGGAAGGTCAAATAATGTAGTTTTTTGTTGTTGTATCTCCTCCATAACCATAAGTTGTAGCAACTTCAAACTTTGTGGCTGAATAGGTCACATGATGTAGAGGGTACTAGGCAACATTTCAAGTGACCTTGACCCCAAGGTCAAGGTTAAAGGTAAAATAATGCATTTTTTGTAAATGTATCTCCTAAACCATCAGAATTAGCAGCTTCAAACTATGTAGCTGAATAGGTCACATGATGTAGAGGGTACTGGACAAAATTTCCAAGGTCAAGGTCAAATATCAAATAATGTATTTTCTTATAAATACATCTCCTAAACCATTTGACATAGTAACTGCAAACTTTGTAGGTGCATAGGTCACATGATGTAGAGAGCACTGGGCAACATTTCCTGTGACCTTGACCTCAGGGTCAAGGTCACATAATGTATTTTCTTGTAAATGCATCTTCTCCTTAACCATGGATTGTAGCAACATCAAACTTTGCTGGTGCATAATTCACATGATTTAGAGGTTACTTGGCAACTTTTCTTGTGACCTTGACCCCCTTGACATTGTCAAGGTGAAATGTCAAATAGTGTATTTTCTAGTAAATGTATCTCCTTATACATTGGCCTTGGCAACTTTAAACTTTGCAGGTACATAGGTCACATGATGTAGAGGGCAATGCTTTATGTGAACTTGACCTTGGGTCAAGGCCAAATAAAATATTTCTAGTAAATGCATTTCCTCCTAAACTGTTGGACACAGCAGCTTCAAACTCTGCAGGTGCATAGGTCATATGATGTAGAATATACTGGGCGACCTTTTGTGTTTGTTCTTGACCTAAGGTCAAGGTCAAAGGTGAAATAATGTACTTTCTTGTTAATGCATCTCCTTGTAAACCGTTGGACATAGCAGCTTCAAACTTTGCAGATGCTTTGGTTAGATAAAAGCGGGTATTTGCGATGGTGTACCATTGACTGAAGTCTAGTATTGTACTTTAAATGTTGTAATTATTGTTTAAACTAAACTAATTAATTCAAAAGATGTGCATGTAAGTCAAAAAGCAAGCACAGAGTAGCCATTTTTTCACCAAACACAACAATTTGACATGTTATGAGGGTGTCAATGGGGTTTACTGATTAGCCAATTATGGTCCTAAAATTCAACAATTAGCGAATTTTGGCCTGAAAATTTTACGGTTTTAGTGGTTAATGTTACTGAATAGTGGTTAAGAGGTGCTAGTGATTAGCGAATTTCGGCCTAAAAATATAATGATTAGCAATTTTTGGGCAAAAAAATAACTCTAGCAAACATTATTACAAGTTATTAGGGGATTTGCTTTAAATTTAAATTTTTTCAAAGGAGATAACTTAAATAGAAAGCATCCATTGTTGCATACGGCACACCATCTTGACACTAACTAAAATCCTACCAAAGGTATGACAAAAAATCTACTAGGTCTACATCTAGTTTACCTTTTTCCACAACAATTCCCAGATTTTCTTCTATTAAATCATAATCACCTACTTCTAGTTCTTCATAATCAAGCAATTCATCATCTTTATCTTTATTGTCTGTAGCTATAGCTATACAATAACATAGGGCCAGTTAAGCAAAAATAATTTGCGTAAAATTGCAATTATTTTCTTATCTATCAGTTTAAACATGTGTTTTGGATGCTCAAAAGAACCGTCTCATCAAGACGGTTCTTTTGAGTACCCACAACATATGTTTTGGATGAGAAATAAAATAAGAATTTTCCAATACACACTCTTATCTGGATGCCTTTATACATTAATACAAGAATTCATCATGAGTGTGAGGGTGGAACAGAAAAATCCATCTCGAGGATCACTGTTTAGCATCACAAGGCTTGAGAAGTGATGACAAACGGTGATCATGAGGGAGAGATTTTTCTATCCCACCCTCACACAAATTATGGATTCTTTTTCTTGCTCACCATTAAAAATACCACTTTTTTATATTTAAAAAAAGGCTCCCAGAAGTTCCTGAATATGCTGAGAAGGGACATAACATGATGGCGTCACTTTAACATACCGATGACATAACTTGTCTATCCATGTAAGGCTGTTCGATTATTATCCTTCCCATGGGTTGGTATGGCAAGGTTCACACAGGCAAGTTTGTGTAAAATTCAAGGACTTTTCAAGAACTTTTTAAAGACTTTCCTACTGTTTTCAAGGTCTGAAAACTTATATAAAATACTGATTTACACATTAAAATACTACTTCGGAAATGTTGGACTGCTTTACTTAAAATATTAGTTTTAGAAAATATTTATAAAATTGTGGTGCCTTTATTTGGTGCAGCATATGCTGCACCAAATAAAGACACCACAATTTTATACTGTTTTAGGTCTCCAATGACAGTGTTGAATACTCCTGTAAATGGTAAAATTCAAGGACTTTTCAAGATTTTTGAGTGTTTTTCCAGTATTTTTCAAGGCAAATTTAATTTTCAAGGACTTTTCAAGACAGTCCTGTATATTCAAGTACTTTTCAAGCCTGCGCGAACCCTGTATGGGGTATGTGCGATGGGTAAAAACAGGGGAAACCCAAATCAGGTGTGCATGAAATTTAAAGGAACCACTGGTATATCCTCTCAAAATGTTTTTATCAGTCACAAATACCTTAGCCCTTTTATATTGATGGATTTTCCCATACAGATTGATACAATAAGAATGGCATTGTCCATTATATATGATAAGCTGCATGGGTGGATCCAGATGGGGGTAGGGGGGCAGGGGGCCTGGACCCCCCGAGAAAATCACGAGTGGGTATAGGTTTCCTTAAAAATCTAGTACAGATCCCCTACGAGAACCAATTGGACCCCTCAAATTGCTTCTCATGGGATATCTGTATGGCCCTCTGTGAAATTCGCTGATGACTAAAAAAAACAAGAGGGCCAAGTGGCCCTAAATCACACTTGAGTTTTGTTAAAGCTTACATATAGCTATCTGTTGAAAGCTGGCCTGATGTCCCTTGTGACACCTGGGTTGGGGCCAAGACAAGATGATTTTTTCATGTTTTCCCTATATAAGCCTATGTAAAACATGTGACCCCTTGGGCGGGGCCATTTTTGGCCCAAGGGGTATAATTTGAACAAACTTGGTAAAGGTCCACTAGGTGATGCTACACACCAAATATTAAGGCTCTAGGCCATAAGGTTTCAGACTAGAAGATTTTTTCATGTTTTCCCTATATAAGCCTATGCTGTTCATACTTTACTAATTTATTTTGTCATATTTATAACTCTTGGCTGTGAGGGGGAAATAAAAACTAAAGTCCAAGTTCTATTTCCAATCTTATAATTTGTTTTCTTTTCTTCATTATAATGTCCACCTGACAGTACTGATATTAAAAAATATTTACAAGTTGCAATCTCTCTTAATTTAAACCTCTACAATGTTTAAATTCTATATTTTGGTGCCTAAATTATCACATTCTCCTTTCTGAATCCAAAACGGTCCTTTCTTATCAACCTCTAAAACCTCACTACCTGCCCTAAATTTAGATCTTGCTTCCCCTGCATCTTAATTAATTCCCAGCATTCTCTCTTTGCTCTCTTTCTGTATCAACCAATCAACATCTCTCTAACTACTCCATCTGAATAAACATCCTTAGAGACAGCCTAATATCACGGGTGGTAATGTCGAAAGGGGCGATCAAAAGTTATGCAAACGGTCACCTTACGGGAGCTTCTGGACATGAGTAACAGGATGAAAATAAAACAAGCAAAACAGGTAAGTTAGCGACTTCTACATTTATTTCAATGTTTGCAGGTTAATATTCTGAAATCAGGCAATGTGATTGAACCCAATGGTTATCATTTTGCATAATGGGAAGCAATCGCGGAAATGGAAAACCGAGGAGTTAGTCTAAAAATAAATTTCTCCTGGATGAGGGTGTGTTGATTTTTGGGTTTTGATCTTAAATAAACATGGTTTAGGGGCTTTTCAACGAGTTTAGCGACAGGTTTAATGAGACAAATATACATTTACATGAATTTTCTTTTATGCCTTAATAGCGTTTTGTCAAGATCAGGTTTAAATAGTTGAATAATAGAATAAATAGAAAAAAATTATGACTTCCCTTAGAAAATTCTTGGTTTAGCGCTCGCACATTATCCATACATGATAGAGGGTCTCATTGGGGTACCTCTGAAATCGCTAATCAGAAAAATAAGGCCCAAAAAACACTAAACTGTAAAATTAAGCCCACAAATCGCTAACCAGTAAAATTTAGGCCCAAAAATCGCTAATTATTAAATTTTGTCCCAAAAACCAGTAATCAGTAAAAATCAAAACCTGTCTAGAAGCATTTACGAGGTGGAATAGCGTTTTTCCATCTAATTTGTTAACCGATAAAATGCACCATTCCGCTTTTCGTTAATTTTTCGCCCAAAAATCGCTAAGCAAGTACAGTCATATGGAGACTGGATCAAGTCTCATCGGACAGACTCTGTTCAAATCCTTGCATGTTAAAATACCAGGTTCCCTAGCGAAGGCGCTGAGGATATAACACCACCCGAAAAAGAACCACATGCCCAGTAGAAGGAGTGTGTGTGGAGGGTGGGGGTATATGTTCATTGTTTTCTGGCTACATTATCTACTGATTACTTCACTCCCCCTTCCCCAAGAAATATGCATCAAACATGCCCCCAAAACATTAACAATTTGAGCATACCCCACCCCCGAAACTATTCCCATTCTTAGCATTAACCTTAGAGTGGCCCTAAAATGACCCCCCCCCCCCCTTAAAAAACAGTCCCATTTAGTAGCAAACCCCCCCCCCCCCCCCCCCCCCCCACCTCTCAGAAAAAAAAAATAAGAAAAAAAATCACCAAATGACCACATACCCATTTAGTGCTGCAGCAGAGGTCACCAAAAGTGACATGTACCCATACCGGAAGGGTAACAAGTAGCATCATACATCATTTTAAAGCTTAGAGTGTGCTGAGTTCAATATCAAGTAAACATAAATGCATTTAATGTAGTAGTTAATCCAATTATAATGCCCCCAACAGTTTATAACAGTGAAGGGAATGCAAACGTGCATAAATGTACTTGTTCAAATTTATACGTCTGCATATTTTGATATAGGTTTATTTACAAAAGCTTTAGAAATAACTTGGGCTAAACCTATGTACATGAAATATATCTTTCTATGTGAAGGTGGAAGCACCTTCTCATAACAGGTTTTGCTAGCATTGGATACCTTCATGGTAAGGCGAGACTTGGAGAACTGTCATTTGAATTTATGTTTGTCTGCAGTTTGTGATTGTGGTATTTCCTGATCATACTCGCTTACTTTTTAGATGTCTCTGCTGTTGACAGTGTAAAACAAAAGTTGTCTGGAAAAGTGTGTGAAAAAGCTTTACGAGCTTTGTCATGAGTCAGTTATCATGCCATGCCTCTCCTCACCGTGCTGTTGGGGTGATTGTGGCAGTTCCTGGTCGTCCTCCTAACATTTTCTATACAGTTCTTGAAAGTGGTGCTGCAAGAACAACAGAACTTCCTCTGAAGATGTCCAGTGTCATTTGCATGAGTTCTAAGAGGAATCCTGACTATGAATCAGACACAGAAATGAACATATAACTGTAATTAACCAATACTATCTGGTCATTTTTGTGAAGTTGTACATAATAACCTGCTATCAGAGTTCATGTAAAAGGGAATATCTATTTTTCCAACATTATTACTTTTGGAATGACTCGCTGGAGATAGTATCGCTTACTTTTAAACTATTCCTCTCCCCAAGTAGGCTTTGTCTTTGAGATGTGCATTAGTTTGCAAAGGCGAAACTATTCCCTCTGATGTTTACAGGCAACATATATGTATATCATATCAAATTCTTCAAATGCAGTAAATTCCTGAAGAGGTTGTGAATTGTTTCCATGAAGGCTAATGTACTATAAAAATGTCAGAGGACAAGTTCTATTCTGCCTGGATTAACCGTGTGGTCCAAGCAACAGAGTACAAAGTTTTAATAGGATCTAGAGGAATCAGTGGACTAACCTTAAAAGGCAATTCATTGACTAGGTCACGTGGTTGCTGAGCCAAGCCTGTGACGGCAAAGTACTCAATGATGTTCCACAACTATGTAAGTCAAAGTGCATGTACATGTACAGGTAAACCAAACCAGAGTTGACCTTCACATCATTCTGATACAAAAACACTTATATGATTCTGTTGTAAAAATAATTTAGATGTTTGACAGTTGATTCATTGATCCCCATTTGACACCACAGAGGTCATGCCTCACACTTCTAACAGATTTTGCAACATGCATTTTATCATCCAGGCTTGCTTGGTGCCTTAGACACAGGATGTGAGGAAATAATTCATGAAGGAAGGATTTATAAAGCTTGATGGACAAGACAAACCTCAGAAGATGTTCTATGAACCCAAGCAAAAGGTCAACAATAAGACACTGGCAGACATGCCAAAGATACAGCAATGTAGTTATGAATGATTAGATGATGTGTCTGTGTTTGTAAGCAGCTTGCTCTTTCAGGGAGGAATCTTGTCTTTTGAGAATGCACAAGGAGTCTTAAAATATTTTCAAAAACTATGGCTCGAATCAATGAGCAGATTTCATCCATTAACTCAAAAGCATATCTGAAGGCAAAGTAGCATTATTGAGAAAACAGAATGCATTATCTTTGATTGTATTTGACATGTATAGGGAGAATAGTGTGAATACGCTAGCAGGCCAAAAAAGAGGCAACACCACAATGTGACATAAAATGCTTCTACGAGCAGACATGAAAGTATTAAAAGAATAGAAGAAATTATTTTCCGGAGGCAAAACTAAGGACAAGCTTGTAGCTTATTACACCTACACTGATAAAAGCCAGTTGAACAGAAACATACAATCTTCATTGGTGGTGGACTGAAGGACAGAGCCATCAAAGCGACCAAAGATGAGCATATGGACATCTCAGAGCTATGAAAGCAAACACAAGGCCGTATACATGCCTCAGTTGCTGCAAAATGTCCAAGTACAGATTTTCTTTTTCTTATTGTAACTTCCTCATCATAGATAAAAAAAGAAGCTACAAAGGAGATCTCTCTTACATGTCGAATTGGCATATGATGTTGCTATGAGACGTTATATTCCTGTTAACATCTTATTCATCAGTCTTACATAAGAACAACACACAATATAGACTTATAAAGTCTGATGAGATATGATTTTATTCATATATATGTTTTTTATGTTATTAATATTGAAGTTTTATGTTAACTAACTCTATCCTTCCTCTCAAATACTTTTTCTTCTTCTGCTATCCCATCGTAGATGTTTGAGCCAGCATAAATTAAAATTCTAGACTGGAATACAGCAAAAGATAAGATGTGGAATGGTATTGGTTGGTATGGATTCATAGGCGTAATAACAACATCTATGACTGATATAAGTCTACACACAATACTGATCATAAAATACTGTCTGGCTGGATGGGATATAGGCAGTGCTTTCTTTGGGGTTGGTAAGAAACCCGTTTTCAAATGCATGATTCAAGGTGCACTGAAATTTTAGGGACTGAAATATCTTGGCCATGGGCCTTTATTAAACTGTCAAAAGTTTATTTGCACTCAGTCTGTTGGAGCAATATATGAAAAACTAGACCCTACATCCCTAAACGAGGTAAGCTTAGCAAAGGCAGCAACAAAAGTCCTATCGACAAATAACAGTTTCCATTTGCATACTCTACATTCTACCCGCCCACCCAACAAAATGAATATGGATAAAAGATAGTTGAATACAATAATGACACACTTACTGTATGCATCATACGATGACGAACCATTCAACAGCTGCCCCAAAGCTTTTAAATAACCTTACATGCAATTGCGAGAACAGTATCTGTGACGATTACAGTTACTGTACGTTATACATGTTTTCACAACGATCAACTATATGCACTGACCTAACAACCTAACCTATGAACGCAAAATAGCAGCTCCATGAAAACACATTTTTGTACATTATCCATGCAAAACACAATTAAGTGGTTCGGAATAGAGAATGACATGTGCTTTAACATCACTCTTTGACAGATGGAAGGATAAATACACTACACCTTTATTGCCAAGCATTTAGACCAATTTGACTGTAAATGTCTTTGGTGAAGAACTAATTTTCATGGTCTTTAGGAATTCCACTTTGTCTTAAAAAGTAATGGTGTCTCACATGCATGCTAGTCATTTAAGAGTATGGCAGACACAGCTGAGCAATATAGCTTCATCCTGTTTTGACATGGTTAACGTTATAATAAACCAACATGACATTGCTTCAGAGGGAACGCTGTGTCACACCTGCTCAATTAAAGTCATATATATATTTCTGTCACAGTCAAAATACTGGAACGTAAAAAGTAGGTGAATGTCACAAAGCAAGGTTAAAGAGAAAGCGAAGACAATTACTATACAGCAGTGATTTTGTTACCTGCCCACCATGCATCTTTTGCGCATCATTTTGTCTCTGGGATGCAAAGTTTTATTTTGGTGAGTCCGAGGATGCAATAGTATTGCAGACTTGTCATTAAAAAAAGTATTCTGGGCTCATAAGTTTGTAGTTGTACTCGTTGAAATGGGAAACAGCGAGTCCTAGGACCCATAAGCCAAAAATTGTAAATGAATCACTGTATACAAGGTTTGACACTCTCAACTATCACTGCTGCAGAGAACTCACTTTAATGTAAAGTTTTCACGGACGGACGTCAATTTATATCAAAGTCACTGGAGCGTAAAAAGTAGGTCAAGGTCAGCAGGCCCCACTGTATACTCAAAAAGTATGCAGAGGACAGTAACTATGCAATGTTTAATAACATTTATCATTGCTGCAGAGAAATTCACTTTAATGTAAGTTGTTGACGGACGGATGACTGACGCGAATTTGAACTCCTATGTAACACCCTGTTTAAAAAAAAGCCACACCCTTGCTACAAGCAAGTGTGACAAAATTAATAAAATAGTATAGATTAAATATTTACAATTTCTAACAGTAAAAATCCTTACAAAATTGAACAGGGTTACATGCAGTTGCATCCAGATTAATGTATATGTCAATATCATAGGTTTTCGTGACTTTTGTACTCAATGACCTCATAAAATGTTGAAAACCAGACTGGATATTGTCATTCAATTTCTATAATTATATTTATTCATGTTCCACTCTACAATTTACAAGAAATAGATTTTTATGTGCATATATGAGGTAATACCTGCTTGGGAAGCACACAGAAAACGAATACTAACAATTTAGGGTGGATACTTTTGAAGGGCCGTAAAAAATTTCGCACAAAATTTTGGAAGTGGCATCATGCAGTTTTGAAATGAGCAGACTCTAAGCTTTAATTTGGTATATAGTAGTACTTGTTACCCTGCTGGTATGGGTACCTCTAAAATTAGGCTACTTTTTGCCACATTGCTGCAGCACTAATTGGTTGGGGCGGTGGAGGGGGCTATTTTCAATTTTTTTCGCCTACAGTAAAGTTCTACCGTAGCATCTACTGATTACTCCTTCCCTCAATTATATATATCTAGCATGCACCGCACTGGAGACATACACACACACGCACGCAAAAAATAGCATACCCCTCCCCCAAAATATTCCTATTTTACCTTAACCTTAATGAGAGTCTAAACTGACCCAAAACATCCCCATTCAATGGCAAAATCATGGCAAATTAGCTTATCAGCTTCGGGATCACTGGGGTTAACTGCTTTTCAGTTTATTACAGGAGCAAGATAAAATAGATAACTCTAAACATGCCATGAAATGATGTCCTGCTGCATATATTCAAGTGCACTTCAGGCAAGATCTTATCAAGGAAGCAAACACTATGAACCCTGACCTTCTGATCTCATGTGCGGATCCAGAAAGTTTTTTCAGAGGGGGTCCAAGTTTTTTTACGTTTTTTTTTTTAGTTGACTAGGGGAGAGTGGATCAAAATACCACTACAAGTGGGCCATCATCGGCTCGCCAGCGAAACGCCATTCAGATGGCGTTTTGCTGGCCGGCCGATGGTGGCCCAACACTGAGTGCTGGCTTGTAATCTTTGTGGTTTTACAGGGGATCCAGACCAGTATTGCTAAGAAACCCTATATTTTTGTGATTTTTCAGGGGGGGTCCGGACCCCCTGTCCCCCCTCTGGATCCGCACATGGATCTGGGTCCATATTGTTCGCCATTAGACTACCTAAGAACATTAGCAGATGAGATAGCAGATGACAAACGTTGTGACTTGCGGTAATGAGTTTTAATACATTTTCTTAGCTATAGCAATGAAAGGATGTAGAGCATGATGAGATAACTCAAGGTGACAAGCAAGTTTTCTTCACTGTTGAAAGAAATCACACATGAAATGTCATGCCGTCAAAACAGAAAAATCTTACATGACAAAATCATGTATTTTGTCAGGACGACTAAATCATGCCGTCTAAACACCCCTTTACTCAGGTGTCAATTTCTCCAAGAGTGTCTAGACTCCAGGGCCTCTAATTAGGAAGACTCTCAGGGTGTAATTTGATCTGGCCAGTCTGCAGCCAGACCAAGCCCTTTACACAGATATTAATTAAGACATGCTGATTTCTGCATTTTAAACAATATAAGATTATAAGATAAAAATAAGAATTAAACTTAAACAGTTATTTAAACCTTTAAACTTATGTCTTGAGTGAAAAATATTTAGATTTTAATAAATTTAATTGAAATTCTAATTAAAGAATTTTTAACGTTAATTAGCCCCGTGATAGATGCTCCCTCTCCAACCAAATTTGCTCCCGCAAATTCAAGAATAAATTTAATGTATATATATCTAGTTATTTAATATCACCAAACCTGTTTATTTAAACATTACCAATCAAACTGATCTCCTCTATCACAAGCTGCCTTCATCAGACCTGTGACAAATTAAGTCAGATTTGATTTATTTGTTGGAGAAGGCTCATCTAACATCTTTAAATCAATATTTTACTCAATGTGATAAAACATAATTTACTGCCAGGTGAAATCAAACATAGTAATATACATATGGACAAGAGGGCGCTTGGGCCCTGGATCCCCCACCCGAGTCCTGGCACATGAATAGATGATGTATTGGCCTGTGGCTAAGGGGATATGATTTAAAGATATTTCTATTTTTAGCTCTGGTAGCCATGTTATTCAGCAAAGCTGAACCATTTGATCAAATTTAGTAGAGGGCAACACGAGAACCATTTCTGTGAAATTATTTTGTTTTTGGACCAGTGGTTTAGGAGAAAAAGGTATTTAAAGATATATCTTATCTAGAGCTCTGGAGGCCCTTTTGTTCTGGGGAGCAGAACCATTTGTACAATTTTGGTAGGAGACATCATAAGAAACAATTCTGTGAAATTATCTTTAATTTAGGGCAGTGGTTCAGGAGATGTTGTTTTAAGATATTTCTTATCAAGAGCTCTGGCAGCCCCTCTGTTCAGTGGAGCATAACCATTTTTGCAATTTTGGTAGAAGACATCATGAGGAACAATTCTGTGAAATTATTTTGAAATTGGACCAGTGGTTGAGGAGGAAAGGATGTTGAACAATTTTTCTAATCTAGAGCTCTGGCGGCCCTTTTGTTCAGCGGAGCGGAATCATTGAGCAATTTTAATAGATGGTATCCTGAGGAACAATTCTGTGAAATTATTTTGAATTTGGACCTGTGGTTCAGGAGGAGATCATTAAATGCGTAATGATTATTTTGTTTTCGTACATTGTATGCACTAGAATTTAAATAAATACGTATCCTGCCAAATATTGTCGTAATTTACGTGGTATGCAGGCTTATCTAAAGCCCTGCAACCCTTATATAAGCCAAGTCCCTATTTATGTTTGTATGATAAAAATCACTGCTTCAAAGGGGTCCAAGGTCAAACATAGTTGAACAATTATGGTATATTTGAATTCAAATTATGTAAGAATAAATATTTCTCGTATATTACAGTCAGATCGTATATTACAGTCAGATCGGTCCAAATGGTATGTTTTTTACCAATTTTGACTATGCTGAAGAAATATATAGTGTCTTATATGATCATTTATTGTGTCCCAAGTGTAACGGTTAGATTTAAATTTTACCTTACAACATTTCCATGCTCATTACTCTGTTTTTACATTATTATCATATCCTTAAGTGATGCACATTCAAACAGTATGCTATTGATAATAATTCTTTTTCAGTGATTTATCATTAGATATCACTATAAAATATATTAAAACACGATAGAAATTTAAAATCAATATTTCTGTTATAAAAAGGATGTTTTTCAATGATAAATGCGTCTGTATTTATAACTTTGCTTATGTAATACTTTTCTGAAATGGCTTTTAGCCCCTTCAGAAAATAATAGTAAGACAGTGAATGATGGAAGCACAGGACTATAAAACAAGGATAAATTGTTACACTTGGGACACTTATCTTAAACACCAAAAGACTAATTGTTATTTCAGATATAAAATGTTTTCTTTCTTAAATGGCTTGGCAAATGTAAAATGAAATCACAAGATCCACAATGTGAACTTGTAGTATGGCTCAGCTTCTTGAGCTTGAATGATAATCATATGAAGCATGTTAGTCATAGATAAATGGCACAAAACTACAGACTATTATTAATGCTTATATGCATCAGAATAACCAAAACTTATCATGGAAGGACTTTTTTTATCTGAAATATTAACTTAGGCATCAGTTAATATGTTCTGTCTAACTGTTTTGTACCTAGACAATTTTGAAATACCAATACAGTATATACAGTTTTCTAGAAGTTTCAAACCAGTGTATGACCCTTTTGGTCATCTAGCTTCTCTAAAATACGGGACAGAATATGAGCTACAAAGGAATGTAGAAAAAATACAGTCACTTAAACACAAAATGTTACACTTGGGACACTTTTGGGTCATGATGCTTCTGATTCTAACAGAAATGAATGCACAAATACACAATGATAATTGTATGTTTTCTAAAAGGCTCTAAAATCAGTCGTAACATATAATAAAAACTGGAATTAACAGAGATATAATTGAGCAAATCAGAACAAGGTCTTTTCAAAAATTATGTCTTATGTGTTGCAATATTTTCTGGCAGCAGTTTCCTTGGACTATGAATTTAAGTGTCAAAATGGTTGTAATAAAGAATTATGTTTAGAGATTTCAACACCTCTGAACTTCTCAGTTTTGTAAAATGCTCATCCAAACTTATAAACGTTATATAAGGGTTGGATATAATTTGGATATCATGCGACAGTCTGCGTGCCTAGTTTTAAACCCAATCACGGTTTATAGCTATGGTTTCCTCTTTAATTGCACGACAGTGGGTCAGGCCTCAGACTCTATGACGGCTCTGACGTAAAGCTTTTATCGGTGGGTTGGTGCCTGATGCTTATCTGTAGCTGGACCCACCGTGGCTCAACTTGAGGTTTTCTTTAGCTCTGACTATCTGTGAGTCATGAGCCCTTTTCTTTGTTTCATCATGGAGTGTTAATTTGATTAGGGTGTTTTCCATGATGATACATTGCATTAGTTAGATGGCCTCCATGCGAGCTGAACATTTCTTGTGCTTCAACAACAGCAGAATCTAGGGCGAAGATTTGGTACCAGTAAAATGCATTTAAGCCCCCCGGTGGCTTAGGCTGCTGTCCGTTCTAAGGCGGTGGTTCTGTTGTTGTTGACTTTTTGTTTATTGTTACTCCCATTGTGGGAGTCTGTAATTGTTCTATGTTTTGTTGAACGTTGCTTTATGTCCATTCTAGTATTGCAATCATCTTGATGGGGAAGAGAGAGCTGATTGCTTTGCTTAATTTGTCTTCCTGGTGTCTCGTGATGTTTGAGCGGCTCTTCCTCACGGTGCCACAGGGTTGTCTGCAGTTTGTGATTGTGGTATTTCCTGATCATACTCACTTACTATTTTTAATATTTTACTTAAAATGTCATGCAAAAGCCGTTACACTTGGGACATTTTTAGACACTTAAAGTGCTATAAATTGTAACAAATGCAGATAGTGACTTGAAATTTCCCAGCAATTTTAACATTTACAAGACACATATTCTGGCATAAAATACACACCTGAAAGCCATTTTGGGTTTGCTATGGATCAGTTTTTAAAAAACTTCATTTTTTTTAAAACCGCCCTTGTGAAATTTAAGTCCATATATTATTTTTTTGTACTTTTTAAGGATTTTTATACTTTTTCCATACAAAAAAGTTTTTGTACAAAAGATTGTGCCCAACTATCAGCCCTAAAAATATTGAAGACGTAACCAGAGACAAAGACATTTTTTCTTTTGGCCTCAACCAAAATATATGTTGTGGGTATGCAGAAGAACCTTCTCAACAATACATTCCTTTTGAGCACCCAAAAGCAAATGTTTAAATTTATGGATAAGAAATATGAACACTCAAAACTGTTTATCTGGACCTGTGTGAAATATTAAGAAAGACACCTCTATATCTGGCCTAATTATATTTCACCTCAACTTACCCCTTCCACCAAATCCACCTCCTCTTCCACCACGCCCTCTGCCACCACCTCTTCCTCCACGATCTCCAAATCCACCTCTTCCCCCACGTCCTCCACGATCACCAAACCCACCTCTTTCTCCACGATCACCAAACCATCCTCTTCCACCAAACCCACCTCTGCCCCCACTTGCTCTTGGAGAAAAATCTGAAGGATGAAATAAAAGAATGCAAACTTGTCAAAGCATTGCATGAGTTCCTACCTCCATTTAATTTTTAAGCAGATAGGGTTTATTTTTGGGCTGCGCCGCAAGGTTGGGCGGTCAAAACCAGGGGTGTTTTTAACCGGTTATAGCCACCTCAGTCAATACTCCAAAAGTGGTCAATACTGGCCAATTGAAAAATTGAGTGGTACATTGTGATTTTTTGTGGTCACTTGAAAAATGGGAATTTCTTTTTGGTTTTCATTTTGGAAGTAATAGTTGATCTAAGTGCAAAAACTGTTTGGTCACTGCCAAGGGTACTCATCATGTAAAATACCGCATTACAGTTAAATGTAGCATTTAAAGTGTGATAACTTATGAAATGAAATGTGCCGGACTGCCCATACTATATGTACAACATTGTTTTTTTTATTTGCTTCTTTACATCCCAGTCAACAATTTTTCAGTTATGTCAGGACGTGTTTTCCTGGGTTGAACCAGTACTAAACAGAGGTACTATAAAGTGTCTTGCTCAAGGACACTCAGCAAGTGCCTCCGGTGAAGCTTGAACCCGCAACCCCTCGATCCCTAGTCAAGCACTCAACCACTGAGCCACCGCGCTCGTGGACACAAACTTGGTTGTAACCATTTATGTGTGTTGGTTACCCTTTTCCTGCTACTGCTAGTATCATCAGCTGATAACCTTTGCAAACAGGACAGACAAAATTTTGATCTGATCTGGATCCAAACTGTTTGACACTCTGATGTGTTATTTATAAAAGAATTCTTTGAAAGAGTTGATTTTGGGAAAAATCAGCAGACAACAAAAAAAACTAGAGGACCTGAAGGTCCTGAGGCGCTCACCTGATCTCTTCAATAATGTTAAAATAGGTCAAGGTCAACTACTGCTTATAATAAAACATACTTTGTTTAACCATATATGGGATTGCGGCCATTTTGGTCAATAGATCTAAAACAATTCTAATGAATACCCCCATCAAACAGCCCAGTGATTTCTGAGAAACCAATGTTTAGATAGGTATATGGCAGTCCAAATGAGTGGCATTGGATAAAAGGTCACAGGGCAGCTTGACATTCGGCACTATATAAAACCATTGTCTCACAAGGTTAAACATTTCTTGAAAATATTATGATTTCGTCTTAAACAGTTATAGAAATGAACATACCAAGAATTTTCCCATATAAATTCATTAAGAATCACATTTGACCTTGCCAAAAAGTAGGTCAAGGTCAAGCTAGATTCATCATTTGTGCAAACCTGGTAGGGCACACATCCCCAATGCTACATACCAAGTCCCAAGGCCATTGGCCTTTTGTTCCAGAGAATAAGATATTTAAAGGGGTTTTACCATATATGGGTGTGGTGGCATTGACCTTTGAAACTTATTTATAGCCATTGTTTCATTAGGTTTAACATATCAAGTGAAAATAATGACTTTGGCTTCAACAGTATTAAAAAAAAAAAAAACTTTTCAAAAAATTTCCCATTTAAATGCATTAGGAAGCAAATTTGACCTTGACGTTAAATAGGTCACGGTCAACATAGGATCATCATTTGAACAAACTTGGTAGGCCCCACTACCCCAATGCTACATACCAAGTTCCAAGGTCATCAGCCTTCTGGTTCTGGAGAAGAAGGTTTTTAAAGGGTTTTTACCATATATGGGCGTGGCGGTCATCTTGGTCATGTGACCAGGACCATTTGGATAAACTTTTGTTCCTGCATCCTAAGGAGTCTCCATATGAAATTTGAATTCAAATGGCCTAGTGGTTTCAGAGGAGAAGATGTTTGAAATTGTGGACAGACGGACGACAGACGGACGCCGGAGTGACTGGTATACTATTAGCTCACCCATGAGCCTTCGGCTTAGGTGAGCTAACAAACAACATTACCCTACATTCAAAAAAAGTACCTCTTAAGTATGTCTTCTTTAACCCTTTGTATTCTGATGGATTTTCCTATACATATTGATACAATAAGTATGGGACTGCCCATTGAGTTCTTTAAGGGGTCACAGGTAGAATTTTCTAAATCATATTTTTAGCCTGTCTGACCTAGATATGCAGTGGACTGAAACCATTTGAACAATTTTTTAAGAGGGCCATTTAAGAATCATTCCTACCAAGTTTGGTCAAAATCCAGCCAGTAGTTTAGGAGGAGATGTCATTTGAAGCAATTGTTGACTACGGACGAAGCACATTCAATGATCACAAAAGCTCACCATGAGCCAATGTCTCAGGTGAGCTAATAAAAATGCAAACAAATTTAAAATGAAGAGCTGGCAACTAGTTATTCTATTTATGCATATTTAGTTAGGGCTGTGTGACATCACACAGCCTAAAATGGCTGCCTTCCATGGTTCCCCACTTTCTACTACACAAATATCTGTAACTCCCTTAATTTTAGTAAGTTTTTTATTCAGTTTGCAGCAGATTGCATGATTAAATAAGGGCTTGCATTTCAAATTCACAAGATTTTATTTTGCTGTCCCCTTTAATATGATCATTGGAATACTGACGGTACAAATGAAAATAGAAATCCACTTGTCTGCAGAAAGAATTTATTTGAGATTGAAATAGGAGGCATCCAAAGGCGCTCCCATGGAGAAAAGGTAGAGGCACCAGGAAGCGTTTCTGTGAGGAAATAGGTAAAAGACTCCAATGGCGCTTCTTTGGAGTATTAGGTAAAAACATTCAAACGTGCTTCTGTGGACTAACAGGTTAAAAGCCTTGAAATTTCAACTCGTCTACTCCTACTAACATGTGCCTCAGGCTACAATGCAAGTGAAGATTCATCTCTGCCTACAAAGGCAATTTTGCATGCTTTATTGTCATCAGTCATTTGGAAGGCAAAGGGTTAGGATAAACTTTGTAGCTCTACCAAGCATGATATACACCTACCAAACACTCGAATGCTCAACATCTGGTTGAATATTAAAAACAATTCCTCCAGGAAGAGAATCAAAAATCAGGGAATGTCATGTAACAGACTATGCATTCCTACGTTTGTGGTATAAATTTGAGGTCAGAAAGTTCTCTGTTTTGTCAGATTTACATTTCGCGTAAAATAGGTGTACCAGAAATCGACAGGAATGTGTTTGTCGCGCGAAAAGTAAATATGACCTAATGAGAATACTTTCTGAGCTCGTTTTTATACCACAAAGGCAGGAATCCATAGGCTGTTGCATGACATTCTCCGATTTTCGATTTTCTTCATAGAGCAGTTGTTTTTAATATTCAACCAGATGTTGAGCATTCGAGCGTTTGGTAGGCGTGACTATTGGTCAATATGACAGTTAAAATTACATCTGTAATAACCAATGCTAAAAGAAGCTCAAGTGAGCCATCATGGCCCACTTGTTATTTAGAAAAGATGGAATAAATACGCAGATACCTCATTTATTTGGCTAAGCACAGCATCTCAAATTTCAAAAAATCCGATTTAGTTTACAGATTGATCCATGCTGCTACATTTGCCGGTTCCCAAGGAAGGGAGCTGAACACAAGCTGTGTATCATCTGATGATAACCTTTGCAGACAATTTCGATCCAGATATGGCCTGACAAATACCAGGACTATTCTAGGTCTGAATTGTTTGACACCTTGAAGGTAAAGTAAAACCTGTGCAGGGTTGCCACTCAATATCCATTTCAAAATTCTCTGACTTTTCACTGACTTTTACCTGACTTTCAACCATTTTCCAGACCCTTTTGGAAGGCCAATTTTAGCCATTTTCATCCATTGACTATTCGAAGATTTTGCACAAATATTTTGAACTTGCTGATTTAATCTTTAAAGAAAAATCTTGAACCATAAATATTAGAAACGGAATGTTTCTGAACATAAATTGCTTGCAATTTATGTTCAGAAACATTTCTTTTCTAATATTGCTTGCAAATTATTGAAACTAAAATTTCCAGAAGCCTGTTAACTAGCATCTTTTTAGGAAAATTTTGAAATTCCTTGACTTTTCCATGACTTTTTTCATTTTCTTTTAAATTTCCCTGACTGAAAATGTAATTCCCTGACTTTTCCCTGACCTGGAAAATTTTTCATTTTCCAGAACTTTTTCCCTGACCGTGGCAACCCTGCTGTGTAAACCAGCCACTCAAAAATAGACAAAACAAAGAAGTGTTGGTTTACAGTCTGTAATTTGTGGCATTTCCTGGTCATACTCACTTGCTTTTTAAGTCTACACCATTTTTCAAAACAAGTATAAACTTAAATAAAAAAGCTACATGCACAGTGTGCTTAGCTTTAATATTCAAGCAATCATGGTGTGATCTATTTGATGAAATTTTTCTAAGAGATAAAGATACGGAGAAACTGGATTAGGGAGACTTTTTCTCACAATTCTACCCTTAGCCTAACCCATTTAAGCAAAAAGGACTTGCCTACCCTTATCAGTAGGACAAGTCAATTTCCAACTTTAGGGGTGTTGGGTGGTATTTTTCAACATTCAGTAAGCAAACAGCGAAGATCCTGATCAGACACCACATAATGGGGTGTCAGATCTGGGTCTGTGCTGTTTGCCTCAATCATGCAAACTTTGACACTATACTCCATAATAACGCCTTTGAAATATCATGTACTTGACAATATTTTGGAAAATGGAGCATTTGATCATTTGGAGCAAATGCTCCAATTTCCATAATATTTTCAAAAGTATTCAAATCTTTAATTAAATTTTTCTTGATTTTATTCAATGTTGTCTAAAAAGAGGAAGTGATGTCATGATCTAAAAATAGCCTATGGAGTAAAGGCTAATTGATAAAGACTTACCCTTGACACTTGACTGGGAGGAAGTGTCTAAAGGGCCTGCTCGAATCTCTCTGAGAGCAACGGTACCCGGTCTGTATCTATGCGGTTTCTTGACACCACCTCGCTCAGGAGAGCTCTTCTTGCTTGCTGAGAAAAAAATAAACTTGGCTGTGAATGGTGAATTTGTAAAATATTGAACACAAGTTATCTGGAAAAGGGGCCAGGTAAACAGTGCAGACCCAGATAACTGCTCCTGAAGGGTCTACACTAATAACCATTTCAGGTCAAAAGATTTAATTCTCAATCTCAGCAATATATTGATGCTCAAATGAACCACCTCCACGAGTTGGTTCTTTGAGCCACCAAAACTGATGGATAAAAAAATAATAGAAATTCTTATGCTAAAAAATAATTCTTTATTACAGTAACCAAGTCTGAGACTAGAATGTAAGGCCTTACATCTTAAATGTGCCCAAGATATTTTGATTTTTGTCTTAATTTTTGTGTAGATGCTTTATGACCCAGTCAATAATTTTTCAGTCATGTCGGGAAGATTCCCTGTCTTCCTGGGTTGAACCAATACTAAACACAGAACAAAACATCTTGCTCAAGGGCACATCACAGTGCCTCTTGTGTGTCTCTAACTAGCTACCCTTCGATCTAAAGTCTAACACTCTACCAAGTTCTGGAATCAATATGGCAATGTCTGAAATACCTAAGGCTGTCAGAATCTGACAAAAGGACCTCATTAATAATGCCCCGAATTACAAAGGGGCAACAAGCTGAACTAACCCATATAAGCCTAGCATCCTATTTGTGGGACAAAGGCAAACAGTGCAGTCCCAGATCAGGTATATATATAATGTTTTTGCTATGAGGTGATTCTAGTCACTCAATAAATGATCTGGAAATCAATGTTGTTTACTTTTATGTATGAGGTATAATGCTCCCTATATATGTATGTCAGCATCCTAAAATAATTGAATCTCATTGATGTTCTAAAGTTTCAAACACTACTTCCATTATACCAAAAAGGTATAGACAAGCAGTATTCCCTTTTTGCAATTCTGACTTTCAGCCCTGATCATTAACATTTTATTTGAGAAAAGAAGGAGAAAACGGTTTAAAAGTCAATTATCATATGGGACTTGACGCAAGAAAACCTCAGCTACAGGGACTAGCTAGAAAATTGAAATATCGTTTGTATCAAGTTTAGATATGATACTTTCCAATAAACGATTCACAAAGGGTTCACAGGCTGGTCTGTGCCTTTATTCTTCACAAACCACCGAAGATAGGTTTTCTCACATCACAGCCCATATGACTTCATGTCTGGGATTGATAAAACGCCATGTTCTGAAATCATTAAACCACTAGTGGTTTACAGATGTTAGCAATATTATGAACTGGGGCCCATAACAATTTTGCATGTAATTGGCAAAATATTGATGATTTCACACCAAAAACCAAATTACAAAATAATTTTAACGTCATCTAATAAAAAGATTTTAACATTCCTGCTCCTATATTAGTGAATTATCACTCATTGAAAAAAAAGTGATAAATTGCTCAGCAGGCCTGGCATTTTATCATGTTTCCCCAACTCGTTAATAAAATTCAATAGAACATGAGCACTCATGTAAGATCCTATATGAGTTTTTATCAGTTACCCCTAATATTATCTGAATTGTTTCAACATAACCTAATAAACGTTTCCTATCTCACGGCACGTTACCTTTATCAGGTCATGATGACGTTTCACTTTTTGAATGGCATCGCTAATGATGCTGAATCAACACAAAAATAAAAAAATATGTCATAATCGCTAGTTTGAAGAGTGTTCAACTATGGGTAAACTGATAAATAGAATACCAGGTTCGTATCCTTTGGTATCGAGTTTACCACACTCGGCAAGCCTCGCGATGTCAACAAGCGTTCTCAAAGCCTTGCCTGGTAAACTTGATATCAAATACACTCACCTAGTATTCTCTATATACGAGCTTTAAAAGTACCTGTAATAAGAGATCTGTCTGCCTGAAGAACCAAATTGGCATTGGACTTGTACTCATATTGACCAACTTGAGAGGAAGCAGTATCAGCAGTTAATCTTGGTCTTGAATCCAATTCCATACTATATCCGTCTTTAGCCTCTCTTGTTAGGGAATCTGCAGACAGTTGTATCGGTGTTGGCATGTCTCGAGCACCCTCCCATCTGGAAGACTTTACTTTCTGAATTTCAGACTCCCATGTAGGATGATAGGGCAGATTTGATGTTGTTGCAGTCCCGGGCTGTGGTTTGTTTTCGCAAGTGTAAACTTTCTCTGGAATAGCAAAACTTTGTTGTTGTTGTTGTTGTTGCTGGGATTCTGTAGCAGTTGAGCTTAAAATGTAATTTGGTGTAATTGCAATAGAAGAATAACATGGTTGTTGTTGCTGTTGGGGTTTTTCAGCATATGCTGGTGAGGTTGGACTGTAGCTAGGTGCAGCTGGAGAATAACTAGGTGAAGTTGGAGAATAACTAGGCGATATAGCACTCATAGATGTTGTCTTAGATGGTTCAGAGAACCTGAATCCAGATCCGGCATAAACGTTAGAAGCCTTGATTTCCCTTTTTTGTCCACCCTTTCCCAAACCTTTTCCTCCTTCCCCCCCTCGTCCTCGAGTCCTTGGTGCTCGTGTCACAACATGTTTCACCTTAGAATCAGCTAATTCTTCTGCAGAATCTGAATCTGATGAACTCTCCGACTCACTGGGGACAGGGATATGTTCCGCTACAGGGGCACTTCTACGTGCTGCCCAATGGGCGAACTCTGGTTTTGGAGCTTCATCTTCTTTCGCCTTTTTCTTGTGTTCAGCTTCAGAATCTGCTGAAGAACTTGAAGAGCTTGAAGAGGACTCTGAACTATCTACAGTTATTGCCCTCTTCCCTTTTAATGCAATCATAGATTTAGGTTTACCTTTTGGAGCAATAGTAGCTGGACCTCTATCCTTATCTGATAGCTTGACGGAACCTTTACTACCGCCTTTACCACTCGCTAAAGATGCCGTCTGTCCCTTCAGAGCATCCGAATCTGCTTTAGGGGCTGGACCTCCAAATACCTTTCTGTGCACAATGGAAAGTCCTTTGTCATCTGATTCCTCTGTTGAGTCTGACGAGGATGTGCTCGAAGTTTCAGCATCATCACTGGGTAGTTTAACAAGACCTGCCGCTGGAGCACTCTTCCTAGAGGCTTTTGTATCTATCACTGGTGCTTTACCCAGAGCTGTAATTTTTGAGGATTCTTCTTCCTCATCAGAATCTTCTTCCTCCTCCTCCTCATCATCATAATCACTTGCTGTAGGTGTCCTAACACCTCCAGTAGCTGGAGCACTCTTTCTAGCTGCTTTTGTAGCTAACTGTTTTCTTGGGGCTTTACCTCCTGTAGAGTATCGAGCTGTGTGTTTTGTTCTTCCTCCAAATTTTCCTGTATACACTACACTCTCAGCTACAATATCACTACTCATTGGTACCATACCACTACTCTCTGGTCCTTTTCCACTAATTATAGGTCCTTTACCTTTGCTGACTGAGGAACCAGTGTTTTCCATACTTTTAGGAAATGCTGGAGATATCTCTGTAGTAGTGTCAATGTCAAAGTCATCATCATCATCTGGAAGAGCTACTAAGCTCTGAGCTTCCAATTCTTTCTCATATTTTGCTTGAAGATTTTCATCCAATTGGATTTCTGGTGGAGCAAGAGCAGGCATTAATATATTATCTGAGGAAAATTCAGGAGGCTGATTTACAGGATAGGAAGGAAGTGAGCTGGCTTCGCCAAAAGAAAACATATCTAATTGGTTAGCAGCTCCAAAGGTTAATCCGGTGCTTGACTCAGCATTGTTAGTTGTGCCAAAGGAAAACCCAGAACCAGTGTCGGCTGAGCCAAACTTGGAACTCGGTACATCAACTGGTGCTCCAAAACTAAAACCACCGCCAGATTGTTGTTGGGGCCTGCTGCTGCCGCCAAAGGAAAAACCGGTACCGGTGTCGGTTGAGCCAAACTTGGAACTCTGTACATCAACTGCTGCTCCAAAACTAAAATCACTGCCAGATTGTTGTTGGAGTATGCTGCTGCCGCCAAAGGAAAAACCGGTACCGGTGTCGGTTGAGCCAAATTTGGAAGTCTGTGAATCAACTGGTGCTCCAAAACTAAAACCACCGCCAGATTGTTGTTGGGGCATGCTGCTGCCGCCAAAGGAAAAACCAGAACCGGTGTCGGCTGAACCAAACTTGGAACTCGGTACATCAACTGGTGCTCCAAAATTAATAAAGCCGCCAGAATGTTGGGGCATGCTGCTGCCGCCAAAGGAAAAACCAGAACCGGTGTCGGCTGAGCCAAACTTGGAACTCTGTGCATCAACTGGTGCCCCAAAACTAAAACCACCGCCAGATTGTTGAGGCATGATGCCTGTACCACCTGTGAAAGCAGAACTATCAGTCGATAGAAAGAGGGAGTCCTTGGTTGAATGCAGCTGGGAACTCGGTGCATTAGCTGGCGCTCCAAAACTAAAACCACTGCCAGACTGTTGGGGTGCCTTGCTGGTACCAAAGGTGTAACCAGAATCACCTGTCTTTGTACCAAACCCGGAACCAGGAGCAGAGCCAAACAATCCACCACCAGAAGTGGCACCGAAGCCAGAGATGGCAGTCACATTGGAGGTGTTTGCAGCGCCAAAAGGTGCAGAACTCATTTGTTTTCCAAAGCTAAAGCCAGAGCCAGCAGGCATTTCCAGTGATTGACCAGATTTTGTTCTTGCATCTCGGTCTCCATCTCTGTCTTTATCTAGGTTCGATTTTGAGAGACCATCAACGTTGACACCTTGTGTACTTGGCTGAAAAAAACAATACCATAGGTCAAGAAGTAAAATTTTGATTATCTTCTAAATCCATATGTTTAACCCTTTACTTCATAGGCTATTTTTAGATTATGACATCATTTTCTATTTTTAGACAACATTGAAAAAAAAAACTCAAGAAAAGTTTTAATAAAGTTTTGAATACATTTGAAAATATTATGGAAAATAGCAAATGCTCCATTTTCAATAATATTTTCAAATATATGATACTTCAAAGGCATCTAAAGGCATTATTATGGAATAAGGGTTAAACATATGCTTTTGGTGTGCAAAAGAACTGCCTCATTGAGGTGGCTCTTTCGAGTACCAACAACATATGTTTGGCTTAGAATTTTTTTTTCAATCATGCACTCTTATCTGGAGGCCTGAACAACATACTGTATTTGACCTAAAAGTGCACATGCTCTTAACCCTTTACTGCATACGCTATTTTTAGATCATGACATCATTTTCTAGTTTAAGATAACATTGAATAAAAATTAAGTAAATTTTTGAATACTTTTGAAAATATAATATTTCTAAAATTTTGCTGGTTGCTTTTCTTTTATTGTCTTACGGATGTCTTGTTACTGTAAATGTTGTGACTTCCTCCTGAAGCCGTGGGTTGGTATGCGTTGTGTGATTGTGGTATTTCCTGATCATACTCACTTTTTTCTCTATAAATTAAACCAAACTTTCACCATGTGACAGGCTTGGTAATTTGGAGCTAATGGCATAGGGGGTCTAGCAGGATGCTATTTTGAATCTAAACTAGTGCTCCATCATATTTTATAGTCATTAACTCAGCAGGGCATCAGATTTTTTTCAAGATTGGTGGGCCAATGTGACCCATGGAGGAAAAAATGATGGGTCATTTTCTGAAATGATGGGCCCAAGCATATCAAACTAACCACAAGTATACTTTGCTTACACACTGACACAGACAGGTGTATGCATATATGTATATTGACTATATACAGTAAAACCTGTCTTAAAAGGCTACTTAAAAGAGAAGACCAATTATCGCTTAATGCAGGTCAGAAATATTGCAGAATGCTCAAAGGGGAGCATTCTGCAATCCTTAAGACATGTATTACTGTATTGACAACTGTTTTGTGGATGCAGTAGACTCACTGTAAGATGATTTCTTTTTACTAAAGTGGGATTTTTTCACAACTAAAAAGGATGGGTCCACTGGGCCCACTGCCGTTTATAATTTCTGCCAAAAAAGCTTGAAAAAGTGGGAGAAAACAACCATCATGAGCCTGTCCATGTAGGATAGAGAAATCTCACCCTCAGGGAGCCTCATCACTTGTTAAATTTTGACTGCTCAGGTGATTGTTTGTTTTAATTCTTTACGTCCCATCAACAATCTTTCAGTTATATAGGGACAGGTCTTCCTGGGTTGAACCAGTACTAAGCTAGGATAAATGTGTCTTGCTCAAGGACCACAACACAGTGACGCCGGTGAGGCTGGAACCCGCGGCCCTTTGGTCTCGAGTCAAGCACTCTACCACTGAGCCACTGCGCTCCCCTCGGGTGAGATATCTCTCATGATGGATTATTATTATCTTTAGCTATTTGTTGTGGGTACCCAAGGGAAAGGTCTTGATAAGAATGGTACCCAGATTACTAAATTTTTGAAATAATTCTGCTCTAGCACTGAAATGATGAGTAATAATTCACTGTTTGGAGGTCAGTTGTAAAGAAGATCAAATCACAAGCGCACAGCGCAAATTTATCTTCGTACAACTGACCGACAAACGGTGAATTATTACTCATTAATTCACATATTAGAGCTGATATATTTTGATTCTAAATTACAATAAACGACGAAAACACATTTGAAAATTCAGCTTCTTCCAACTTTCTGCCCATTGCACTGAAGAAATCCAGCAATAGTTGGACTGTTTCGCATACATTTACATGTATTTGATACGTCTTTCAAGCGTCAAAACGATGTATAACTGACATTATTTTGCAATGGCAAATGACGTCAGCTAGTGCATGCTTTCCTTTCAAAACTGTGACTTCGTTATTTCATATATCACAATTTTTTAGCAATGGCTATACAGGCGATGTGTGTTAGAATTCTTAATACAGTAAAACCTGTCTTAAGCGGCCACTCAAAAAAAGACAAAACAAAGACCTTTATGACAAATGGTAGCTTAATGAAGGTTGAAAGTATTGCAGAATGCTCCCCCTGGAGCATTCTGCAATACTTTTGACCTGCATTAAGCGATAATCGGTCATGAAAACTAAATTTTGGGCTTCTTTTTGAGTGTCCGCTTAAGACAGGTTTTACTGTAATTCACAAAACATATGTTGTGGGTACTTACAGGAATCACCTCAGAAGGAATGGACCGACGAGCTGTCTGTCTAGTCCTGGTGCCGCCGACAGATTTCCCAGCAGTCTCTGTGGTTAATGTGGGGCGACTTTCGAACGAGTCAAACATGAATGCTTCCGGCTGTGCTTGTCTCATCTCTCCCCACATTGTTCTCTCAGACTGAGGTGGCTCAGGGATTGACATTCTGGCTGTCTGCGAGGTCCAGGCCCCTCTTCTATGGATTTCACTTGGATCTGGTTTAGTGACTTGATCTGGTTCAGTGACTGGGGTTGAAATGCGAGCAGTCTGGCGAGTCTTTGCACCTCCTCGTTTTGGACTATTTAGTAGCAAAAAGAAAGGAGAATTATTTTAACGCATAAAGCACCACCTATAATTTGCAGCAGATGACAATTTCAAATTTTGCAGCTGTTTCAAAAATAACAAATAAGGCATGATATTTCATGAAAATCCTCTGCTGGCAGACGATTCTCATGTAATATCATTCCTTACTTTTTAGAAAATTAGGAAAGATGTCGCAAAATTTGTTGTCTGCTGCAGTTGTGACTGGCGCTTTAAGGGTTAATTCTGGGATAACTAATCAGTAAGTAAAATATAGCAAGAAGTGAGCAAAGCTCACATACTCCCGGCTGTAGCCATCAGAGGTTATAAACTTTCAGAGAAAAGACAAAATTGTCAAAGATTTCATAATCCTAAATCAAGTGGTTTCTGAGAAACTTTGAGGAAAAATGTCCTTATGTGTTATATAAGAGTGACAGAAGGAAAAATTGAAAATTTGAAAAAAGAAGGCAAAATGAGGGTTAGCACCTTAATTTTCATTTACACAATACACTTTGCCTACCTGAAAGTGTACACAAAATTTCATAATCCTAAATCAAGTAGTTGCTGAGAAAACTCTGACAAAAAATGCCCTTATGTGTTATATAGGAGTGACAGAAGGAAAAATTGAAAAAGAAGGCAAAATGAGCTTTAGCATCTTTATTTTCATTTACACAATACAGTTAGCCTACCTGAAGGTGTACACTAAATTTCAAAACACTGGCTCCAATAGGAGCCGAAAGATCTGCGACAGATATTTTCATTGGAGAGAAAGAAAAATGAATAAATAAAGAGACTGATAAGCAATATGTGGCTGTTCTTTTGTAACACAATACAACTAATCACTATCAAGCTTTGTACCAAATTTCAGAATCCTAACTCAAGTAGTTGCTGAAAAATCTTTGACAGAAAAATGTCTATATGTATTATATAAGAGTGAAAGAAGGAAAAAATGAAAAATTGAAAAAAGAAGGCAAAATGAGGATTAGCATCTTAATTTCCATTTACACAGTACACTTTGCCTTCCTCAAGATGTACACAAAATTTGAAAACACTGGCTCCAATAGTAGCTGAGAAATCTGTGACAGAAATTTCCATTGGAGAGAGAGAAAAAATGAACAAATAAAGGGAGTGATAAGCAATAAGTGGCTGTTTTTTTGTTACACAATACAACTCATCACTATCAAGCTTTGTACCAAATTTCAGAATCCTAACTCAAGTAGTTGCTGAGAATTCTTTGACAGAAAAAAAAGTTTACAGACAGACAGACAGACAAACAAACATAATTACAGAAAAGGCAAAAACTATATACCATACTATATATAAATATTAATAACACTCATAATAAAAGTTAAAAAATTAAAAAATCCCAAACTTTAAAAAGAAAACAATTAAACATTTAGGCTCACTACCGACACCTGAACAATCCCCCCACCCCCTAAAAAAAGACTTTCTTCATCTTTGTAATTTGCTGTATCATGTTTATCAATAATGATATAAGACATTAAAAAATAAATTTCACCGTTAAGTATTTGAGCTATGGCTCTTCAAAGACATGCATAATACACTTTTTCTCCAAAAATGTTCATGGTTGATGTAAGAGATAATCAGGTCTATGGTATTGTAGCTGATGATTATGGAATATTGTGAATTATTGCATAAGAATGGCTTAAGTTAAAAAATAGTTCAAACAGTTGCAAACACACATTTTTGTTGTTGATATATACTGAACAAAAAAAGTTAAGGAAATCTCAGAAAACCATGTATCATAGGAACACCAAAGCAAACAATTTTCATTTATTTGTTTAGATACATGTCATCAGTTGAGTAAAATGTTTACTTTTGTTTGCTAGCATGAATGCCTTTGTTGTGGCACAGTGTCAAGTAACCCAGGGGTCAAAGTCATTTTTCGCAAAAAATGACTAAAGAGTATTCCCTCATAAACACATGAAAAACATGTACGTTTTCAAAAATTGAAATGCAATTCCTTTAAATGTCACATGAAATTAACTTGATAGCCTTAAACATCACATTGCGAAGATGAGAATGCCTTCATGAGTAACGAAGGTGTCCCAAGTCAGCAACAGACTAGGACTAGCACCGGTTTTGCATACATACTCTGAATACTGGTGATTTGGTGCTGAGGGGTCAGCATCAATATCTCATGCAACACTGCATCGAGAGGCTGGGGGTTTCTTGATGCCATTATTACTCTGTGCCAAAATGTCATAGACCTGTTAAAATTGTAGACATGTCTGATGAGCGAAATGACCAGTCAATGCGCACAACATTGTTTTTGCTGATTCTAGTGAGGTGTGTTCTGACATTGTCATCCTAGGCCTGGTACTGTCACTGGTTTTCACACAAAAAGGCAGGACAACAGACTTCAACGCCCCATCCAATGTACACTTGACTGATCAGGTGTCCCTCTATAACCACCAGATCTGTCGTCCTAGGTTTTAAACATCCCTATCTCCCGATGAACCTGGCGAACGTTAATGTCTGATAACCTATGTTTGCTTCGTAAATTGAATTTTTGCGAAAAATGGAGTGAAGACCAGTCAAGTTTGACATGGATTTACTAAGCTGCTATGTGTGCTACAGACCCAGATAAAGCGTTATTTTAAAGAAAAATGGTCACATTGTACTATTGTGAAATTCAAAAGTCTTTAAATGTTTTAGATCTTTTGTCATAGCCCCTCAAACACAATTTCCTTAACTTTTTTTGTTGAGTATATAAAGACAATTAAAGAAGTCATCGAAATATATCACAAATGTAGGTTAACTCAATATTGGTTCAATATTTTGGGGTATTGATGCATTCATAAGGCATATTTTATTGATATTTTCACCTCAAAATGCAAAATCAAGGGCAGTAACTCATATTTGATGCAAAATTTTAGATCAGTTAAGTTAACAGACATAAAGGTGTATCCACCTAAATATCTTGTATATGTTTTTGCTGCAATCTGATCCTTAGTGAGCAAGTTATTGGAGAAAACTACAGCTATGTGCCGAACATGCCTGAGACCAAACTAGCTCCGGTCTCCCCTACTTTCCAATAAGCCAATAATAAAGGCACTGATCAGACTGCGCAGAGTCTTGTGTCGCAGAGTCTCGCGTTGAGACCCATATTATTCTAACTTTTTACTACGTAAGTTAGTGCAAAAGGTAAAAAAGTGCAAAAGGTATCCTATTCAATACTGTTCCATGGGTTCTGTAGTTTTATTATGCATGTGCGTTCCATATAATATTTCCCTGTTGATTCTTTTCCTTTTACAATGTACTTTGTTCTGCCTAGATTTCTGATCGCTGTCTGATTGAGTTTCTTCGTTTTTACAGATGGACCAACCAGGGACATAGGTTTAGATAAGCAAAAATTTTTAGCGTAAAATTGTAAATATCTTCTTACCTGTCAGTTTTAACATATTATTGGGTGCTCAAAAGAATCGTCTCATTGAGACGGTTCTTTTGAGCACCCACACCATATGTTTTGGTTGAGAAATAAGAATTTTTTTTTTGGTACACACTCTTAACTAAAGGCCTGAGGGAAACAAAATATCTCTGCCTGGGACCAAACCTAAACATTTTTTGTATTTTGTACCACTGTTCTGTGTTTTTGCACTACTGTTCCATTTTTTGTACCATTGTTCAGTTATTCATGAGGAACAAAAATGGAACAGTGTGTTTTGTGCCACTGTTCTGTATTTTTGCACTACTGTTCTGTTTTTTTTTTGTACCACTGTTCCAATATTCATAAGGAACAACGGAACAGTGTGTTTTTGTACCACAGTTATATGTTTTTGTACTAATGTTCAGTTTTTTTGTACCATTGTTCCGTTATTATCTCCACACTTCTTTAAAACTAGAGGACCTGAAGGTCCTGAAGCGCTCACCTGATTTCCTTAATAATGTTAAAATAGGTCAAGGTCAATTTAGGCTTATTATTTAAACATATTTTGTTTTACCATATATGGGCATGGTGGTCATTTTGGTCAAGTGACCGAAAACAAATATTATATTTATATTGTTATTCTACTGAATACTCCATATGAAATTCGAGTTCGAACAGCCCAATGATTTCTGAGAAAAAGATGCTTAGATAAATATGTGGCAGTTCAAAATTAGTGGCCTTGGATCTTTGGTGCTGATATAAAACCAGTGTTTCATTAGGTTTAAAATTTCTCGCAAGTATTATAATTTTCGATTAAAGTTATAGAAAAATGAACATTTCGAGATTTTTCCAATATAAATGCATTAGGAATCAAATTTGGCCTTGGCGTAAAATAGGTCAAGGTCAACCCAGATCCATCATTTGTGCAAAACCTGGTAGGGCTCACATCCCCAATGTTAAATACCATGACCCAAGGCCATTGGACTTTTGGTTCAAGAGGAGATACTTAAAAAGTTTTTACCTAATATGGGCATGGTGGCCATCTTTGTCATGTGACCATTAACATTCATTATCAATTAACTCCCCTCAACTCTAAGGAGTCTCCATATGAAATTTGAGTTCAATTGGCTTAGAGGTTTCTGAGAAAATGATGTTTTAATTTATTGATGGGACTCCAATAAGGGACATTGGCCAATGTCAACCTTGACCTTTGGAACTTATTTATTGCCATCTTCTCATTAGATTAAACATATCAAACAAGAATAATGACTTTGGCTTCAACAGTTTTCAAAAAATCAACTTTTCAAAAGAAAAAAAATCAATTTAAATGCATTAGGAAGCAAACTTGACCTTGATGTTAAGTAGGTCAAGGTCAATCTAGGATCATCATTTGAACAAACTTGGTAGGCCCCACATCTCAAATGTTACATACCAAGTCCCAAGGTCATCACCCTTCTGGTTCTGGAGAAGAAGATTTTTAAAGGGTTTTACCATATATGGGTATGTCAGCCATCTTGGTCATGTGACCAGAACAATTTGTATCAATTTTAGCTAACTTATCACAAGCAGTCTTCAAATGAAATTTGAGTTCAATTGGCCTAATGGTTTCTGAGAAAACTATATTTAATACATTGATGGAACTCCAATATGAGCGACCTTGGCTAAAAACGCCAAAGGTCAACCTTGACCTTTGAAAGTTATTAATAGCCATTGTCTCATTAGCTTGAACATATCTACTGATTATAATGACTTTGGCTACAACAGTTTTCAAAAAATCATCTTCTTAAAAAAAATTCCCATTTAAATGCACTAGGTAGCAAATTGACCTTGACGTTTAGTAGGTCAAGGTCAACCTAGGACAATAATTTGAACAAATTTTGTAGGCCCCACACCCCCAATGTTACATACCGAGTCCCAAGGTCATTGGTCTTCTGGTTCTAAAGAAGAAGATTTTTAAAGGGTTTTAGCATATATGGGCATGGTGGCCATCTTGGTCATGTGACCAGGACCATTTGAACAAACTTTTGTTCCCCCTTCCTTAGGAGTCACCATATGAAATTTAAGTTCAATTGGCCCAGTGTTTTAAGAGGAGAAGATGTTTGAAAATTTGGACGGACGCCAGAGTTACTGGTATACTATTAGCTCACCCATGAGCCTTCGGCTCAGTTGAGCTGATAATACTTACACACAATTGGTAGATAATGTTACTTTCAGAACACCGGAGTGACTGATATACTAAAAGCTCACCTCGGAGCCTTCAGCTCAGGTGAGCTAAAAAGTGATAGGGATATTACAATCGCCTCTGTCTGTCCATCACGCTATCTCCTCCTTAACCATTGGACGAAATCCAATCAAATTTGGCGTGTGAGTTGCTCACATGAATGGGGCCTGCTACTGCACATTTTTTTGCCCCGCCCCCATGGGGCCCTGGGGAGGAGCCAAAACGTCCAATATAATTCAATATCATAAAATTTCAATTACAAAGTTAATTTCAAAGATTTTTCAACCAAACTTTGTGTGTCTTCTCACAAATGAAAGATATAAAACATATCAGATGGGATTTACATTCAGTCACCTGGGTCATGCCCAAGGGGTCGGACTTGGGGGTACCATTCATAAAATACTGATAATGATAAAATTTATAACTGTTTACGTCATTATAAGTGTTCCGTGTTTTAGTAGTTTCTCCTTTATCAATGTTCGATGTTTTAGAATTTTGTCTCTAGTCATCATTCCATGTTTTAGCAGTTTCTCACACGTGTTTGCTCCTTTAATTAGTACTTGAAATCTTCGTTTCATTCCGTTCTATTTCATGTTTTAGTAACAACCATTAGAATGTGACAAATACTTTGGTACAAAAATTATTTGTATTTGCTAAAAAAAAATTCGTTTTTGCATTTTCAATACCTTCTTTTTCAGTGGGTGAGACAACACAGGTACATTTATCCCATAAAAAGTATAAAATAAAAAGAAAATTAATTTTTATTTTGTAAATACCAAATATATTTCATCTCGTGAGATGAAAACATCAGAATTTCATAAGTGTGCAGTATTCATGAAAATTCTATTGTTTTCAAGACACTCGATGAAATATATTTGGTATTTACCTCTAAAATGTAAATATCCTCTAATATTTACATTTTAAAAGGAGTCCTTTAATGAATCTTTAGATTTTTGAAACCGTTCATAGCCTCATGAATTACACAAAATTTGATTGAAAGCTGCCAAGATCACTTCCCAGTGCAATTCGCTTCAAACATCAAATTCATTCGCCAGATGTGACACTGGTGTTGTGATTGACAGCAAGTCACACCCGAGGGGCAAAAGCAAAACAAGCTCCTTGTTTGCTCAATTGGCTGTCTGTGTTCACACTTTTCCGTTTTACACTCTGACTAAACCCTTAATACGATTATACTTTAAATGCAAAACTGTTTTAATTCCTAAAGTAAAATAATTTTCATATTTAAGATATCTATAATAAAATGTAAATATAAGTAATAGATTCAATTTTTGGAAGGTTCATGGAATCATGAATACTTTGGGTCTCCTGCAAAGTTAATGTGAATGCCAAAGGGCTTCACTTACTTTGCAAGAGACCCGAAGTATTCATGATTCCATGAACCTTCCAAAAATCGAATTCATTTCTTAATTGAGTTCAGTTTTACCTGCTGTGAGAGTCACCATTTCCACGCAGTCGTAAAACCATGTGAAATGTCAGTTCAGATAGGCCTTCACCTGCAACACATAATTTGAGCCATGACATGTGATTTCCAACAATGTGGCATTTTGACAAGCGTAGATTTAGATGAGTCTGTGCAGCCTCCTTTTAAGCTTAGAAACCCTAAATAATGTTCAGTCGTTAGCTTAACACTCATAAAATATTGAAGCGATTAGCAAAGGCTCTGATCAGACTGCGCGTATGCGCAGGCTGATCTGAGGCTTTGCTGGTCGCACATACCACATTGTTGGAAAACCCATGACACCGTTCATTTGAATTTATGCTTTAAAGTGTAAATTTCATTTGTGTTATCCCAGTCAACAAATTTTACATCATTTCCAGGCAATTTCTATGCTAGTCATTCGCAAGATCAGGGGCCACTAACTCGTAGACATCTCAAGTTGACCAATACTCACTTTCTGACTACAATTCTTTCCAGTTAACAAAAATAAAGGCACTGATCAGACTACAAGGTTGTGCAGGCTGTTCTGTGCCATTGTTTTTTGCTTGTAACAAATATGTTCTTAAAAGGGTATCCCTTGTAAGCAAAGGCTGCACCAAAGAACTGAAACTAGAGTGTGCACATTTCTTGGGCCAGACTAGCTAGTTTCTGCCATTTAGGCTTCATCAGTGACCCTCTAATAGTCTCAAAGTTCCACAATGAAACAGTGTGTGTGTTGGAGTGGCTTAAATAGATCCGTTCAGGAAGCTATGAACAACATCTCAAATGTAAAGAGGTTTTCTCGAGGCGAGGTCCCTTATTGTTGATATTGACAATTTGAGCAACCTTTAGTCCAAAAAATAAGAGCAAAACATCCAAAATTAATGCTGCTTAAAAAAGTAGCTGTCCGACTTCCTAAGCAGGGGACTTTGAGGGCCAAGAGCTATAGCTCATGAGTATGTCGAAAACTCCGATCAGGCTGAAGTGTGCTAGACATCTCAGTAGTCCCTCGGCTCATATGCATTCAAATGAACACTACCGAGGGCCCTCCTTATGGTTTGGGAACAAGGAAAAAGACATTGTATTACCAAACCCCTTCCCCCAATGGTTTTGGAAACAGGGGAAAAGACATTTTGTTCTATTTTCGGGATCAAGCCAACAATGGAACTTGTATTCACTTCAAGAGCATCATAACTGATCTTCCCAACAGCATTTAACTATTCTCCATAGGTACTATATGTTCCTTTGATTCCACTTTTGGGGCTTATGTTGATACATGTTCTCTGTGCGAACTGCAATATCAACATGATATGTTCACCAACTTGTATTTTCTTCATATGTGTTAAGATACATGATCTATATGTACCCTTGTTTCCCTTAGAACAATACCCTTGTTCCAATGGTCTTCCACTCCCCAATCATTTTGACCATAACATAAGATGACCTATAATTACCAAATACAAACATACATAAAGCAATATACAAGTACATACATGTGCATGCTTATCTGCTACATGCGTACATGCATGGATCCAGGAATTTTTGCCAGGGTGCTGGGTGGTCCGAGCCCAACTGGTAGACAAGAGCCCTCACAATTTTTTTAGTCCTCAACTTATTTTACAGTGGGGGGCCTAAAGGGTATTTCAAAGAAACTATAATTAATTCAGAGCCAAGGCAGGGGGGGGGGTGGGGGGGGGGGGGGGGGGAGGGGGTTAAAAATTTCAGGCGGTCCAACCTTTTCCAAGGTGATGGGGGTCCAATTGCTTTTTTCTATAAACCTATAGAACTTGTTTTTTTCCAGGGGGTTCCCGGCTCCCTGCCTCCCCCTGGATCTGTACATTGCCTATGTGCACATGTCCATGTCTGTGGCCTTTTGAAATCACCAAAATACGAAGCATCCAGTAAGTTCTTCAAAGGCATAGGGGTTCATGGTCATTTAAAATATTTTGTCGCCAAAATCATATTTTTGTTATTACGATCGTTCTGGGAAGTTTCTGGTAACCACTAAGACGACACTAAGTTGACTCTATCATAACCATAACTTTACAATGATCTTAAGTTGTCTCCGTAAATTAAGGAGCGTACTAGCTAGTGGCCATTACTGTTAAGGTGAACTTAAGTTGAACTTAAGGTGATCTTAAGGCAATAGATGTCTCTACCAGTTAGTGGCCCCAGGACTTTAGTTAAGAGTGTGTAACAAAAATTTAATTTTGCTATTTCTCAACCAAAATATATGTTGTGGGTACTCAAAAGAACCTTCTCAATGAGACGGTTATTTTGAGCAACCAAAACATATGTTAAAATTGATGGATAAGAAAATACTTACAATTTTACGCTGAAAATTTTTGTTTCTCTAAACCTGTGCAAGATACAGAATTCCCAAAAATTCCTGAAACTTTCAACTTTTTCAAACATAAAATGCAGATGAAAATAAAAAACATGCAAAATTAACAAGCATGTAGTGTTATGGGCACGGCACTCTCACCTATATATCTACATAAAGTAGATTTCGCATAGCTTCTAGTTTATATATAATCTCTGACAACTGCCTCAGAGAGTCAACTCTTTGGCTCAGTGGTTAGAGCATTGGTCTTGTACCGGGGTCGCCTGGGATCGATTCCCAGCGAAGACACGCAAATTTTTTCAGCTATGCTTTACATTGTTACGGCTATCATGTAGTAAGATGGGGGCTCACGTCCTGATTTGGACATTTGCTTTCCGTCATCAAAAATGATGACTTCTTTGAAAAGGGGGAGTGTTATGGGCCAGGCACTCTCACCTATATATCTACATAAAGTAGATTTTGCATAGCTTCTAGTTTATGATCAATCTCTGACAACTGCGTCAGAGTCGTCTCTTTGGCTCAGTGGTTAGAGCATTGGTCTTGTACCGGGGTCGCCTGGGATGGATTCCCAGCAAAGACATGGGAATTTTTTCAGCTATGCTTTACATTGCTACGGCTATCATGTAGGAAGATGGGGGCTCACATCCTGATTTGGACATTTGCTTTCCGTCATCAAAAATGATGACTTCTTTGAAGAGGGGGAGTGTTATGGGCCAGGCACTCTCACCTATATATCTACATAAAGTAGATTTCCCATAGCTTCTAGTTTATGATCAATCTCTGACAACTGCGTCAGAGAGTCGTCTCTTTGGCTCAGTGGTTAGAGCATTGGTCTTATACCGTGCTCGCCTGGGATCGATTCCCAGCGAAGACACGGGAATTTTTTCAACTATGCTTTACATTGTTACCGCTATCATGTAGTAAGATGGGGGCTCACGTCCTGATTTGGACATTTGCTTTCCGTCATCAAAAATGATGACTTCTTTGAAAAGGGGGAGTGTTACGGGCCAGGCACTCTCACCTATATATCTACATAAAGTAGATTTCGCACAGCTTCTAGTTTATGGTCAATCTCTGACAACTATGTCAGAGAGTCGTCTCTTTGGGTCAGTGGTTAGAGCATTGGTCTTGTACCGGGGTCGACCCGAGATCAATTCCCAGCAAAGGCACGAGAAATTTTTCAGCTATGCTTTATTTGTTACGGCTATCATGTCATAAGAGTAGAGAGAGAGCATAATTTAGATTGAAAAAATTGATGGCCGTCATAAAATGGCATCAACCCTTTGCCTGCTTTTGAAAAAACTTTGGAAAACAGTCATTTGCTGCAGAGTTAATATAAGGTACATACCATACTGCTCAAGTGTGTCGTGGTCCTGGGCCTGTAAACCACGAATAATAAGACGTTGCTGGTCAGGTGGTATACCCTCTTTATCTTGTATCACGGCCTTCAACTCTTCTACAGTGGAAGATTGTGTCAGTGTTGGAATCGTTACTGTTTTTCCAGTCAAAGTCTTTACATACACAGCACAAGGCTCTAGAAAAATACTAATATACAGTTAAACCTGCGTAAAAAGGCCACTCTAAAAAAGACCAAAATTGGTTTTCAACACCAATTATCACTTAATGCAGGTCAAAAGTATTGCAGAATGCTCCCATTGGAGCATTCTGCAATACTTTTGACCTTCATTAAGCTACTATTTGTCATTAAGACCTTTGTTTTGTTTATTTTTGAGTGGCTTCTTAAGACAGGGTCTACTGTATTATCAACCCATTTATGCTTAATGGAAATTCCTGCAATTATAAATTGAACAAATCCATTGCTTTTTTGTAGGATTTGATTCTTTAATCCCAGTTAACAATTTTTCAGTTATGTCGGGACCAGTATTCCTTGGCTGAACTAGCACTAAGCTAGGATAAATGTGTCTTGCTCAAGGACACAACGCAGTGAGGCTCGAACCCACAACCCCTCTGTCTCAAATCAAGCACTCTACCACTGAGCCACTGCCCTCCCCAACAAATCCATTGCAAATTTAAGGGTTGTTGGATAGTGATTTACAATATCATTCGAATTTTAAAAGTACACTCTTTCTTTTACATCTTTCACAATTTTTGAAAAAATAAGGTATAATATTTCATGAGAATTGTCTGCCAGCAGACAATTCTCATGAAATATCATGCCTTATTTGTTATTTTTGAAAAAGCAGCAAAATTTGAAATTGTCGTCTGATGCAAAATGTAGGTGGCGCTTTAAGGGTTAAAACTCTTATCCTGTCCTCAAAAATATGTTGTTTGCTTATCAAGTCTATTGCATAGCTTTAAATGTACTCCAAAATACTTTTACCATGAAATCAAATAATATGAACCTAATCAGACTGCTCCTGAGGGAGGAGTCTGATCTGAGTCCATGTTATTTGCAATATAGGTACAAATTACATAAGCAGATGAGAGAGCAGACGAAAATTGTTGTGAATGGCAAACTTGAGTAAAATTCAAGGACTTTTCAATGACTTCTAAAAGACTTTCCTACTGTTTTCAAGGACTAAAAACTTATGAAAAATACTGATTTACATGTTAAAATTCTACTTCTGAAATGCTAGAGACCATAACTAAAGATATGCATTTTAGAAAAAATCTGTGTAAAATTATGGTGCCTTTATTTGGTGCAGCATGCTGCACCAAATAAAGGCTCCACAATTTTATCCTGATTTAGGCCTCCAAAAAACAGTGTTGAATCCTCTTGCAAATGGTAAAATTCAAGGACTTTTCAAGGTCATTGAATGTTTTTCAAGTACTTTTCAAGGCAATTTTATTTTCAAGGATTTTTCAAGACAGTACTGTATATTCAAGAACTTTTCAAGCCTGTGCGAACCCTGTTAAATATGGAGTCCAAGAATTACAAGTCTCTGCATGCCAACTTACCACCCATAAAAGACATTTTGAAGCAGCTGTATAGCAAAAATATCCATTTTTAAAAATGGTATGATGAAATGATTCCCAAGGGATATCACTCTCTTGAAATTACGAGCTTTACAGGTTCCAGAATCTTTGAAAAGGGACTCTCTTTAATTTTAAAACTCCCCAGTGATTTTCATATTAAAGTGATATTTAACTATTCAAATTCAAAATATTGCGGTAAAGTCTATATTTGAGCCGGGACATGTGATTTCCAACATTGTCACATTTTGACAAGTGTAGACTCAAACGAGCCTGTATGGCCAGCTTTTAAGCTTAGAAACTCCAAATGATGTTCAGTCAGTACCTTAACACTCGTAGAATATTCAAGCGACTAGCGAAGGCTCTGATCAGACTGCACGTATGCGCAGGCTGATCTGAGGCTTTGCTGGTCGCACATACAACATTGTTGGAAATCTCATGTTGCGGCTTATTTTCATTTGGAACTGTGGTGAAGAAGTTCATTTTCTTTATTACAAAAATAGGGCCATAGTTGCAAATAAGGGACACTACTCCAGAAACAATGTCACAGAATCAACAAATTACCTGGTTATTTACTTTTCCGGTTGGCTGAATAATCTTCTGACCTCAATTCCTGTAAAAATATCAACAAAGAACTACATTCTACCAAATAAGCCTGTTGTATGTTGAACTTTGTCAAAAATGCTACAATCTTGAGAAAACAGTGTTGATCCAGATCAGCTGGCTTCTGTTTCAGCTTGCTGATCAAGATCCACCTTTTTTTTTTCATCTTTACGATGAATCAGTATGAACTTTGAAATGACATTAGTTGGAGATCAGAAGTTTATGTTGCATTCAAACTTTAAAAAGAATTAAATGTGCGCTAATCAGAACATGTGCGTTTAATTGGTAGAATATAGTAAGTTGTAGTATGGCCGATGCTTTTTTCTTTGATCTTTGCTGATGCTTAAATCAGACACCCTAGAATAATGAAGATGGTGGAGCTTAAAGACCCTACTCTAACTTCCAATTTATTTAAACAGCGATGTAGGCGGGCACTTTCTAACATGATAGCGACAAATTAACCCGTAAATGTAAAATAATTGACAGCTTCGGATGGATGCAGAGAGGAGCAAATGTAAATTTCCTCAGGTGACAGTTACATGTGTTTATTTCCACCTGCCCATACTACAAGCAAAATAAGGTAAGCTCAAGTGTACTGTGAACCTCAAGACTTTTCCTCTCATAATCTTTCATTGCTTCAATGTAAAAATCACTAGACTACAAGCTAAATGTACTGTAAACCTCATGGCTCTTGATCTCATATTATCTCTTGACAGAGATACATTGCTACAATATATAAATCACTAGACTACAAGCTCAAGTGTGTTGTGAACCTCAAGACTCTTGCTCTCATATTCTTTCATGACAGAGGTACATTGCTACAATATATAAATCACTAGACTACAAGCTCAAATGTACTGTGAACCTCAAGACTCTTGCTCTCATATTCTTTCATTGCTACAATGTATAAATCACTAGACTACAAGCTCAATGTACTGTGAACCTCAAGACTCTTGCTCTCATATTCTTTCATTGCTAAATTGTATAAATCACAAGACTACAAGCTCAATGTATTGTGAACCTCAAGACTATTGATCTCATATTCTTTCATAAACTACAAGCTCAAGTGTACTGTGAACCTCAAAACTCTTGCTCTCATATTCTTTCATGACAGAAATACAGTGCTACAATATATAAATAACTAGACTACAAGATCAAGTGTACTGTGAACCTCAAGACTCTTGCTCTCATATTCTTTCTTTGCTAAATTGAATAAATCACTAGACTACAGGCTCAATGTACTGTGAACCTAAAGAGTTTTCCTCTCATATTCTTTCATTGCTACAATGAAAAAATCACTAGACTACAAGCTAAATGTACTGTAAACCTCAAGACTCTTGATCTCATATTATCTCATGACAGAGATACATTGCTACAATGGATAAATCACTAGACTATAAGCGCAAGTGTAACCCTCAAGACTCTTGCTCTCATATTCTTTCATTGCTACAATTACAAGACTACAAGCTCAAGTGTGTTCTTAACCTCAAGACTCTTGATCTCATATTATCTCATGACTGAAATACATTGCTACAATGGATAAATCACTAGACTACAAGCTCAAGTGTACTGTAACCCTCAAGTCTCTTGCTCTCATATTCTTTCATTGCTACAATATATAAATCACTAGACTACAAGCTCAAGCGTACTGTGAACCTCAAGATTCTTGCTCTCATATTCTTTCATTGCTATAATGTATAAATAAGTAGACTACAAGCTCAAGTGTACTGTGAACCTCAAGACTCTTGCTCTCATATTATTTCATTGCTATAATGTATAAATAAGTAGACTACAAGCTCAAGTGTACTGTGAACCTCAAGACTCTTGCTCTCATATTATTTCATTGCTATAATGTATAAATCACTAGACTACAAGCTCAAGTCTACGGTGAACCTCAAGACTCTTACTCTCATATTCTTTCATGGCTGAAATACATTGCTACAATGTATAAATCACTAGACTACAAGCTCAAGTATAAGTGAACCTCAAGACTCTTGCTCTCATATTCTTTCATTGCTACAATGGATAAATCACTAGATAACAAGCTCAAGTGTACAGTGAACCTCAAGACTCTTGCTCTCATATTCTTTCATTGCTACAATGGATAAATCACTAGATAACAAGCTCAAGTGTACAGTGAACCTCAAGACTCTTGCTCTCATATTCTTTCATTGCTACAATGGATAAATCACTAGATTACAAGCTCAATGTACAGTGAACCTCAAGACTCTTGCTCTCATATTCTTTCATTGTTATAATGTATAAATCACTAGACTACAAGCTCAATGTACTGTGAACCTCAAGACTCTTGCTCTCATATTCTTTCATTGCTACAATGTATAAATCACTAGACTACAAGCTCAATGTACTGTGAACCTCAAGACTCTTGCTCTCATATCCTTTCATTGTTATAATGTATAAATCACTAGACTACAAGCTCAAGTGTACAGTGAACCTCAAGACTTTTGTTCTCATATTCTTTCATGGCTGAAATACATTGCTACAATGTATAAATCACTAGACTACAAGCTCAAGTCTACAGTTAACCTCAAGACTCTTGTTCTCATATTCTTTCATGGCTGAAATACATTGCAGTCGGATCTTTATTTTCCAATTTCCAGAATCTACATCTTCTGGTGGCGTAAACTTCACAGTTGTACCCACCTTTTCTGATCCTGTAATTAAAAAAATGAAAATGTATGTGCAAGGGTACTAAATAGAGGATCTTACATGAGTTCTATGTTTTATTGAATCTATTCAAGGAGTTGGGAAAAGTAATAAAATGCAAGGCATGCCGAGCATTTTATCATTTTTTTGCAACAAGTTTAATAAATTTAATAAAATAGGAGCACAAATGTTAGATTATATTTATCACATGACATTAAAATTACTTTAAACTCGGTTTTTGGACATGAAAATGGAAGATTTTGTCGTCTTTTACGCAATCACTGTTAAAATAGACCTTATAATGTAACGTTGTCATAACATTTCCGGAAAATCGGTACACCACTCGTGGTTTATTGATTTTATTGCATGGCGTTATATCACTCCCAGGGGCGACGTCATGTGATAAAACAATTTTCTTACACCTCATTAGGAGTACCCACAGTACTTAGTTGCATTTGATGAATATATAATAAGGACTAACCACTTATACTTTAAGTAAAGCAGATAACAGAGCATAGCTAAGACCTTAACGCTTTTAATACATGCTGGGTAAAATTTAATGTTTTGTCACTGTCTGCAGACTTTTTTTTCTAAAAATCAAAAAAATTATTTCAGGAACACTACCATCATGTCAAACTGCTTAGATCCAGATCAGGACTGACAAAACATCAGTCCTGATCTGGGTCAAAACTGTTTGATAAGTTTATCAGCAAACGACAAAAGTTGCTGCTAGCAAAGAGAGAGTTCAATAGCTAATTTAAAAAAAACATGCAGTAGATTTTTGCTAAAAGAGCAGACCCAGATCAGGCAGCTCTTGTAAGAGCTGCCTGATCAGGGACAACTCTGTTTGCTTATGGAAATATTAGATATGATCCTACACTAGTGGACCTGACAAGTAATTTCTTTGTTCTATGTACAAACATGAAAGTTGGGTGGAGCTTAGCATGAATATTCATGAAGGAAAGGGTTAAGAGGCAAATTAAGGCTTGATGATTTTCTGCCAACGATTTACATGAAACTTCAAGCCTCATTTTTGTCCCAGAAAATCATGAAATTTTTAAGAAAAAAGGCGTCTGCTGCAGTTATGACTGGTACTATACAGGTAAATAAACATGCATTAGTCTTATCACGAAGTCATGTCACACGAAGTACTAATGGTGCTTTACAATATTAACCTTTTTTCTACTAAATTCAAGAACATTACCACAAAAACTGTCATCTGCTGCAGCTATATCTTGTACTATACGGGAAATGAACCTGCAATTTAGTTATCACCAAGTCACTTGTGGTAAATATGTTCTTAAAAAAGGTTATCCTTTGGAAGCAAAGATTGCACCAAAGAACTGGAACTAGAGTGTGCAAGTTTTCTGGGTCAGACTAGCTAGTTTCCGCCATTTAGGCCTCATCAGTGACCCTCTAATAATTTCAAAGTTCCCAAATGAAACCCATGATCCCAAAGGACAAGAAAATAAAATCTACACTATAGTGAATGGCAGGGAGACGTTCTACCGCCGCCACACAGTCCCAATCACCAGCTGTAGAGAAGTCAAATATGTCAACAGATTATAAATGAATAACCAATTCTCCTATTTCCAAAAGTTAAATTGGTGGCGCATGCAGTTATGAATATCAACCAATCTCCTGTTATTATTTTTGTCCAGAGAAGGTTGTCTGCTTATTACATCTGCCAGTGGTTGATCCAGAGGGGGTTCTGGGGGTTCACTTGGACGCCCCCTTTGAGACCAAATTTTTTCATTTTCATAGAGATATTTAAGAACTTTTTACATCTGAACCCCTTTTCCAGAAATTATGGAGCTACATATATTCATATGTATTCCAGACTAATTTTATCACAAAGAGCAAACACTGTGAACCCTGATCAGACTGCTCCTAAGGGAGCAGTCTGATTTGGGTCCACATTGTTTGCAATATAGACTACCAAAGTACATCAGCACATACAAAAGCAGACATAATTTGTCTTGAATGGCAATATGCAAATCGGTGTAAAAGTTAAAATTCTGACAATTTTTTATTGATTCTATTAGCAGATTGTGTCCTGAATTATCTGTATATAGAATTAACTCTATTTGAAGGCCAAACATATTACAGAATGCTCCAAGAGAGCAGCTTCAGACAGGTTTCACTATATTAATTATTCTATGAGGAGCAAAATATAACTGCATCAACTTACCTGTGTTGAAAGGAACGGTAGGCAAGGCAGTTCCAGGAGGACCCTCATCAAATCTAAGCATCATGTGAAATGTCAGTCCGGAACTGTCACCTGAAATGGCACACCCAAGTTTACAAACAATTCTCATAAATTTGAAGTCCTATGGACTAGAAGTTTTTTTGTTTTTTTTTTGCCTTACGTCCCAAGTCAACAGCTATGGTCATTGCGGGACGGTCAGTTCACCTAACCACACTTTTTCCTGGGCAGGCTTGAACAAGCGGTTAACCAGTAATTCGTGCACATACTTTCGCTTGTAACTGACAACAACCCTTCTTGAATAAATCAGCGGACTAGAAGAGAATTTCCAAGTATTGGATTTTTCGAATTATATGGTCATAATGGAAATAGACATGAAAATATATAACCCCCAAAAATGATTGTTATAAGTGTTTTCATATCAAACATATGTTTTTGGTGCATCTTGGAGACGTTTCTTTTACCCGAAAAAAGAACATTTATATTTTATTGACATTTATTAAGGCTCAGTTCAGCCTGCTCAGCTACAGAGACTAGATAGTAAATTGAAATTTCGCATGTTGATAGTTTATTTTGTCCATGGAATGAATTACAAAGGCACTGGTCAGACTGTGAGGATGTGCAGGCTGGTCTGTGACTTTGTTATTGCAACAGTCACATTTTTTTTTTAGCTGGGATCCATGCTTTCCAATGGCTGTAGGGACGACATCTACAATTACATGTCATGCTAGCATTAATTTTCAGTTTATGGGAAATGACCACGAACAATTTGCCAATTCTTTACTATATAACATATCCATGGGTGAAATTTCAATATTTCCAAAATCCTGAACTTTTTAAAATCAAATCTTAAAACGTGCAGTATGCATACAAATATCAACAATTTCAAGTTTAAATGGTTAATTGTCTTTGGATAAACTGACAATAAATAAAAAATTAAAAAAAGCTATTAGAATCTGCTTAATTCAGGATTTTGAGGCTTACTTTCTATGGAAAGTCAGCCTCACAATCCTGAATTCAGGAATAATCCTGAAAACTTTCACCCATGCATATCACTAATAGAGTGTATTTGGTATATGAAATAGGCTTGAACATATATGGAAAACCTAAATATACAGGGCCCAGCTCCTGAAAGGTTCCTCAGTTATCATCCAAGGCAGGGCTGAAGAGATCAGTCTGTACAAAGAGGCAGTGTATGCACAGTTAGACTGCTCTTCAAAGCCAGCAGTGTTCTGCCAAGAAATTTTATAGTAGGGGATACAAACATCCCATGCCCTCAAATAATTGTTGGAACAGTGCCATCAAAACAAGGGACTAGTGATAAAAATATTGGCCCTTTGAGGACTGGAAATCCCTAAATAGGTACTATGGCAAACCATGAAGATCCAGATGAAAGGACACAAAAGGCGGCATTTCATCAGGGTCTGCGCTGCTTGCTAAGACAAACTAGATCTTCAAAGAAAGAAGTGTAATTTTTTTTTTTTAAATTATAACCTGTGACCTCTCAATATATACAATGGATCATCCTGACTTAACTGTATCAAACTTTATGGAAAATTCCATTGGTCTGAAAAGGGTTAAGAAATATATATATAAATTGCTTGAGACAATGGCCCACCAAAGCCAAAGTAAGTAGGACATTTTGAAATTTTATGAGTCAAATGGCGCAAAAACAAAGCATTGGCAGAACACCAGGGTTTCAGCTGGACTGAAATTTACTTTGGACATTTTGTCCAAGCAGCCCCAATATTGTTCGGACATTTGTAATTTTTTTACGACATTTTTTTCAGACTCATTTTTACCACCATAAACTGAAACTGCTATCCGCCCTTCTCATAATGAAACCAGGGGTAGTTTTGCTACCATTTCGGATGGAAAGTGCCACCTGATTGATTGGCTAGCTTCTTATTTAATGATGAGACTGGAGTTGGTTGATCTGTGGAAGTGGTTGGGGTACCTTTTTTTGCTGCTCTTTGCAGTCGCTGCATGACTCGTTAGTCACGGAAAGTGGCTGTTCAGGTAACGATGGAGTGGGCAAACTGTTTTGGGGTATAAAAAAGCTCATTCTTGAGTTTTTTAGTCATTTGCGGGGTATGACATTTCTGAAATTCCAATGCAAATATGCTGTCCACTTCGAGATGAAATTAAGTGAATATACTAAGTTAATAGGACGCAATTGACCAATCGAGCGCCGCATAACAAAATACTATGCTGCAAATAATTGCCTAGCATTACTGACCAATTAAGTATAGAAGCAAACAGCATGGACCCAGAACAGACTGCTCCTATAGGAGCAGTCTGATCTGGGTCCACCATGTTTGCCATAGAGGCTTCTTAAACATTTTAGCAGACGAGGAAAGCAGACAACTTTTGTTGTAATTGTCGCATTAAGGGTTAATAAAACTCTTTCAAACCTAAAACTATGGTAATACTGTACAATGAGAGTGCAAGACTTTTTGGATTTTCAATAAGTCACCCAAATACCCCACAACTCCAGTCTTGATGCAAAAACTTTATGCATGTGCTCCTAATGACCTTAGATGTTGACAGACATAAAATACTATCAATATACACCAGTCTTATAAATAGAGTGCTCATGTTTTATTGAATTTATTAAACGAGTTGGGGAAAAGAAATAAAATGCGAGGCTTGTCGAGCATTTTATCTCTTTTTTGCAACGAGTTTAATAAATTCAATAATACAGGACCACGATGTTAGATTCTATTTATCATATGACATTAAAATTATTTTGAAATCTCATATTTGGCGTGAAAACATTAGGGTAGTGCCATATGCTTGACGATAAAAGCGTCATTTCATGACGTTACCTGAAAATCTGTAAACCACCAGTGATTTATTGATTTTAATGCATGGCGTTATTTCACTTCCAGACAGGACGTCATATGATAAAGGTTTATAACTTACCATACTTCTTAAGCTGTTGATCATCTTCAGCCACTTTGGCGTTTATAATCAAACCCTGGTGGGCCGCAGGTACATGCTCGGCCTCCTCAAACAGGGCTTTCAACTCGGCAACTGTTGATGACAGAGTGAGCGTTGAAAACGTGATTGTTTTACCTGTTATATGCTTCACAGACACGGGTATTGGTCTCGTAGCTGAAAAAGAAATTACAAATTAGGTATTAGCTCTGTATCATCAAGTTTAGAGTGACAGACAATTCTCTCAGACAGGCAAAAGTTCCTTAACCCTTTACTCCATAGACTATTTTTAGATCATGACATCATTTTCTATTTTTAGACAACAATGAAAAAATTCAAGAAAAATTTTAGTTACGTTTTAAATATTTTTGAATTTATTATGGAAAATGGAGCATTTGCTCCAAAAGAGCAAATGCTCCATTTTCCATAATAGTTTCAAATACATGATATTCAAAGGCGTCAAAATACATAACTATGGAATAAAGGGTTAAAGGTGACATCTTTTTCTATTTTTAGACAACATTGAAAAAAATCAAGAAAAAATTGCATTAAGTTTTGAATACTTTTGAAACTATTATGGAAAATGGAGCATTTGCTCCCTAAGAGCAAATGCTCCATTTTCCATTTTCCATAATAGTTTCAAATTGCTCCCTAAGAGCAAATGCTCCATTTTCCATAATAGTTTCAAAAACATGATATTTCAAAGGCGTCAAAGGGCATTACTATGTAGTAAAGGGCATTATTAAGGAGAAAAGGGCATTACTATGGAGTAAAGGGCATTACTATGGTGTAAAGAGCAATACTATGGAGTAAAGGTCATTACTATAACTGTTTGTGCTTTTTGTCAAAATTTGATACAGACAGTATTTGACCTAATTACAGCACACGCTACCACTACCACTGGAAAGTAATTCTTACTCTTGATTTTATGACAAGTTCATAACAACTTCTGGAAAAAATATTTCAAAGTAAATTAAAATTATTTTTTATTATAAAAGGCAGATTTTAAATAAATCATAGCTTTAATCAGGTAAAGAAGAGGAGAAATTAAGAGTTCCAGAAATGCTAATAAATCCTTTTCTACTAGAGTGTTTCACCCCTCTTGGACCCGCGGCCATTTCCCTAGACCATCAGAGCCTCTGGATGGCCCATATATGACCCATTGAAATTCAGGCTAATGGACACTCGGCTCTATCAATATCCCAGGGTTTATACCCAGAAAAAATGATCAAACATGTCCACAAAGGCACCATCAGTATACAATTTGAAAATAACTTCCGTTTTTGCTTTCTCTGTATTTCTGTATTTGTGTATGATGTAAACTAGAGTTGTTTTTTTTCAATCACATCTCCATCTCTCTCTAAAGAACACTCACCTTCAACAACTGACTCTATTTGTGACAATACATCCCCTACTGCTGCTGCTTGATTCTGTTCGTAGAACTTCCCAAGATTTTCATAAACCTGAAGACCGAAAAAACTACGGTAAATGCAGTAAAACCTATCTAAAGGGGCCACTCAGAAATAGACATGAAGGTAGAAAGTATTGCAGAATGCTCCCTTTTGAGCGTTCTGCAATACTTCTGATTAGCATTTAGCGATATTACCTTCTTGAAAATCATTTTTTTTTTTTTTTGAGTGGCCGCTTAAGACAGGTTGTACTGTGTTCTGAAATTTTCAAACAATTTTTCTTGCTGTTTTCAAATGAAATATTGGTTATCAAGGCTTAAGCCCCAGTTACACTGTCACGATTTTGACCACGACGGAGCTACGACTCACCCCGATTTATCAAGTCGTGATGCATCGGCATGAGTCGTAGCAGCACCGTAGAGACGTCGGCGCGAATCCTACTAGTACCGTGGTGATTCGTGAAGACTCCTGGTGATTCGGCAACCTCCACGACAAGGCTACGACGAGTTTAAACCGTTTAAACTCGTCGGGGTGAATCGTGTTGTATTGTGGGCGTGGCCTAAATCGTAGCTCTACCGTAGCGGGATCGGGATCATTCCTAGTGGTGCCGTGGTAGTATTCGTGGTCATTCGTGGGTGTTCGTGTGCGTTCGTAGCGAATCGGGTTATCACTGACACAAGATTCTGGTATAAAAACAGAGGTATCATTGCTGAAAATCATTTTCAAAAGTGAATTGAGCCGTGACATGAGATTTCCAACAAATGTGGTATGTGAGACCAGCAAAGGCTCAGACCAGCCTGCGTATACGCGCAGTCTGATCAGAGCCTTTGCTAGTCGCTTGAATATTTTATGACCATTGGGCAACTGACCGAACATAATTTGGAGTTTCTAAGCTTAAAAAGAGGCTGCACAAGCTCGTCTGAGTCTACACATGCAAAATGTCACATTGTTTGAAATCACATGTCACGGTTCAATTTTAGTGCAGCGCATCATGGATTATGTCCAGAGACTTCAAATTGCTAATTTGCAGCTTGAACTGGACGTCATCTGATACAACTGGACATGACACTGGACTTGGGACAGGACTACGCCTAGCCCGTGGGTCCGGTTACTGTTTTGATTTTCCCGCAGCTTTTCTTTTTGATGGCATGACTGACTTCGTCGATAATGATATTGGCAAACTGTCCCCCCAGGGGGGTTACTCTGATATTTTCATACATACGTAGGCTCTGGTTATTTTTGGGGGTTCAAAATTTTGAAATTTATTTTTTTTTGGGGTTTTCAGAAAAATGAATATTTTTTGGGTATTAAGATTTTGTGAATATTTTTTTTTTTTTTTTTTTTGGGGGGGGTGGGGGGGGGGGTGTCAATCACAATATTGGACTACATTTAGGTGTCATTTCTATGCATTTTAGGGTCTTTTTTAAGGTCAAGGTACAGAATGGGGAATATTTTTTTAGTTGCTAAAATTTAGAATTTATTTTTGTGTGTGTGTGTGGGGGGGAGGTGGTGAACGGTAGATACTGGGCCCGAGCCTACGTATGGAGAAAAAATGAGAGTACTCCCTCCCCCCTAGGACTGTCGCATGACAACCACTAAATCGTGCACATTCGTGGGAGGTCGGGATGCTACCGTAGCGCTACCGGCTTAAATCATACTAGCATCGTATCGAATCGTGGAGGCATCGTGAGCATTCGTAGCTCCATCGTGGTGAATCGTAGCGCTGCCGTCATGAGTTGTAGTGGATCCGTAGATGAATCGTTCAGACACCGTAGGAGCATCGTGAGACATCGTATTGATGCTGAAATTTCTTTTTTTCCATCCCGATGCAACCCGATTTTACTATCTGTCTCAAATCGGAATGAGTCGTGGTGAATCGGGGCTTGAATCGTGACAGTGTAACTGGGGCTTTAAATTCAAATAAATGCTTGGCAGAATGGCAAATAGAGAAGACCCTTATCAGACTGCTTCTTTGGAAGCAGTCTGATCTGCATCTGCGCTGTTTGTTTTTGTTTGTTTGTTTTGATTCTTTACGTCCCAGTCAACAATCTTTCAGTTATGCCAGGACGGGTCTTCCTGGGTTGACCCAGTACTAAGCAAGGATAAATGTGTCTTGCTCAAGGACACAACACAGTGAAGCCAGTGAGGCTCGAACCCTCAGCCCTTCGGTCTCGAGTCAAGCACTCTACCACTGAGCCACTGTGCTCCCTACTGTGCTGTTTGTCTATGTCTTGCAGTCAAATAGTGTTCAAAATTTTAGCATATTTACTGTATCAGTAGTTTGTATAGTAGTGTATTTGATATGCAAACTATTTAGCAACGTAATGTAATGAAGCCCAGAATGTGGCATTTATTTATGACAAAACCTTAATGTTTTCTTGCCAAAAGTATGATAATGATAAAAGACTGAACATGTTCAGTTTTTTTTGTGGCGGAATTCTCGGTTAATTGTTTGTTTGTTTTGTTGCTTTACGTCCCAAGTCAACAGCTATGGTCATTGCGGGACGGTCAGTTCACCTAACCACACTTTTTCCTGGGCAAGCTTGAACAAGCAGTTAACCAGTAATCGTGCACATACTTTCGCTTGTAACTGACAACAACCCTTCATGAATGATTCAGCGGAAGGGAGGAGAATGACCGTAGAAATTATTTCATGATCAATCTCCACGAAAGTATGGGACCGGGCCGGGATCGAACTCGCGACCCATGGATCTGCAGTCAGCTTCGCATCTGTAACCAGACACGTTACCGACTGCGCTTCGCGGCCCAGTATTCTCGGTTAAGGAATTAATTTTGGCCAATAGTAAAAACTGTTTGGATTGTTCCTAAATTCTTCATGCAGACTTAAAAATCTGGGCTCAATCATGTTGAATTACAGATGGAATCATCCACACATTCTACAGAGAACATCCATATGCAATTTTGTCGATGGGCTAAGCACCTGAGTACATGTCTTTGCAATACTTTGTATTGATCCATTCAAAGAGGGGTAGTCTGGTGTTCTTCCTGGAGATTATTTGATGTAAAGACTTATTGCCCATGTAACAATGTTAGGTATTTAGTCTTGAATGAAAGCCTATGGATGCAGTTCCAAATTCTAATCTTCATCCATATATATAATCTGGGTTACAATAAAAAAAAAATTTAATCCTCAAATACAAATATGGCTTTGGTTGCCATTAAGCTAGGTGTTTGTTGCCTGCATAAGATGGAAGGTCTTTGTTGCCTTTAATTAGGTCTTTGTTGCCTATAATCATGTCTTTGTTGCCTTTAATTAGGTCTTTGTTGCCTATAATCAGGTCTTTGTTGCTTGTCAAGTATTTGTTGTGCTAAAAATTAAGAAACAGGTATGTTTGTGTTGCATATAATGGCTTTGGTTGCCTATAAAGACAATAGGTAGAAAACTGTGAAATAAGTAACCTAAGATATATCTACTAGCAAAATAGGTGGGAGGAAGGACTTTCATTGATCGTCTATTCCGCCAACCAATATAAGGAAACAGTGACGGTGACCATATATGCCATCCAGTGTAGATAGTCAATAAAACAAGAAGTTCTAAGAAATAGTTGTTGATTTATTTCTTAAATTAAAGTGGTTTTAATGTCATATAATTAAAAGAATCTCACATAAGATATATATGACCAATTTAATAAAATCAATGAGAAAAAACAATAAAAAAGAAAGAAAAAAACAGTCAGTCATTTTTATAGACTGTTGGCTAACTAACGATTATATTTTCCATTACAAATGTTAATAGGAGCTGCCATGGTGTAGTTAACCACCCACCTTGTAAGCCAGAGATCGCAGGTTCAATGGCCAGCTTCTTCAGTCTGTCCGATGGGACTTTAAGCTGTGGCACCATCTCTATATGCCCTTAGCTGTTGGTGGGATGTTAAACACACACAATACAAGTGCTATTAAATCTATTAATTAAAAGTGAAAAAAAAAACACCTGCATTCTTTGGAACAAACATGGGGCCTTCAAAGAACATTCCAAATTAAACCTTTGTATTCTGATGGATTTTTCCATATATATTGATACAATAAGTATGAGACCGCCCATTGTGTACTTTAAGGGGTCACAAGTAGAATTTTCTAAATCATAATATAGTTCTGTCTCTCACACTGTTTTAATCTTAACAAACAGTGCAGACCCTGATGAAATGCAGCATTATGTATGGAATTCTCCATTTTGTATTTTATGGGGTCACAGATCAAAATTTCTATAAAAGTATGTATTTCTGTCCCTGAAGATTGTTTTTAAGTTAGCAAACAGTGCAGACCTTGATGAAATGCAGCAGTATGCTGCATTTCATCTGGGTCTTCACTGTTTGCCAAAGTACCTGTTTAGGGGTTTCCAGTATACAAAGGGTTATACTTTGTATACGTGGCTCAACTTGAGGTTTTCTTTAGCTCTGACTATCTGTGAGTCATGAGCCTTTTTCTTTGTTTCATCATGGTGTGTTAATTTGATTAGAGTGTTTTTCCATGATGATACATCGCATTGGTTAGATCGCCTCCATGGGAGCTGAACATTTCTTGCACTTCAACAATAGCAGAATCTAGGGTGAAGATTTGGTACCAGTATTGCTGCATTTCATCTGGGTCTTCACTGTTTGCCAAAGTACCTGTTTAGGGGTTTCCAGTATACAAAGGGTTATACTTTGTATACGTGGCTCAACTTGAGGTTTTCTTTAGCTCTGACTATCTGTGAGTCATGAGCCTTTTTCTTTGTTTCATCATGGTGTGTTAATTTGATTAGAGTGTTTTTCCATGATGATACATCGCATTGGTTAGATCGCCTCCATGGGGGCTGAACATTTCTTGTACTTCAACAATAGCAGAATCTAGGGTGAAGATTTGGTACCAGTAAAATGCATTTAAGCCCCCCCAACCCCCAACCCCCCCCCCCCCCCCCCCCCCCCCCGATGGCCTAGGCTGCTGTCCATTCTAAGGCGGTGGTTCTGTTGTTGTTGACTTTTGTTTATTGTTACTCCCATTGTGGGAGTCTGTAATTGTTCTATGTTTTGTTGTATGTTACTTGATGTCCATTCTAGTATTGCAATCATCTTGATGGGGAAGAGAGAGCTGGTTGCTTTGCTTAATTTGTCTTCCTGGTGTCTCGTGATGGTTGAGCGGCTCTTCCTCGCGGTGCCACAAGGTTGTCTGCAGTTTGTGATTGTGGTATTTCCTGATCATACTCACTTACTATTTTAGAAAGGTATAACTGTACCTTAACAGCAAGCTTTGGATTTGCCTTCAAAGTATCTACGTGTTCCACCATTTTACTGTAGGTTTCCTCTGCTTGTATCATAGAGAAACTCTCAGCTAGCCGGCCTTCTTGTAACAACTTGTCAATCGCAACCACAGGATCCTGAAAAAATAGGATATCTATTTTTTAGGGGAATTCCAAATATACATTATTTCGTTGAGTGCAGAGAAAAAAACAGCATTTTTCACGAGTACGTAGGGGAGATTAGGGTAATCTCGGACAGGTTTTCGCTTGGCTGGTTGTCAGGCGGTCACACTCCTTTCCCAGGCGTCTGTGTGCTGATAGCATATTATTGTATATGTAGCAGGGTACCAAACACACAGTTACCGCTTGAAAATATACTGGTTTTGTGCCATAAACTGTTTATAAAGTAGTATTAAAGTCAATATGTATGATGTGGCCAAACTCGGACAGTGTTAGGGCAACCTCGGACACTCAATGATTTTTTGAAAAATATTGATAACTAACCCCAAAACCTATAATTGAACAATGCATTTTGATTACTGTTTTGAGGTACAATGCTTTTCATGATGCTTCAGATACAAGCATCAAAAAGTTTTTGTTAAAAAACCTAAGAGTCAAGCATACATACATTGTTTCTACAATAATAATAGCCGTTGTTGTTGTTGTCATCATCATGTCGGCAAATCGGCGGGTACCCTTTGAATGATAAAATACAGCAATTTAGGAATATTATTTTAAACTGCTTGGAACATATTTTGCATGTAGCCTAGTGTCGATTCTTGCTCTGGAGGTGCAACAACATATGCGTAAAAAGGTAAACAATGCTTGTCCGAGTTTACCCTTTAGCAATATTAAGGCCATGGTAAATTCGGACACAACTGTTTTTTTTAGGTTTATTGAGATTTTTTTTACTTTTTGGCAAAAATAAAACATTCTGCATGTGTAATAAATAACTCTGTATGCGCTGGCTGTTTTTTGTTGTCATACAATCATTGGGAATCTCACGATGGCTATATGCAGAAGTGGCTCATTTTAAACTTGCCTGCGTTGGTAACTTGGCTTTCGAAGGAGACCAGTCTAGAAACGTCATCAAGCAATGGTCACATGGCACTCATCTTGATATAAATAAGCATAACAATCCGGTAATAGGGTGGGTGCAAAATAAAGAAAGGGAAAACAACACAACGATGCATTTTTATTGATTTATTTAATGAAAACTGATAATGTTTGAGTTTACCGCCATGTCCGAGATTACTCGAATCTCCCCTAGCTATAAAGATTGATAATACTGATAGTGTCACCACACAAGATGAAATACAAAAATGTATATTTTGTATTTGACATAAAACAAAAATTATCTTTTTATTCTGAAAAATAATTTTTATGTGTACATCGGGTAAGATGAACAAAAAAAAAAAATCATATTTAACAGAGTATTCTTCAGCAATTCGGTCACTGTATCACCACATGGTATGCAATATCCCGGTATCTTGTAAAGCGAATGGAGATAGGAACCAGTTGGAGGTGTGGCTAGACAGTGAACTAATAGTTGAAAAATATATGTTTAACCCTTTACTCCATAATAATGACTTTTGACAGCTTTAAAATATCATGTATTTGAAAATATTATGGAAAATGGAGCACTTGCTCTTTTGGAGGAAATGCTCCATTTTCCATAATATTTTCAATAGTATTCAAAACTTAACTTAAATTTTTCTTGAATGTTTTTCAATGTTGTCTAAAAATAGGAAATGATGTCATGATCTTAAAATAGCCTATGGAGTAAAAAGTTATTTTTACCTCAGACTCCTCTCCTATTCTGTTCTCCCAATCAATATAAGGTAAAATATCCACCGACTCTTTCTCCAGCAGTTCAGTAATTGAGGGACCCGTGGGCAAGAGATCCTCTCCCTCTTTTCTCTCCTCTATAGCAACAAAACTGGTGTATGGTGTTACAATGGAGTGGGTTTTACTGAGATCTATGATATACTGTTTCCTCTCAGACTTCAACACCTAGATACAAGACAAAAAAAACATAGAACCAGGTATACAAAACATGTTTGCATAAAATGGTGAATATTTCTTATCTATCAGTTTTAACATTTGTTTTGGGTGCTCAAAAGAACCATCATACTGTGACAGTTATTTGAGTAATTTGGACCCCATGGACATGGTTGGCAGGATTTATATAGGGGACAATGGGACATTGCTACATGCTAAATATATACTCAGTGTCAATAAAAAGTTACCAGTAAGTCCCATACACTTAACATAGAAAAATATTTAGTTCATTCTGAATGAAGAACTGCGGATACGTCAGCACTCTATTATATGGCATTGAGTCCCATGCATCACCCCTATGGAAAACGGTATCCATCACATCCGAATGCATTATACCCATTCCTTGATGGACCCCAGTAGTTTTCATTGCATTGTATAGGAAAATGCAAAATTTTGGTGCTACCTTAAAGTTTGATCCTCATTTTTTGTGTTTAATGGGATAAGTCTAGGGCATGTACTGGCATGTTGTCTTCTGAAAATGATGATTTCAAATTCTTAAAAACTGTGAAAAACATAAAAAGCACATGCATCACATGCACCATAGTTCCAGGGCACTTGAAACTGTTTTACCTCTCCAAACCAGTCTGTCATCGACCAGAAACATGAATGTTAAAGTAGCCATTAGATGTGTATTATATATTTTCCAAAATATTGAAATTTAGATACTGGTAACTTTTCACTGATGCTGAGTATATGTTGTGCGCCTGATAGTTGCCGAGAATATTTTTTTTCCTATTGAAAGTCTTTGGAAGCTATTGATCCCTGGAGCATGGTCAGTTTATACCTCAGGGGCTTGATTATCACAACTTATGTAGGGGGTCACTAGACACTGCTACATATTAAATATATAAGCTGTGGCCTTCATGGATTTTTAGAAGATTTTTGAAGTTTTTCTCATAATAAGTCTATAGGAGCTTTATGTTGCTATGTCAACCAGACTTACAATCCAATCAGCCCAAAAACTTATGCAGCCTTTCCCACTACCTGATGATGCTTTACATAAAATTGATCATAATTAGCCAACTTACATTTAAGATATACTCAGGCCCCCTAGCAGACTCTCATGAAATTAAAAGGTTTTTTATAAAGGCTATTTTAGGCAAAATAAAGGTTGCTTCATTGAAATTCTAACAAAAATAAAAAGCAAATTAACGTCAAATTTTCTAGTATTTTTATCGGATCCCAATCTTTAAATCCATGTTATGATAGAAGATGGTATGAAAGCAATGCCAATAAAATTATAGTCCATCTATCACAAATCAGTGTTGGATTAAAAATAAATCACATACATGTATTTTCTAATCTTGAAGGGGGGGACGGGGGTACTCCCCCGGAAAATTTTGAAAACCAATAAAGCAGGAGAAGCCATCTCTGGTCATTTTCTTAGGGCAAATTTACCTTCAGTAAATGAACCATTTAAGAGGATATTGCTCCCATTTATATTGTATGCCCTTTTGAGATCTAAAACTTAGAAACATATGCATATAACTATTAGTCTTGTGTGTAGATATCAATGTTCAGATTTGACAACCTCAGAAAATCAGCACAGTATTCAGAAGTCAATAAACCTAATTGATGATGTCATCCTAGTTATTGCAGTTGGTAGCATGTCCAACCTAATGTCGAGAGTTTTGCAGTTGGGCACACTCTTTCACTATAGTTGTATAGGTGTCAGTTACCAGTGAAAGATGAGCACTGAGTACATGGACTTGTGAAAGGATTTGGGTTAAGCTTGCCTAGATAAAAGGTGGTTAGGATCAACTAGTCATTCCGACATTACCTCAGCTGTTTAGCATGGATGTAAAGCAAAAAATCAACTTTTGGGCCAAAAGCATTTATATCTACCTTACCTCACTCTTTTTTATTGCTGCCTTATCTGAAGCCTCAGAAAAATTGACCGTATGACCACTATAAAAGTCACCCTGATGTAAGAGGTACGTAGACACAATGGTCAGAGGATGAATACAGCTTTCTGAAAAGCTCAAGATGTCACAGACATTACTTTTCAACATACCGGTACATGTACTTATGGTCTATTTCTTATGCTCTGACTGATCTTGCAAAATTTAATGGTTTATTAATAAAAAAAAAAGGTTATTAAAGGTTTTTCAGCCAAATTAAAGGTTTTAAAGGATTGCAACCAAATTAAAGGTTTCTAAAGGTTTTAAAGGTTCCACTAGGGGGCCTGTATACTTTGAAAATGTGAATGGACAATGACAATGACAGACCTCTGCCATACTAATACCTCACTTCAGCCTTTGACTCAGGTGAGCTAAAAAGCAAGGCAAAGTTAAGCAAATGAGCCTGCAAATGTTACAATGCACTCCGGTTTGGAAAATGTGATAACAGGGAAACAGAAGCATTTCCCCCTCATTATCATAAATACTGGTTTGGCCTTATATGGTTAATGTGCGGATAACTGTCTTAATTTGAAAACATTGAAGTTCTTATGATCTTGCTTCCAGTGAAGCAAGTTTATCAGGATCCATACAGTTTTTCATTCACCAGCTGGTGAATCCATATTTATAAAAACACACCACCAAATTGACTAAAAAAATTAGTATTGCATAAACTGCCTATAAAGTGCTTCTAGTGCCTTTAGAGGGGCATGTGTGCTTGGTAGGTAGAATGTGGTATTTGCAAAGTAAGGCTTTTTTGCCAGAGATAACTTTTCCAGGCAGGAAAATGTGTGAAATGATTGAAGAAGGTTGTTTACCTGATGTTGTATTCTGTCATCATCTAAAACTCCATTCTCATAGTCTGTAATCACAGCTCTAGCTGCCAGCTGATGTAACATCTAGTAAAATAAAAGTACAATCACAGGTTTAAATAAACAAAAATTTTCAGCGTAAAAATGTAACTATTTTCATACCAATCAGGTTTAACATATGTTGTGGGTGCTCAAAAGAACCGTCTCATTGAGACGGTTCTTTTGAGTACCCACAACATATGTTTTTGTTGAGAAATAAGAAAATTAAATTTTCCATACGCACGCTTAACTTAAGTCCTGAGTACAATACATAGTCCCCTTATAACACAGCTTGTTATAACATGAATTTAGATACAGTAAAACCTGTCTTAAGCGGCCACTCAAAAATAGACAAAACAAAGGTCTTAAAAACAAATGGTAGCTTAATGAAGGTCGAAAGAATTGCAGAATGCTCTCTTGGGGCATTCTGCAATACTTTCGATCTGCATTAAGCAATAATCGGTCTTGAAAACCAAAATTGGTCTTCTTTTTTAGTGGCCGCTTATGGCAGGTTTTACTATATAAGGTTGTCATGTTGTTGCTTCCAAATTATTTTTTTCATGCAATTTTACAAAAGAATTATAGGAAATCGACAATGTAATGATAATTTACCTATAAGAATTAGGCCAGTAGTTTTTGACAAGATGATATTTTAAAAGTATTTCTTTATATCCATACAAAACCTCTGGCAGCCATGTTTTTTAACAGTTCAGATTGATTTGTAAAATCTTGGTAGAGGAGCAGCCTCGGACCGTTTGTGTTAAATTGCTTTCAAATAAGGCCACTGGCAGTAGTTTTTGCCGAGAAGATTTTTAAAAAAAATCCTACACATGTATCCCCTATTTCACCGACCAAAGAAGCCACTCCCTGTTCATTAACTTTATGAGTCAGTATGCCTTGACAACATAGGCTAACTGACTTTTTCAGTGACAATAGAAACTGCCTCAGCCAATTCCGCGAGATTCTGTGGAATCAGACCACGGATATACATTGAGGATCTACTTTGATAATGCGGGTGATAATGTGACGCTGACCTTATATAACTTGAAGCTGACGTCACAGAAACCATGTTAATGCAATAACAAGTGTCATTGCAACAAAACAAACAGATATAAATAAAGTTCATGTTTTTTAAATGAAATATTGCTATAGCCATATTCTATTGAAAATACATAAACTTCATTTACTCTGCTGATTAAACTTTTCGGGTAATCAGAAAAATGGATTTTAACAGGGATGAACTCACATGATAAAAAACTAATTTTCCTTACGCCTTTTACGGCTAACAAAATGGAGCTTTTTCGTACATAGTACTATGCGTAATGCGCCTTACCTACACCCAAGGCTTGATTTCATTCTCGAGTTATGCCGGAATTTCCCAAATATTTCAGTGAGTATATTCACTCTTTGCATGCTGGCGTAATTTTTCAAAATATTTTATCATCTGCAGACTTTTTTTCAAAATTAACTTTTTCAAAAAATTATTTCAAGAACATTATCAGAGTGTCAAAACAGTTTGAATCCAGATCAGGCCTGACATTCTGTCAGGCCTGATTTGGTTCCAAACTGTTTGCAAAAATTATCAGCAGATGACAAAAGTTTCCACTTGAAGACAAAGAGATAAGTTCGACAGTGCACATCCTAATAGCTACTTCCTGTCAATTAACTTTATGAGTATTCAGTGTTGCCTAGACAACATAGTGACACTTACCTTTCCAGTGGTGATATTCAGTCCCACTGTTGATACCATAGTAGCTACTTCCTGTCCATTAACTTTAGCCTTCAGTGTTGCCTAGCAACATAGTGACACTTACCTTTCCAGTGGTGATATTCAGTCCCACTGTTGATACCATAGTAGCTACTTCCTGTCCATTAACTTTAGCCTTCAGTGTTGCCTAGAAAATATATTATTTTATAATTTATTAGGTGCACAGCAAAAACATCGGTGCAGTGTCCCCAGAGATTTAACATTTACACACAAATAACAGAAGCAGATTTACCCTTAAAGCACCAAGAAAAAAAATGCATCTGAAATGTTGTCTGCTGAAGTCGTCTGCTGCAAATAATTGCCTAACATTACTGACGAATTAAGTATAGAAGCAAACAGCATGGACCCAGAACAGACTGCTCCTATGAGCAGTCTAATCTGGGTCCACACAGTTTGCCATAGAGGCTTCTTAAACATTTCAGCGGACGAGAAAAGCAGACAACTTTTGTTGTGATTGGCGCATTAAGGGTTAATGCATATATTAAACATTAGAACTCTAACTCTACTAGATAGCTGTGCACCCATATCTACTGAACAACTTTATACAATGGGCTGATGGCTCATATAGATATCGACTACAAAGTCTGGAGTACATGAATAGAGAAAACAAAAAAATTTAAGCCACCAACCGAATGAAATTACTGAATTACAGAAACATTTGGTCCAGAGTTTTCCCATGTCCAGGCATCATCTTGATTATTTTGCAAGAATTTATCTAATACACAGTCATACCAGAGCATCTGCTTGATGACACCAGTAAACTTGTCATAGTGACAAATTTTTACTTCGGGAAAATTTGAGGTCATCCGTGCCTCTTAACAGGAAACACATAATATTTGGACCATTTAAAGTCTAAAAATCTTTAATGCAAAAACTTTGACTCTGGGCAGCAGGGAAAGACAAACATACATAAGAATGAGGAAATGAAAGGAAATAAAAAAAACTATATTCTGATGTTGGGGCTATAAAAAGTTATGTTCACAGTGATGTTCTTCCTTCTGGTTTGATACAGTAAACTTTGGATAGTCCATTGAACATATAAAGGGGTGTCAGGTTATAATTTTCAAAAATTTTGTATTCTTTTGTCTGGAGATCTTTTTGACCTTGACAAGCAGTGACTGTGTAGACCCTGATGAAATGCAGCATTATGTGTCTTCACTGTTTGCAAAAGTACTTGTTTAGGGGTTTCCAGGATACAAAATGTTAGTAACATACCTGCATACAGCTCTCTGCAAACCCATACACCACCTGTCTGTTGCCTGAGAAGAGACAAGGAATCTGATTGGGTGCTTGTACAGGGGCAGGGATATTGTCATCCGTTTGTAACCAATCCACATGCACGTCTGTTAAACCTGGTTGGGAAGCTTTTTCTAATTGGTATACCATCTAAACATTTCAAATAGAAAATATGACATTTTAACAAAAACAAAATTACTCATTAAAACATTCTTCATGTTAAAATCTGTTAATAATTCTAAATTCATAACTGTCAAAAATCTGATCATCATCAGAGACGTTTTACATGCCAATCACAGCTACAGGGCCGTATATTCCAATGGCTGATATGATATTTAGATTATTCCTGGGCATGTTTAGTGAACCAGTTTGAAATAATTATATCAGCAGATTAGAAGATCTTATATGAGTGCTGATTTATTATTGAATTAACTAAACAAGTAGGGGAAAAGAGATAAAGTGCAAGGCTTGTCGAGAATTTTATAACTTTTTTGCAACGAGTTTAAAAATAGATTCAACAAGACCAAACTCTGCTCTGGACCTGTGTCGCAGTGCATATCTGTGTGTGAACAGTTGATATGCAAAGTTCATATATACATGAATGAAATCAGATAACACCAAATTACACAATGTAATCTACAGTAGGTGACTTAACAATTTCTAAGTTTAACACTCAAAAATATATTATCAAATGTGTATAAATATATGGTGTACATGTCCAATGAGTGAACAATCATAATACAAAGTTTGAATATAAAGGAATGAAAACTGCTTGAGTTACAGATTAAACAAACAAGGCGCCCCCTAAGCATTTCGGATGTGAAAAAATGTCTAAGTTCAACAGCCCTAAAAATAAGAAAATATTTATTAAATGTGCACAAAATGGGAGGTGCACATCATCAATGTGTGAACAATCATTACACAAAGTTTGAATATAAAGTAATGAACACTGTTGGATTTACAGATTACACAAACTAGGCACCCCTTAAGCATCTCGGAAGGAAAAAATGTCTAAGTTCAACGTGGTCAAAAATAGAAAAATATTTATCAAAATGTGCACAAAATAAAAGGTGCACAGCTTCAATGTGTGAACAATCATTATGCAAAGTTTGAATATGAAGTAATGAATACTGTTGGAGTTACAGATTACACAAACTAGGCACCCCCTAAGCATTACGGATGGAAAAAACGTCTAAGTTAAACACCCGTCAAAAAAGTTTAAAGAATTATGAAATGTGCACAAAATACGAGGTGCACATCTTCAATGTGTGAACAATCATTATGTTAAGTATATATATAAAGGAAGGAATACTGTATGAGTTACAGATTACACAAACTAGGCACCCCCTATGCATTTCGGATAAAAAAGTGTCTAAGTTCAACACCCCTCAAAAATGGAAAAAAAAAATGAAACGTGCACAAAATAGAAGGTGCACATCTTCAATATGTGTACAATCATTAGGCAAAGTTTGAATGTAAAGGAATGAAAACTTTTGGAGTTACAGATTACACAAACTTGGTACCCCTAAAGTGTTGCGGACGGACAGACGGACAAACGGACGGACAGACGGACGGACGGACAAATGGACCCACTATTAGACCTGCTTTTGCTATTTAAAGCAACACAGGTAAAAATACATGTGCATGGGTGAAAGTTCAAAATTTCCTGAACTTTTGAAACCTCAATCTTGCAATATGCCCACTAAATATTCACAATTTCAAGTTAAAATGATCAAATGTCCTTAGCCAGACAAAAAATAAATCAGAGAAGCTATTATGACCTCCCTAATTCAGGAATAATCCTGAAAACTTTCACCCATGCATGTGCATTCATGTTAGCTTCTTTGTTTGATTTGATTCTTTATGTCAAAGTCAACAAATTTTCATTTCTTCCAGGGCTGAACCAGTATTAAGCAGAAGATCAAGTGTCTTGCTCAAGAACACAAAGCAGTGCCCTTGATCTCGAGTCAAGCACTCTACCATTGAGCTACTGCGCTCCACACTCATGTTAGATTCTATTTATCATATATCAGTAAAAGTACTTTTAAAATCATGATTTTTGGCGTGAAAATGTATAGCATGTATGCATGATGTTGGTATGGGTGTCATCACATAATGTTACTAAACATGTTAACCACTAGTGGTTTATCACTTTAATTACATGGCATTATATCACTACAAGATGTGACGTCATATCATAAAATAGAAATTAGTACATGATCTGTATATAGGTGTTTGTTTGATTAGATTCTTTACATCCCAGTCAACATTTTTTCAGTCATGTTGGGAACGGTCTACCTGGGTTGAACCAGTAATATGCTGGGATTAATGTGTCTAGCTCAAGGACACAACTCAGTATTGCCGACAAGGCTTGAACCTGCAACCTTTCGATCTATATATAGGTTTATGCATTGATAAGTTAGGGGTCTTTCATGCAAACCAAATATCTATGTGTCTTGATCCACATCTGAATTAAGGGTGAGGTTGGCGCCGTTAAACTGGTTTAAGCCCTCCAGTAAATTATTTTACTGACCGTTCCAAGGCGGTACTTCTTTTGTGGATCTTTTATGTTTTTGTTCTGTCTTGTGTTTGCTATGTTTTGTGCGCGTCTGTTTATATGTGCTTTGTGGTCACCTGCTGGGAAAGGGCTGACCTCTTGGCTCTCGTTTGTGGTGTCTTCTGTGAGTTTGTCACTTTCCCATTGGTATCCTGGGTCAGGTGTGGTACTTGATTGTATCGATTCCTGATCTTTGCACCATTACTTACTTTTAGATAAGCACAAAAGAGCAGCGATTTGAGATTTCCAACAATGTGGTATGTGCGACCAGCAAAACCTCAGATCAGCCTGCGCATACGCGCAGTCTGATCAGAACCTTTGCTACTGGCTTGAATATTCTATGAATGTTAAGCTACTGACCAAACATCATTTGGAGTTTCTAAGCTTAAAAGAAGGCTGCCCAGGCTCGTTTGAGTCTACACTTGTTAAATGCCACATTGTTGGAAATCTTGTCATAAAATTGTTGTAAAATTTCCATTATTTTCTGTTCCATCGGTCTGAATATAATTATTATGCTTTGTGTGCTCAGAAGAAATGTCTTTCTTATTAAGGATCCAAACATTTTGAAGCTTTGTAGAGATACAGTGTTTGAGGAAAAATTGAGGGAACGTGGATAACATTATGATTCTAGCCCCATTTTATGATATCTAAAGCATTATTCAATGTTTTTATATGATTTAAATAATTATCTCTTATAATAATCTAGGGCAAAGATTTAGCGCTAGTAAATGCATTGAAGCCCCCCGATGGCTAAGGCTGCTGTCCGTTCTAAGGTGGTGGTTCTGTTGTTGTTGATCTATTGTTTAATGTACTTCCCATTGTTTGTGGGAGTTCTGTGTTTGTCTTTGTTTTGTTATGCATTACTTTGTGTCCTTTCTAGTTTTGCAATCATATTGAAGAGGAAGAGAAAGCTGGTTGCTTTGCTAGTATTGTCTTACAGATGTATTGTTACTATAAATATTCTGTGACTTTTCCTCACGGTTCCATGGGTTGGTCTGCAGTATGTGATTGTGGTATTTCCTGATCATACTCACTTACTTTTTGAAAATTATGCACAATATATATTTTTGTTATATTTTTGTCAAAAACATTTGCTGACCTTTTTCTGCCACTGTGATTTAGTGTCCCTATTGTAGAATTGGTAGGTGCCTCCTCCAACTGAAGCTAAGTTCCTAAGTAGATGATGGTTGGCCGTCGACCTAAAAATATACAGCTTTAACCCTTAAAACAAGTCAAAACTTCAACAAAAGGACACATTTGAGACTTCATTTTTTGTTTGGGGGATATATAGAGAGTACTAGGTGAGTGTCTCTTGATATCAAGTTTATCAGGCAAGGCTTTGAGAACGCTTGTTGAATCGCGAGGCTCTGCCGAGCGATTCAACATGCGTTCTTAAAGCTTTGCCTGATAAACTTGATATCAAAAGACCGAAACCTGGTATTTTATCTATCAGTTTACCCATTTGTTCACTCTTCAAACTAGGGATAATGACCTAGTTTTATCGATTTTTTGCGTAGATTCAACACCATCGTCATTAAAAAAGTGCAATGTCAAGTTGACCTGATAAAGGTAACTGAAGTGAGATAGACAATGGTTATCAGGTAAAAGGGTAACAATGCAGTTGATATGAGAGGTAACTGACAATTTAGAAATTGATTGCAAAGACCTGAAATATTCATGATTCCGTGAACATTGCAAAAATTGAATTTATTGCTTATATTTACATTTTATTACAAATATCTAAACTATAGAAATTATTTATAATTTAAGAACCAAAACAGTTTTGTATTTTATATGTAATCGTAATAACGGTTTTGTTGGAGTGTAAAATGGAAAAGCGAAACAGCCAGTGTGAACACGGACAGTCAATGGAGCAAGCAAGAAACTTGTTTTGCACATGGGACTCAGGTGTAGCTCGCTGTCAATCACAACACCCGTGTCACTTCTGGCAAATGAATTTGATGTTCAAAGCATATTGCATGGGCAAGTGATTTTGGCAGCTGTCAATCAAATTTATGTCATTCATGAGGCTATGAACAGTTGCAACAAGCTAAAGATTCATTAAAGGCTTGCTTTGAAAATGTAAATATTACTAAATATTTACACTTTCAAAGCAAGCCTTCAATGAATCTTTAGCTTTTTGCAACCGTTCATAACCTCATAAACAACAGAATTGTGACCAGCAGCTGAATAAGCTCACTTGCACATGAAATGAGCTTCAAACAGTGAATTTATTTGCTAGTCGTTCCACTAAATAGCTTTGCATGCATGTTTAAAATGAACAAGAAATGTCACAAACACGTGACGAATGCCCCCAAAGGAATTGGTCTAGCATAAGACACATTTGAGGAAAGATAGCTGTAATATAGCACGAAAAACCTAGAAATGAGGCCAGAAGTCAATGTCAAAGTCAAAGTGACTCAAAATGGTATGCACCACTCCGCCATCCCAAAAGGAATCACCACCACCCCAAATTTGGGATTCCTACATCAAATAATATAGCAGATATGCTCTGGACACAATAATTCTTGAAAACTAGGTCAGAGGTCAAGGTCACAGTGACCCAAAAATAGTTTGTGACACTCAGGCATCCCAAGATGCATTTACATACCAATTTTGGAATTCCTATTTCAAAGAATATAGGAGATATGCACCAGTTTCTAGAAACTAGGTCAGAGGTCAAGTTCAAGCTCACAGTGACTTAATTATGGTAAGCGACACTTCCTCATCCCAAGATGCATCCACACACCAAATTTGAGATTCCTACCTCAAATTATATAAGAGATATGCTCTGGACATGATTATTCTAAAACTAGGTCAGAGGTCAAGGTCACAGTGACCCAAAAATGGTACATGACACTCCGCTATCCCAAGATGCATCCCCACACCAAATTTGGAATTCCTCACTCAAAGAATATAAGAAATATGCTCGGGACACAATAATTCTCAAACTATGTCAGAGGTCAAGGTCACATTGACCTAAAAATGATATGTGACACCCCGTTAACTCAAGGTGTATTAACACACCAAAGTTGGAATTCCAATCTCAAAGAATATAGGAGATATGCACCAGACTCGATGTGGTTTCTAGAAACTAGGTCAGAGGTCAAGTTCAAGATCACAGTGACACAATTATGGTATACAACACTTCGTCAGTCCAAGATGCATCCACACACCAAATTTGAGATTCCTACCTCAAATAGTATAAGAGATATGCTATGGACATGATTATTTTAAAACTAGGTCAGAGGTCAAGGTCACAGTGAAACAAAAATGGTACATGACACTCCGCTATCCCAAGATGCATCCACACACCAAATTTGGAATTCCTCACTCAAAAAATATAAGAGATATGCTCGGGACACAATAATTCTCAAACTAGGTCAGAGGTCAAGGTCACATTGACCAAAAAATGGTATGTGACATCCCGTCATCCCAAGATGTATTTACACACCAAAGTTGGAATTCCTATCTCAAAGAATATAGGAGATATGCACCAGACTCAATGCAGTTTCTAGAAACTAGGTCAGAGGTCAAGTTCAAGATCACAGTGACCCAATTATGGTATGCGACACTTTGTCAGTCCGAGATGCATCCACACACCAAATTTGAGATTCCTACCTCAAATAATATAAGAGATATGCTATGGACATGATTATTTTAAAACTAGGTCAGAGGTTCTCAATGCCTTGCCTGGTAAATTTGAGATTTGAGATATGCTAAGGACACGATTCCTATAAAAACTAGGTCAGAGGTCAAGTTCAAGGTCACAGTGACCAAATTATGGTACGTGACACTTCGTCATCCCAAGATGCATCCACACACCAGATTTGAGATTCCTACCTCAAATCATATAAGAGATATGCAAAGGATACGATTCTTCTAAAAACTAGGTCAGAGGTCAAGTTCGAGGTCACAGTGACCCAATTATGGTACGCGACACTTTGTGATCCAAAGATGCATCCACACACCAAATTTGAAATTCCTACCTCAAATAATATAAGAGATATGCTATGGACAAGATTATTCTAAAAAGTAGGTCAGAGGTCAAGGTCACAGTGACCCAAAATTGATATGTGACACTCCGCCATCCCAAGATGTATCCACACACCAAATTTGGAATTCCTACCTCAAAGAATATAGGAGATATGCACCAGACTTTATGCAGTTTCTAGAAACTAGGTCAGAGGTCAAGTTCAAGGGCACAATGACCCAATTATGAGATGCGACACTTTGTCATCCCAAGATGCATCCACACACCAAATTTGAGATACCTACCTAAAATAATATAAGAGATACGCTCCGGACACGATTATTCTAAAAACTAGGTCAGAGGTCAAGGTCAAGGTCACAGTGACCTGAAAATGGTACGCGACACTCCGCCACCCCAAGATGCATCCACACACCAAATTTGGAATTCTTACCTCAAAGAATATAGGAGATATGGACAGGACACGAAAGCGGGACGGACGGACGGACGGACTGACGGACGGACGGACAGACGGACGGACGGACAGTGTGATTACTATATGCCTCCCAAAGTTCCTTTGGGGGCATAAAAAGTCAATTAGCAATGCTTATTAGATACCCACGCAGAGTAAGGGTCAGTGAAAAAACCCACCGCAGAGTAAGGGTCAGTGAAAAAAAACTAGCTTTTGCAAGTAATAGTTCAAACCAGCAGACCTTAGTTTTGAAAAGAGGATTTCAGTAGAATCTGTGCAAATGATCTTTAAGCTTGCAATCTTAAACATTTGTAAAGATCAAATACACATAAATAGTTACACCTGAAAGTTCTATATATAAATGCTTATATCAGAAAACTGTCTAAGTTTTCATAGCTGTCATTTTGTCAAAACAATTATTTTCGGATCCAAACTCCTTCATCCATATGCTCAATGTGTCTATATTGTATAGGCAAAGTATCAAATTGCTCCATCAAAAGCTGTGGTAGGAGTTGATTGGCCAATGAAGACAGACCAATCCCACAGACTTTTCACTGATACCCCCTTTGACAGCTATGGAACCATCCAATTCACTTATGAAAGTGTCTATCACATAAATTTAGGGGCAAGAAGGTTTAACAAAAGTAACTAAATTGAAAATATATGCTGGTTTCTTACCCAACTCCCATTGTAAACACTCTGTTATTTACAGCAGCTAGTCTTGTTGCTTTTACAACCAGTGACTCTTGAGTCACATGACCATCTGAGATCAGAAAGAGGTTCTGTACAGATCCACCTGGTGGTGAGAGTATGTGAGCAGATCGCAGTGGTTCCCAAAGATCTGTAGAGCCTTGGTGTGCAACACATCTCTGTATGAAAATAAAAACATTATGTCTTTTCAAGCTTAACCCTTTGTATACGAGAAACTCCTAAACAGGTATTTTTACAAACAGTGAAGACGGCATAATCGCATTTCATCAAGGTCTACACTGTTTGTTAAGGTAAACAAGAAATGTCACAGTCACGTGACGAATGCCCCCAAAGGAATTGGTCAAGCATAAGACACATTTGAGGAAAGTTAGCTGTAATATAGGAGATATGCTCCAGACACGATTATTCTAGAAACTGGGTCATAGGTCAAGATCACAGAGACCTTAATATGGTACCCGACACATCAGCATCTAAAGATGTTTCCATACAGCAAATTTGGGATTCCCATCTCAAATAATATAAGAGATATGTTCTGGACACAATTATTCTACAAACTAGGTCAAGGTCAAAGTGACCCAAAAATGGTACGTGACACTCCACTATCCAAAGTTGCACCCACCCACCAAATTTGGGATTCCTACCTTTAATAATATAAGAGATATGCTCTGGACATGATTTTTCTAAAAACTAGGCCAGAGATCAAGGTCACAGTGACCTGTAAATGGTACAAGACACTCCACCATCCCAAGATGCATTCATACACCAAATTTGGGATTCCTATCTCAAATAATAAAAGAGATCTGCTCCTGGCACAATTATTATTAAAACTAGGTCAGAGGTCAAGGTCACAGTGACCAGTAAATGGTACAAGACACTCAACCATCCCAAGATGCATTCACATACCAAATTTGAGATTCCCTTCTCAAATAATATAAGAGATATGCTCCTGACACAATTATTATTAAAACTAGGTCAGAGGTCAAGGTCACAGTGGCCAGAAAATAATATGTGAGACTCCACCATCCCAAGATGCATATACACACCAAATTTGGAATTCCTACCTCAAAGAATGAAAAAGAGATATGCTCCGAACACAAAAATTCTTAAAACTAGGTCAGAGGACAGGTCACAGTGACCCGAAATGGTATGTGTGACACTCCTTCATCTCAAGATGCATTTAGACACCAAATTTGGAATTCCTATCTAAAAGAATATAGGAGATATGCACCAGATACAATGCAGTTTCTAGAAATTAGGTCAGAGGTCAAGTTCAAGGTCACAGTGACCAAATTATGGTACGCGACACTTCCCTATCCCAAGATGCATTTACACACCAAAATACCTACCTCAAATAACATAAGAGATATGCTCCGGACACGATAATTCTAAAAACTAGAGGACCTGAAGGTCCTGAGGCGCTCACCTGACATCTTTAATTATGTTAAATAGGTCAAGGTCAAATACAGCTTATAATAAAACATATTTTGTTTTACCATATATGGGGGTTGCAGCCATTTTGGTTAAGTGACTAAAAACAATCTAATGAATACTCCATCAAACAGCCCGGTGATATCTGAGAAACCAATGTTTATATAGGTATGTGGCAGTCCAAATGAGTGGCATTGGATAAAAGATCACAGGTTAGCTTGACATTTGGTACTTATATAAAGCCATTGTCTCATCGGGTTAAACATTTCTCGAAAGTATTATGATTGTGGCTTAAACAGTCATAGAAAATGAACATTTCAAGATTATTCCCATATAAATACATTAGGAATCAAATTTGACCTTGCCATAAAGTAGGTCAAGCTAAATTCATTATTTGTGCAAACCTGGTAGAGACCACATCCCCAATGCTACATACCAAGTCCCAAGGCCATTGGCCTTTTGTTCCAGAGAATAAGATATTTAAAGGGTTTTGAACATATATGGGTGCGGTGGCCTTGACCTTGAAACTTATCTATAGCCATTGTCTCATTAGGTTTCACATATCAAGTGAGAATAATGACTTTGGCTTCAACAGTATTCAAAAAATCAACTTTTCCAAAAATTTCACATTTAAATGCAATAGGAAGCAAATTTGACCTTGATGTTAAGTAGGTCAAGGTCAACCTAGGATCATCATTTGAACAAACTTGGTAGGCCCAACATCCAAAATGTTACATACTAAGTACCAAGATAATCAACCTTCTGGTTCTGGAGAAGAAGATTTTTAAAGGGTTTTTACCATATATGGGCATGTCGGCCATCTTGGTCTAGTGACCTAAACAATTTGATTGAATCTTGGCTAACTTTTTGTAAGGAGTTTTCATATGAAATTTGAGTTCAATTGGCCCAATGGTTTCTGAGAAAACTATGTTTAAATATATTGATGGGACTCCAATATGAGCGGCTTGGCTGAAAGGTCAAAGGTCAACCTTGACCTTTGGAACTTGTTTTTAGCCATTGTCACATTAGATTAAATATACCAAGTGAGAAAAATGACATTGGCTTCAGTAGTTTTAAAAAAATCAACTTTTCAAAAATTTCCCCATTTAAATGCATTAGGAAGCAAATTTGACCTTGACGTTAAGTAGGTCAAGGTCAACCTAGGATCATCATTTGAACAAACTTGGTAGGCCCCACATCCCCAATGCTACATACCAAGTCCCAAGGTCATCGGCCTTCTGGTTCTGGAGAAGAAGATTTTTAAAGGGTATTTACCATATATGGGCATGGCGGCCATCTTGGTCATGTGACCGGAACCATTTGAACAAACTTTTGTTCCCCCATCCTAAGGAGTCTACATATGAAATTTGAGTTCAATTGGCCCAGTGGTTTCAGAGGAGAAGATGTTTGAAAATGTTGACGGACGGACGGACGACGGACGCCGGCGTCACTGGTATACTAATAGCTCACCTCGGAGCCTTCGGCTCAGGTGAGCTAACTAGGTCATAGGTCAAGTTGAAGGTCACAGTGACCCAATTATGGTATGCGACACTTTGTCATCTCAAGATGCAACATCACACCAAATTTGAGATTCCTAGCTCAAATATCATCAGAGATATGCTCCGGACAAGATTATTCTAATAACTAGGTCAGAGTTCAAGGTCAAGGTCACAGTGACCAGAAAATGGTATGTGACACTCCGCCATCCCAAGATGCATTTACACACCAAATTTGGAATTCCTATCTCATAGAATATAGGAGATATGCACCAGACTCAATGCAGTTTCTAGAAACTAGGTCAGAGGTCAAGTTCAAGGTCACAGTGACCCAATTACGGTACGCGACACTTCGTCATCCCTAGACGCATCCACACACCAAATTTGAGATTCCTACGGCAAATAATATAAGAGATATGCTCCGGACACGATTATTCTTAAAACTAGGTCAGAGGTCAAGGTCAAGGTAACAGTGACGCGAAAATAGTACGCAACACTCTGTCATCCCAGGATGCATCCACACACCAAATTTGGAATTCCTACCTCAAAGAATATAGGAGTTATGCACCGGACATGAAGCGGGACGGACGGACCGACGGACGGATGGACGGACAGTGCGATTACTATATGCCTCCCAAAGTTCCTTTGGGGGCATAAAAAGATCTTCAGATAAAAAAAATACCATTTTTTTTTTTAAATTATATCCTGACACCCCTAGATTATGTACAATGGACTATCCCAAGTCATTGTATCAAACCAGAAGGAAGAATCCATTCGCATACAAAGGGTTATATGGTCAACTATCTTTAAATCTTTGCATGCTGGGTAGTTTTGCATGCTTTTTGTCATCAGCTGATTTTTTTTTAATTTTTGTTGGCTTTTTTTTCTAAATTAACTTAACAGTATTTAAAAAAAAACCTTTCAGGAATACTAGTATCAGAGTGTCAAACAGTTTGGATCCTGATCAGTACCGGAATTTTGTCAGTACTGATCTGGATTCAAACTGTTTGCAGACTTTCAGCAGTGGACACTAGTTACGAGTTTAAGTAATTTAAAACAGCATTGCATGTGTCAGAAAAGAATTATTTTATTACCTGTATAAAATCTTTGGCTATTTCTAAGCTATATTTGGAGTTCTTCTGTGGTGAAGGAAACAGCTCTGTGAATGTACTTCCAAATGATATGATATTGAATTGACAGCTTTGAGGGAGAAGCTCCATTGCTAGCAGGGCACACTGAAAAAAAAACATGAATTATATTTATAGTATATGTATACCAGAGATTTCCATACTATATTTGAAGTTTTTCTGTGGTTGTGAAAGTACCTCCAAATCAAATGAGATGATATTTAATTGACAGCTCTCAGGGAGAAGCTACATCCTTAACAGGGCACACTGAAAATACATTAATTCTATAAATGAGCCGTGACATGTGATTTCCAACAATATGGCATTTTGACAAAGGTAGACTCAGACGAGCTTGTGCAGCCTCCTTTTGAGGTTAGAAACTCCAAATGATGTTCAGTCAGTATCCTAAGAGTCACAAAATATTCAAGCAACCAGCAAAAGCTCTGATCAGACTGCACGCATGTGCAGGCTGATCTGAGCCTTTGCTGATTGCACATACCACATTGTTGGAAATTTCATGCCGCAGCTCAAATAGTAAACGAGGGATTTCCATAATGAATTTGGGATTTCTTCTGTGATCAAGGCATTAACTCTGCCAAAGTACTTGAGAATGAGATGATATAAAACTGATAGCTCCATCACTAACAGGACACACAGAAAATATCCATCATACTTTTTTGAACACCAAAACACAAGTTAAAACTGATGGATAAGAAAAAATTAACATTTTACGCCCCAAAATGTTTGCTTATCCAGACCAATGAATATGGCATTACCTTTTTAGCATCTTCTTCTGTTTTTCCCTTCATGGAGTTAGACATATCAATCAGAATGATAATCTCTGGGTCCACATCGCTAACTGATTCAAATTCTGGATAGAATGTCAGCATACAGGCATGTGTCTGACTGTCTGAATGTCTCTCCACCCACATACGAGGTACATGAATCTCGGCCAGTATAACATTCAGCTTGAACCCGTCTTCAATTTTACTTCCCTTTGGCAGCTCAACTACTGCCTTGGTGGCTGTTTTCTGTAGAAATGAGAAATTGCAATTATCACACAAATGTAAAAAAAAATTCTTGCACACCAGAAAAGGATACCTTTTCTTTGTTTGTTTGATATGATTCTTTATGTCCTGGTCAACCATTTTTCAGTTATGTTGGGACAGGTTTTCCTGGGTTGAACCAGTACTAAGCAGGGATGAAGGTGTCTTGCTCAAGGACACAACGCAGTGCCGACAGTGAGGCTTTAACCCACAACCCCTCAATCTCGAGTCAAGTTCTCTACCACTGAGCAACTGCACTCCCAGTAGAAGATATCTGAGTTTTTACCTGGGTATGGGAATTCCAATCTCACCCTTGTGTAAGTGTGTGTTTATGTAACATTCTACCACCAGTTACGGTCATATGGAAATGAGGCCACAGCTTAAAGTCTCATCTGACAGACTGGAGAAACTGGTGATTGACTCCTGGTTTACGAGGCAAGTGATTTCTTGAACACCGGATAAGGATATTTAAATTTTATCCTTGGATAGAAAATCTTATCTTACCCATGTTATCTTACCCAGGACGTCAAGTAACGTCATCCTGTGAAATTGCATCTAAGCGTATTCAGGGACTTCTGTAAGCTTATTTTAAAATTAATAAAAAAATACATAAATAAATGCATATTTAAATTAAAACAGTGGTGAGCAAGAAAAAGAATCCATTATTCGTGTGAGGGTAGGATAGAAAAATCCGTCCCTCGGGATCACCGTTTGTCATCACTCAGCAAGCCTTATGATAACAAACAGCAATCCTCGGGACAGATTTTTCTATCCTACCCTCACACTCATGATGGATTCTTAGATTATCCACTACACCATGGCAGCTCCTATCTCAGCCTTGTTATTTCATCCTTGACATTGATAGTATAGGTAAAAGGCTTCTGGATCTCAACTGTACAATTGTATTGCTTGACAAATCTATTCTTATAACGGATAGCAACAGTTAGGCAATTTTGAACATTGTGTACTTGGACTGTGAACTTTTATTGTAGAAAATCACAATCTTGGTGGGAAATGTGGCCTGTGGTTTGAATCTTTGCCACATTAGTTTTCAGCTTTAATGAGAAGTTCCAGGGCTTCAGATTTTTTTCAAGATTGGTGGGCCAGTGACCCATGGAGCAAAAAATGGTGGGTCATTTTCTGCATTGATGGGCCCAAGCATATCAAACTAACCACAGCTGACATTTGGGTAGTATACTTTACCTAGACACTGACACAGACACTTGTATGTATAAATGTATATTGACTGCTGATTATACAGTAAATCCTGTCTTAAGCGGCCACTCAAAAAAGAAGACCAATTATCACTTAATACAGGTCAAAAGTATTGCAGAATGCTCCAAGGGGAGCATTCTGCAATACTTTTGACCTTCATTAAGCTACCATTTGTTATTAAGATCTTTGTTTTGTCTTTTTTGAGTGGCTGCTTAAGACATGTTTTACTGTATTGACTACTTACATGTACTTTCTGTTTTGTGGAGTTCCTAGACTCGCTATAAGATGAATATTTTCATTAAAAAGAGATTTTTTCATAACTAAAAAGGATGGGTCCACTGCCTTGGAAAGTGATGGGCCATATTTTGAAATCATGGGACAATGACTCGGGCCCACCATAAATCTGAAGGCCTGGAGAAGGACAGGTCACTAAATTGACACCAACTTTTAATAGTTTAAACATATTTTATTGCCATTTGATACAGGATATTGGGGAAGGATTGTAACAAATGTTGTGGGAAAATGTGACCCATCCTATGATAAGAAATTTCAACTTCTGTGAGAAGCGATATAATCACAATGTATATTGTTACATTAAAAAATGGTATGGAATTTCAACTGCACTTCATAGCTATATATTTTACATGTCCACTGCGAGTCTTTAAATGAACCTTTACATTTAAGATGTCATCCAGATCGATTTAAGCCACGCCCACATATGCACCATTTGGGCAGACCAACCTCAACGCCATCCAATAGTGTTGTTTGTTTACTGACGTTTGCATGACGTTGAACGGGAATCGCCATGGCATTAAACGCTGAATTTTGGCTATTTAGCTATTCTGAAACCTCCATTATGTCTGATTTAATTCAAAATATCTGGAAAAGCAGCCAAGTTAGGTGAAAATTGATACTCTGCTGATAATATGAAATATAAATATAAGAAAAAAAAAACAATTTTCGTCCGTTCATGGAATCATGAATATTTCGGGTCTCTTGCAAAGTTAACAGGCTTCACTTACTTTGCAAGAGACCTGAAGTGTACACAATCCCATGAACAGACCAAAAATCGAATTTATTTTTTAAATAGCACCCTGAAAGATAGCAATTAAAAGCTGCATTGTGAGAAAACCTGTCTTTGTTGTGAGCAAACAATAAAGATTCAGATCAACCTGTGTATCAACCCAACAGTACAATAGCCTACTGGCAAATAAGCTGTGGCATGTGATTTCCAACAATGTGGCATTTTGACAAGAGTAGACTCAGATGAGCATGTGCAGCCTCCTTTTAAGCTTAGAAATTCCAAATGATGTTCAGTCAGAAGCTTAACACTCACAAAATATTCAAGCGACTAGCAAAGGCTCTGATCAGACTGCGCGTATGCGCAGGCTGGTCTGAGCCTTAGCTGGTCGCACACACCACATTGTTGGAAATCTCATGTGGCGGCTCAAATGTGTTAAGACTTCAGCTAGTCTATATAGCATAGCAGGTTTGAATGTTTTCTGGGATCAAACCCCATAGACAATGTTTCTCATGACTGCGCCCATAAACTCCTGTATATGCTTACCTTGCAATTGATGGTATGGGTTGGAGAGAATATCCTCCGAATGTCTGAGGGCATGGCCACAGATACTTGTAGTGAAAGCTCACACTTCTTCTTGTCATCTATTGCAACAGACTTCACGGTCGACTGAAATAAATATTTTGAAATATCCCGTAACTCATTCCTTGTCGTCTGCTGATTACCTTTGCAAACAGTTTGGACACAGATCAGGACCGACAGAACGTCGGTCCTGATCGGGATCTAATCTGTTTGACAGTCTGATGTTATTATTCATATATCCTAAATCTTTCCATGCTGGGTAATTTGTCATAGTTTTTTGTTTTCCAAAATTAACATTTCGAAAAATTCTTTCAGGACAACTATCATATTCAAACAGTTTGGATCTGGATCAGGACCAACATTTTGTTGGTCCTTATCTAGGTCCAAACTGTTTGCAAAGGTTATCAACAGACTTACAGTGCAGATACAGATGAAAACCACAGAGTGTGACATTTTGCCAAACTAAGCAATTACTGGTTTTCAATATACAAAAAGTTTATAAATTTGTCAATTATCAAGTTATTTCAAATTGACTCAGTTACAGCACAGGCAATCATATTACATAAAGGTCAAAATTTCCAAAATCCTGAACTTAAGAAACTCAAATCTTGAAATAGTTAAAATGGTCTATTGTCTTCAGATAAGTTGAAAATAAATCAGAATTATGATATTATAATCTGCATAAAAAAGTATTTTGAAGTGGACTTTCTGTGGAAAGTCAGCTTGAAAATCTTGATTTCAGGAATAATCCTGAAAAATCCTGAAAACTTTCATCAAGTATGCAGCCTAGTCTTTGAACTGTTTTACCTGAGTTTTCTGAGCCAAAGCTGAGTCCTTTAGCCATGGTGCCACTGCAGCTGGCAGGTTCAAACAGATGGCATCCTCTTCTACACGTAACTCTGCTATATATGTGATCTTGATTAGTACCTCACATTGTGGTGGTAGGTTTCCAACACTCACTGTAAACACATCCTAGTGAAAGAATTTATAACAATCTATTATACATGTTTTTTAGAGTTCGTGCTTTATGTCCTAGTCAACATTTTTCAGACAAGTTTGGACCTTTTCATGGTTTAAACCAAAATTAAGTAGTGATGAATAGGTGTAACACAGTGCCTATGGTGAGGCTCAAACCAGAGACCTCTCACTAGCAAGTAGCGCACTCTACCACTGAGCCACTGTGCTCCTCAATGTAAAATAGGAAAACCTCACCCAATGTGGTCAGAATTTCAACTAAGATTGAAATTCTGACCCCATTGGGTGATTTCTCAATTACACATGGCCTGACTCAAAATGTTAAATTTTTTTTATCTCAACTAATTTTGGAAATTTTAATGACAGGAAAAATGCAAATTTAAACTTATTTTACATGTTGTAGTTGCAATGATGTGGTTTCACATGTGAGTTTATCATAATCAGACATACAAACTGGTGGAAACATAGATTGTTATTTGAATAATAGGTTGAAAATGTGATTGGATTTTATAACAAATCAAAACTTGAAAATGCCAGTAATCTGTTAATGTTATCAATATCAAGTTTATCAATATCAAGCTGACAGCAAGCAACATTGTATCACTTTCAAGACGTCACAATTGTATATGTGGGAAATCTGTTTATTAAATAATGAGCCAGCACATGAGGTTTTGATAGTTATTGCATTGTTGAGCACAGGGTTCATACAGACAGGACAAAACAAAATTCCCTGACATTTCCCTGACTTTTCCCTGACGCCAGTCCAAATTTCCCTGACATAGTCATACTCGCCGGTGAAACTTGTTTTTAATCAAACCTTACTGTAAAGCTTAAATGATGTTTTTAATTTAGAGTGAATTTTTTGAAGTTTATATTCAAGTCTTTTGTTGGAAAGCCTTAATTCCTTTTTCTGATAAATTCAAAAAGATAATCAAACATTATAATAATAATGTGGGAGGGATATAACATGGATAATAAGCAATAGTTGTAAACCCAATCAAAGCTTTTACCTATGGTGTCCTTTTTTATCGCTAAGGGTAGGTCTGACCTCAAGATTAAATGACAATGCCTGACCTAAAACTTTCACTGGTGGGTGGGTGCCTTTATGCTTGTATTTGGATGGGCCCACCATGGATAAACTTCGAGTTTTCTTTAGCTCCCACTGTCTGTGTTTGATTTTATTATATTGTTCTTCCGTGTTGATGTTTCACATAAATTTATAAGAAGTCTCAATACAAGTTACATAATTTTTGTTTTATCAACAGCAGGATCTAGGGTGAAGATTTGACCAGTAAAATATTGTACCCAAAATGGCCTCGGCTGCTGTTTGTCTAAAGGTGGTGATTCTTTCATTGTTTGCTGTTGCTCCCATTAAAATTTTTGCAATTTGATGTTGGCGTGTCCTAACCGCCCCTACCCTACAGCCAATCAAAGCCATCCATAATGCAATCACTTATACAGAAGAGCCTTATTTTTGCTGGATGTGTAATATTTTCATTGTAAAATTCCACTAAAACTCTGTTTACAGCCAATGTATAGAATATAACTAAGAGATAGATAACTAGACACTGCTGTACTATATTTTAAGACTTTTGCAAAGTTCTGAACTTCTGATGTAGATATTACAATGAAATGCAAAAAATGCACACCATGGAGGTTCAATAAAACTAGTTTTAACTTGACACAGTGCCCAGAGGGGGCATGTATACCCAGGTCAGTATGTGTCAGCATTTTTTTTCTAAAAGTGTCAAGTAGGACAAAGGTATTTAAGGCTCTTGATATTTAAGGTTTAAAGTCCCAGTCAACAATATTTCAGTAATGTCGGACTCAGGACTCCTTCCAGAGAGGGAGAGAGAAAAGAATGGGATTAACTAAAAGACCCCTACTCCAACCCAAATTTGCCTCAAGTGTAGCAAATTTCATCCTGTAAACAGGCCAAATATGACAGGACCATCTCTCAGAAAGCTGCAGCAGAGAACACACCACACTCACTCACAAGATGGGATTGTAATATGGTATATCAATACTACACGGAAGAAACTAATTAGTTAAATGTTTTAGAAACCCTAAAACAGTGAGCTTTAAGGTCAGGTATCTGAGCAAAGAAGGTGCTAAACCAGGCATTGGACATTTAATTATCATCATAATTATTGCCCCGCAATACCAGTAAGAGTCTTTATCATAAAACTAAATCTGTGACCTTGACCTTAAAGTCACACCCCTCTATTGGGATAGTACTAAGAAATATTTTAGTTCTATATATTTATGCCAGTTAATAATAAAATCCAAAGAGTTTTGATAATACTTTTATAGATGAAAAAAGGGCATGCCCATGTGTGGGGATGGCCCTGAGTAAAACTTTAGACAGTTCAATATTTACCATCATGTCAAACACAAGTGAAATTTATGAAAGGGTCTCAATAAATTAGCTATAAACTGAAAAACAAAATAAAAAAGAACTTTATATAAGAACTTTAAGTCTGAGACCCCGTCTATATACACTTTGAACCTTATATCTACAATTAAATATATGATAAACATAAACAAAATCATCTAAGTGTTTTGACAGTATAGAATATTTAGCCTCAAAAGCATCTTCATATGTTAAAAGTAATTTAGAAGCATTCAAAATGTTTGTTTTCAAAAGTTTGACAAATGCACCCAAAATGCTAGGAAAACTGCCTTAGCCATTCTCTTGTTCCTCATCATTTGATACATATTGTAACTTGTAAAATTCCCTGACATTTCCCTGACATTTTAGCAAAGCTTTATTTTTCACTGACACAGCATAAAATTCCCTGACAATTCCCTGACCTTGAAAAAAATTAAATTTCGCTGACATTTCCCTGACGCGTATGAACCCTGGAGCAATATAGGCTCAGGTAAACCTGTGCAGATACACAGTCAAGCCAGAGCCTTTGCTGATTGCATGAAAATTTTGAAAATTCATGAAGGCTCAGATCAACAATTAGATCTGAAACCCAGCTGGATATGTCATCATGGGTGTTTAATGGGTGCTTATACATACTGGTGTCTCTTCTTCCATCAGATAGGCTCCATGACCTTTGGCTACTGCTTCTTTATACTCCTTCCTAGCTTTAGCTTTCTCCTTCACTTCACCTGGTCAATGGTACAAGCAATGTAAGATACTCTGTTTACTCTACTTGCTAGTATCGTCTGCTGACAATCTTTGCTAATGGTTTGGATCCAGATCAGGTCCTACAGAACATAGTCCTGATCTGGAAACAAACTGTTTGACACTATGATGATATTCGTGATTTCTTTTTAATAAGCTAATTTTGATAAAAATCAGCAGACGATAAAAATTGTGAAAAATTTCCCATCAAGCTTAGAGTTAATAGTTAGACACTTTTACTGTTATCCAGCCACAATTTTTTTTTTTGTCCTGAAAATGTTGTCTGCTTTTTAAGTCTTCTGCATACATTTAAGTGCACTTCAGACTAGATTTTTTTTCATGGAAGCAAACAGTATGAATACTGATCAGACTGCTCCCTTGGGGGCAGTCTGATCTGGGTCCATATTGTTTGCAGTATAGGTTACATAAGAACATAAGCAGATGAGAGCAGACGACCAATCATAATGCAAAGTTTGAATATAAAGGAATACAAACTGTTGGATTTGCAGATTACACCAAAGAGACACCCCCTAAGCATTTCGGATGGAAAAAATAGGAAGTGCACAGTCATCTTCAATGTGTGAACAATCATAATGCAAAGTTTGAAAGTAATCGATTACACAAACCAGACACCATCTAAGCATTTTGGATGGAAAAAATGTCTAAGTTCAACATCCCCAATTATGAGCAAATATTTGAATATAAGAGAATGAAAATTTTTGGAGTACACAGATTACACAAACTAGGCACCCCAAAAATTTGTTACAGATGGACGAACAGAGTGGACATACTACTAGACCTGCGTTTCGCCAATGCAGTTTAAAATTTGAGAAGGACCCTGAGCCAAAAAATCTAGTGACCATAAGTGGATTACCTGCCTTAATTTTTACCATTTGTGCTCTCTTATGATGCATGTCTAAAAAGCTGTCGATTTTATGTTTATGGCATAAAAAAAGAATTTATAAAATTCTAGAATTTAAGAAAGAAGAGAAATTTGGCAAAAAATGAATATACCTCTATTTTTTTTTTTCATCTTCTTTTCATTCAATGTAGGGTAATAAACCTAGCTGAAAATGCTCCTTCTTTAATATTCAGTTTGTATGCTAGATGTTTTAAATTTCGAACACTAGTTGTCTAAAAGTTCTCTATACTCTTCTGTCAGACAAGCATTTTGTGAATTCCAGCTCAGATAACTAAGATTTATATTTGAGAACAGAAAGTGAAATGAGTTTAAAATTTTAGAACATTTACCATTTACCTTTCTAAATAAAAAATGTCAATGAGAATTTGTTTTGCTTTAGACTTTACATCCCAGTCAACAGCTATGGTCATGTCGAGATGGTTAGTTCACCTAACCACACTTTTTCCTGGGCAAGCTCAACTAAGCGGTAAACCAGTACTTTGTGCACATACTTTCGCTTGTAACTGACAACAACCATTCTTGAATCAGCGGAGGGGAGGAGAATGACCGTAGATCAATCTCTACGAAAGATTGAGCCGGGATAGAACTTGCAACCCCTGGATCTGCAGTTGGACTCGCTACCGACTGCACTACGTGGCCCAGTTAATGAAAATAAAAGAGTACCTATGATATGTTTGTTGTTGATAAAAGCCTCAAATCCGCACACAGCAGCAGTGTCATCTAAAGGAAACACATACTTCGCCTCGATGGCTTTATTGCTCTCATTTTTGTATGCTTGTAGAACTACCACCTGCAGATGATGATAAACAAGTAATAAGTTCACAGGTTTAGATAAACAAAATTTTTGGGCATAAAATTGCAAATATTTCCTTACTCACCAATTTTAAAATATGTTTTGGGTGCTCAAAAGAACCGCCTCATTGAGACGGTTCTTTTGAGTACCCACAACATATGTTTTGGTTGAGAAATAAGAAAAAAAAAATTGGTATGCACTCTTAACTAAAGGCCTGTAAATTAGTCCTCTACCAGTTAACTCTTTGCCTCCTGGGAAATTTTTCATGTTTTTTTTTGCTGTCTGCTGATTTTTTCAAAATCAACTTTTTCAAAAAATTCTTTTAGGAATACCATCTGAGTGTGTCAAACTGATTGGATCCAGATCAGGCACAACATTTTGTCGGGCCTGATCTGGGTCCAATCTGTTTGCAAAGGTTATAAGCAGACGGCACTAGTAGGCAATGAGTTAAAAGCTTGCTTGGCATGTTACAGTTTGAAATAATGTTATTCATAATTTAAATGGTTGCTTAGCATGTTTCAGTTTGAAATAATGTTATTCATAATTTAAATGGTTACTAATAGCATGTTTCAGTTTGAAATAATGTTATTCATAATTTAAATGGTTACTTAGCATGTTTCAGTTTGAAATAATGTTATTCATAATTTAAATGATTACTTAGCATGTTTCAGTTTGAAATAATGTTATTCATAATTTAAATGGTTACTTAGCATGTTTCAGTCTGAAATAATGTTATTCATAATTTAAATGGGTTTCTGTTTGAAATAATTTTATTGATAATTTAAATGACATATTTTTTAGTTATATTGTACTATATGCTCAAAATAAGCAAATTATCTATTTTATATTTAAGAAATTTCCTGACTTAACAATCAAATTTATGATAAGGACAAACAATAGGGATTCTCTCAGGGGAGGGGGATACCATCGACCTAGGCCCGAGTTCCAGAGAATAAGGTTAAACTATTCTCGCTTCATTTTTGGGGTGGGTGGGGAGGGTGAGATAACATGAATTTTCATTGCTATATTTTATTATATTACTTTTATGTTACAAAAATAAAATGCAGTTTTATTATCTCATTCTCTAAGGGTTTTTTTCTCTCAAATTTTAGTTACCATGGCAACCATTATTTTTGTTTCATTGACATAAATAAACAGAATGACAGATTGAAGTGAGAGCAATGTTTTTTTATTTATTTGTTCTATCTAAAGCTAGGCTCTAGGTATCATCATAAAAAAGGAGGATTCATAGTAAAACGGAAGTTGAGACCAAATTGTAGGGGAAAAAATCTGGCTTACTTGTTTTACTAGTTTGCAGTTTCAAAGGAATTAAAAGACTGATTACAGAACAGGTTTAGATAAACGAAATTGCTGAGGGTAAAATTGTAAATATTTTCTTATCCATCAGTTTTAACATATGTTTTGAGACGGTTCTCTTGAGTACTCACAACATGTTTTGGTTGATAATTAAGAAAATTAAATAAGAAAATTAGTTTTTTGTTACACACTCTTAACTAAAGGTATGTATATACTTACTAACATCCAACTTCCCTTACGGACACTGATTTAACCCTTTAAGGAATGGAAACCCCTAAATGGACAGATACTTTTGCAAACAGTGAAAACCCAGATGAAATGCCACATAAAGTGGCATTTTGTCAGGGTCTGCACTGTTCGCTAACTTAAAAACAATCTTCTGGAACAGAAATACATACTTTTATAGAAATTTTGATCTGTGACCCCTTAAAATACAAAATGGACAATTCCATATACTTATTGTATCAATATGCATGTGATAATCCATCAGAGTGAAAAGGGTTAAAAGGGACAGCAACCTTATAAGCATGAGAGTCTGACAAACAAGCCCTTATTAAACCATGCAATCTGCCATAAACCGGATCAAAATCGGATAAAAAACAAGAAAGTTAGAGCAATTTGAAAATCAAAATTCTGACATCTATTAAGCCTATGGAGGCCGCCATTTTGCTTATTTAATTACTTCCTGTTAGTTTTGAAAAGCCAATAAAATCCCCTTTTTTAATGCAAATTGTACAGATTTGTCTATTTCTAACAGATGAATCAATAAAACTTCAAAGGAAGTTGAAGTGAATAACAGGAAAGTAGGTATTTTGTTTATGCATATTTAATTAGGGCTGTGTGACGTCACTCAGCCTAAAAATGGCTATTGCTTTCAATTGTCTACTATATAAACATCTATGACTTTCTTATTTTTCAATCAATTTTGATAGGGTTTGCGGCATATTGCATGATTAAATAAGGACTTACTTTTGAGATGCACTTGCCTTCAAGGTTGCCGACCCCTTTAAAGGGCACTGATTGAAACTGTTTGGGTTGTACACTCACCTGAGCTACCATATCCATCATCTGTCCTCGTATGTGTACACTTTTTAATGGTACAGGTTCTTTATTACTCCCCTGTAGACCTGCCTTCACTTTAGCCAGAGGATCAGCTTTATTCTGAACATCAGAAATATCTACAAAGTATAAGATTACAGTAGAACCATGTACAATGGCCACTCTCAAAAAGACCAAAAATTGGTTTTCAAGACCAACTATCGCTTAATGCAGGTCAAAAGTATTGCAGAATGCTCCCCTTTGCAGAATGCTCCCCTTGGAGCATTCTGCAATACTTTCGACCTTCATTAAGCTACCATTTGTCATTAAGATCTTTGTTTTGTCTATTTTTGGGTGGCCCCTAAGCACAGGTTTTACTGTATTGAAAACATCAGGGAAAATAAGTTAGCCATATCTTTTAACAGTTGCACCTAGCCAGCAGCCATGTCTGTTAAACTTGCACCTACAACCATGCATGTCTGATATACTTGCACCAGACATGCATTCGTGTTTGTTATATTGCAATATCCGATCATCTTGTCTGTCTGTTGCATTTGCACCAGACCAGCAGTAACTGTCATTACAGTTGAACCGGACCAGCAGGCCAGTCTTTTACAGTTTCACCAAACCAGCAGCAATGCCTTAAATAGTTGCACCAAACCAGCAGACATGTTTGTTGCAATTGCACCCATTCAGCAGTCAAGATGATAAGATCATCTGCAGCATCTTGAATATCCATTGGTGAAAGTTCAAAATTTCGAAAATCCTGAACTTTCGAAACTCCAATCTTAAAACTTGCAACATGCCCTCTATGTATTCATAAATTCAAGTTTAAATGGTCAGTTTTTCTTAGACAGACTGAAAATAAATCTGAGAAGCCATTAAGTTCTCTTTAATTCAGGAGGCTGACTTTCCACAGAAAGTCAGCCTCAAAATCCTGAATTCAGGAATAATCCTGAAAACTTTCACCCATGAATATTTTACAAAGTTGAATACAACAATATGCCAGTCAAAGTCTCAAAATACAACCACTATTGAAAACTATCAGAAAACAGTTGTCAACCCTTAAAGCGCCAAGAAAAAAATGCATCTGAAAATGTCGTCTGATGAAGTCGTCTGCTGCAAAAAATTGCCTAACATTACTGACGAATTAAGTACAGAAGCAAACGGTGTGGACCCAGAACAGACTGCTCCTATAGGAGCAGTCTGATCTGGGTCCACACTGTTTGCCATAGAGGTTACTGAAATATTTCAGCAGACAAGAAAAGCAGACAACTTTTGTTGCGATTGGCGCATTAAGGGCAAACTCATGCATCACTATGATCAGTTTGCTTCTTCAGGAGTTACTGTTTGACCATGATCACTGGACTTAAATGGGTTATACAAAGGATCAAATGGACTCTCCCATTATCGAATTGTGGAACAGTTCACTTTTAAAAGAGTGAAATACAAGTCCTAAAACAAACTGCTGAAAATGGGAGTGAAAGAGTGTTAAATCTATCAAGAAAATAGTGTACCTATTTTTGCCACATCTTTCCGAAGCTCATCTGTCATCTGTATGTCCTGTACAATATCTGTGAGAGCCACATGGTCGATTTTGATATCATCTGGCATACTGTACTCCACCAGATATCTGATACACTGCTGACTGGGGTTGTAGACAGCAAATTCATCATTCTGAAACATCAAATTGACAAGTATGATACTCATACGTCTAGATGAACACGATTTTCAGCCTAAAATTATTGTGAATATTTCGTTATCCAGAAGGTGAAACATGTGTTTTGGGTGCTCAAAAGAACTGTCTCATTGAGACGTTCTTTTGAGTACCCACAACATAATTATGCTTTGGTTGAAAATAAGAAAACATTTTTTTACTGCTTCATAATATGCCCAGCTAAGCAAACCTTTTATTAAAAAAAATAATTTTTATATTTTTATTTTCTAATCCATCAATTTAAACATGTGTTTTGGTTACTCAATAGAACCTTCTCATTGAGACGGTTCTTTTGAATACTACAACCCACACCATATGTTTTGGCAATTGGAACTGCCTCAGCCATTTCTGTGGAATCAGACCTCGGATGTACATCGACGGGCTACTTTTCAAAACTTAGCTTTTTCATACATATTACTATGCCTTATGTACATCCAAGGTCTGATTCCATGGTATTGGCCAAGACAGTTCTGATTGGTGGTTTGGTTGAGAAATAAGAATTTTAATTTTTTATTGTGCTTTCTTTATCTGGTCAGATATTACACATTTACTGCCTGTTGAGTCAATGGATATGATGTAATATCCACCAGAGGCTATCAATATTGACCCTACTGTGACTTAACAGGGGGCTGATGAAAGGTCACATTTTACAGCAATTCATCTGGGTCTTTACAGTTTATTAAAAGTAAAAAGGGTTAAGATAAGGTGGTAAACTAATCAGTAACTGTCTTTTACCTTGAAAAAGCTTGTTTGATTTTCTGTTGATTTTACACCATGTAGACTGTCATATCCATCAGGTGGAGCTGTGATCTGTGTGTCAGACTGGTTTGTTTCAAATACTTCTCCCAAGGCAACATTACACAACAACATAATCCTTGAACCAGTCACTTTGCTGGGAAATGTGTACATGTTACTCGTGCTGAAAGAAGGTAAAACCAATATTACTCACATGTCCCTAAAAAGAGTGACTAATTTAGATTCAATTTTCTCATTTCTCAACCAATATATATGTTGTGATTACTCAAAAGAACTGTCTCAATGAGACGGTTATTTTGAGCACACAAAACTTGTTAAAACTGACAGATAGGAAAATAATCACAATTTTAGGCTCAAAATTTTTTGTTTATCTTCACCTAAGACTCAGCTATAGACTTGCTGTGGTCAGAGGTTGATAATCAACACAAAGAGACGAAAGCATCAATATATACCCCTGGTCATCTCAAACATTAGCCCTTAATATGCAAAGCCAGAATATATACTGTTTTGAAAAACCATGTAGATCCCAATAAGCTAGCTTCACAGAAGCCAGCTGATCAGGAACCACACTATTTTCAAAAACTCTGCTTGTATATATACAGACTAACAACTTGAATCCTGTAAGCTAATTTTATAAAAAATTGAGGAGTATATTACATGAAAATATCCAGCATGGTAGCATAGAAACAACGATTGTTATCATTTCAATCATTCAAATGTTTCCAATCCATTTTCTTTTCTAGTTTCCCAAAAGATCAAGATTTGCTGTAAATTTGCTTTTGTAATACTAGGACAATTTTGTATCAAGTTAGTTTTGCTGTTAATTTCATTATTAACTTGAATGATTCTAATTGTCAGTGATGTCCTATGACAAGTTAGCATCAAATTAAAGTTAAAGGTGGACTGTTGACTTTTGACCTGCTGAGTTATTAACTAAGCTGTTAAAAGAGTTTCTGCATTGGTCAATTTTGATGAAAGACAGTTTTTGTTTGATTTTATTCTTTACATCCCAGTCAACAATTTTTCAGTCGTGGGGACAGGTCTTTGTGGGTTGAACTAGTACTATGCAGCAGATAAGTGTCTTGCTCAAGGTCACAACACAGTGACTCCTCCAGCTGTGAGTCTTAAACAAGCAAACTTTAGATCCCCATCTAACGCTCTACCAACTGAGCCACTGTGCTCCGCTGATGAAAAACAGACTGCACAATAATTTGTACTAACCCTTTAGGAACCCCAAAACATCAAGATACAATGCAGCAGCTCATCAGTGTCTGTACTGTTTGCCATCAAAAGGATAAGAAAAATCCTCAGGAGCACAATATGATTTGAAATTTTGAGCTGTAACACCTCAAATTATAAAACTGACCATCAACATTGTGTTACATCAAACTGAGGGAAAGGATCCATCAGTCTAAAAAAGATTAATTTACAAAATTTACCAGCACACAGTAATTTGGTACTTATTGCATAGGCAATCAAACAGGCTCCGAGGAGCCTAGCAATCCACAGTCTCACCAGAGCCTTGGCTGCTGGCATACCTGAAGTAAGGTTATGGAGGCAGGCTCAGATCAAATTTTAAGCCTGTTGATCTTCTAGGTAGCTGTGCATTCATGTTTAACCCTTTTCATTCTGGACACTTGTTAACAGGTACTTTGGCACACAGTGAAGACCCAAATGAAATGCAGCATAAAGCTGCATTTCATTAGGGTCTGCATTGTTTGTTAAGATAAAATCAGTCTTTGAAGGTACAGAAATATCTACGATGTACCTGTGGCCCCTTTTGAATACAAAATTGACAATCTTAAACTTATTGTATTAATATGTATGGGGACATCCATCAAAATAGTAACTTTACACATATGCTAGCTTAAATGATCTTACCTGACTGTATTAGAAAAGTAGAATCCATCAGCCTGAAAAAGATATGATCTTACCTGACCGTATTAGAGAAATATATACCTGCTATGGTAAAGTGTGCATGCGTGGCGATCAGCTGTTTTTTCAAAACACGGAACAAAATATTTCATATTTAAATTGTTTTTATTATGATTTAGGCCTCATATCTAGTTCAAAAATGTTTATAAGATAAATTTATCATAAGTTCAACATATTTGGAGCGTCTGAAGTGTGGGTTTTGTGTAATTTGGAGGAAATTCTGAAAATTGGTTGGAGGCGAGTGACAGCGGAGCCGTTACAGTTGAGTGGAGATGTAAACAATGTCAAGGACTTGAAGATGGCCGCCTGAGCGAAGTTGGAGCCAAGCAGATCAAAACATTGAAAACAAATAACTGAGGGAAGTGATTTACTTTATTTTCTGTTGCTGATTCGGCGTTGTATAGAAAGAGGGTTGTTGTTATTCATCCTTAGCAACGGGTTACCAGGGACGGTAAACAACTTTGAAACATTATAGTAGCAATCTTGAAGTCCATGATATTACTCCATGAATGATTTGAAATGCCAACAAAAAGAAAAACCAACCCGGCCCCATCAATCAACAAGTGTCCATGTGGAAAAACTCTTAAAAACAAACCTGCTTGGATTGCCTGTGACCTTTGTAATCAGTGGTGGCATGGTAGCTGTGTTAATTTAACAAAGCAAATATTAGGTATTTTCAAAGAGAAGAAATTGCCATTTAAATGCCCTCAATGTATTGTTACTAATTTAGAAAAATCAGAATCAATGATTTTCTCTGCCAAGCCGGTTGTAGGCCCTGCTATAGAAGAATCGAACAGTGTAAAAAGTAATTAAGAGAAGTTATTCAATACAGATTTAATCCCTGAAACAAATGTAAGGACTCTCAAAAATCTTGTTATAATAGATGGATTAAGACAGCCTGAGAAATTTAAAAATAGCAGAGATATTAAAGCTGAAGTTAAAAAACATAAGGGAAATTTGAAGATTAAGTATGCACATGCCCTAAATCGGGGAGGTATCGCAGTTGCGTTAGATTCAGAGGAAGAAATTGACATATTGAAAGACAAGTGGCCAGTTGAGGTGTTTGGGAACAGTGGTTTATCTTTATCAATACATGAGAATTCCGTTTCACTTCCTAAGTGCATCTTGAAAAATATTCCCCCATTTCTGTCAATTGATAGTGTTTTATCAGAAATCAGTAAACAGACAGGTCTCAAAGTTACAGGTCGACGATTGAGATATCGGGACAGTAATAAACCCAGTGACCGGGAAAGGCATGCGCCATGCGCCATAGTCCCATTAAAAACGGAAATGTCACATCGTTTTTTGCAATGGATGCGCCAGGTCTCTTTCCGATTTTTACGATCATTTTCGGTACGAAATAGGTGAGTACGAATAAATAAATACAGACGCTGTGATTCACGCTTTTCATTTACAATAAAGCGCCCGAGTAACTACACATGTTTTAATGACATCATTGGTCTGTGCGAACGCTGCAAATAGTAAACATCGTCTGCGCTGTAACGATCGCGGATCAAGAGTTATTTACTTTTGTTTTGACCATGCAACCTAAAAAAAAATTGAAAAGACCGGATAATCAGGGCCTAATCAGTAACTTATTTAAATCATCCACTCAAGATAAACCATTCAACCCAGTTTCATCTCAGACATTGCCCGGCCCCAAGTCCGATAAACAACCTGTCACGAATGTCACAGAATCTGACTCCACGCAAATTGTAGACCGAGTGTCGTCGTCGTCTGAACAAAGTTTGCCATCTTTGTCTTAATTTTTAATTTTTATTGTTTGTTTCTTTGCTTAAAACTAGTCTATAGACTTAAATAAAGTCACTTGTACTATAATTGTGTGCAAATTCTAGTAATTTTGGGATATGTCACATTAGAGTTTGAAAATGTCACATTGGTTTTCTTAATGTCACATTGATTTTGGATTATGAAGGGCCATTGTTGCATAGAAAAAAATTCTTTCCCGGTCACTGTAAACGTATGCCAATTGTAGTTGTGAGCTGTCAGTCTTCTGAAGATCTACAGTCTTTGTTTAGAGCAAACTTATGCATTGGAAACAGGAAAACAGTAATCAAATCCTATGTAAATAAAACAACGGTACCTTTACGCTGTTACAACTGCCAGGATTGGACACATTGCCAAATTTTGTAAGAACGAAAGTAAATGTGAAAACTGTGCACACCATCACTCTGGTGCCTGTTCAAGTGATAAGTGTTGTGTCAACTGTGGTGGAGGTCATTGTTCAAGTTCTACAAACTGTGCAGTATATATCAGCATAAGAGAGCAGCTAATTAGCCGTAAACTTAGGGAATAGAGGTTTCAACCATTCCAGTACAATACACAGTGTGATATCAGTCTTATTTGATTTTATATGGTTTGAATGTCATGGAACATTTTATTATTTGAAAGTGTCTATGAACATTTGTTTGTGCCATCAAGATACTGGTAATCAATGTGTATTAAACATAAATTATAATTCAAGGATTAATATGGGAGGAGTCAAGTTTATGTGATAAAGGTGCCATAGATTATTAATGTCATGGAACATTTTAAAAATTGAGTGTCTATGAACATTATAGTGCAATATTCAAATCAATAAGTCACAAATTTGCAATGCCATAGAACATTGAAGTGAATGCCTGTGGTAATATAAATAATCTACATGTAACAAATATTTTGTGAATCAAAGGTTATTTAAGAATATGAAGATATCATATGCAAACATAAGGTCTCTGAACACCTCATTCAACCTAGTAACTACTGAGTGCCTAAGACAGAATATTAAAATTCTAGGGCTGAGTGAAATATGGCACCCGGATAACGTGTTGAAAGATTCTGTGAAACAGACATGGCATTGGATTGCAACTGAAAGGAAAGTAGACAGAGGTGGGGGTGCAGCTTTAATGATCTCCAAGAATTGTAAGATATTTGAAAGGAAGGAGCTGATTAGAGATGATCTTGAAGCAGTATGGAGCAATGTGTACTCAAATGATGGAAATTTTGTGATCGGGTCCATTTACATCCCCCCGAATGATTCAAAGGGATTGAAGGCATTGTTTGGAGTAATTGATGAGCTTAGATTGAAACCATTGCCGATTGTTTTAATTGGAGATTTTAATGCACATCACCCCTACTGGCATGGAGAGAACATAAATAAGCTTGGAAATGAACTATTCGAGTATTTATCTGATAAAGACCTAAGTGTGATGAACTCAGCACAGCCTACTAGAAAGGATAAGATTATAGACTTAACCATTGTAAGCAGTGTTGCAGCTGGAAAGGTTTCAAATTGGAAGGTGCAACAGGAGGTGTATCTCAACACTGATCATAATCTAGTCAGCTTTGAATATGGCAAGAGTGAGGTAGAAAGTAAATGGGAAAGACTGGATTTCAAGAACGCAGACTGGACGAAATGGAAAAATATATGCGATGTACAAATTGAGGAATGGCTAGGTACAAGAACGACAGGGGACAATATTAATGAGGATTATGAGAGTTTTGTAGGGTTGTTGAATCAGATAACGGAGGAGTGTATTCCAAAGAAAACAGTGTGCAAACATAGTATAGGCTGGTGGAGCCATAAACTTACAGAATTATCAAGGGAAGTTAAAAAAGCGAAAAGAAGATTTGCAAAACGTAGTGATGAAGCTAATGAAAGGAAGGTACATGACAGCTTGAAAAGATTTAAGGAAGAGGAGGCTACAGCCAAAGACAACTATTTAGAAGGAATGGTGCAATTAATGGACCCCAAAAAACCAAGTCAATTCTGGAAGGTAGTAAACAATGAAAGAAAGGCAAGATGTAAAACAGTGGTTCAACCAATAAAGAGAGATGATGGCACGCTAGCTGTTTCGGATGAAGAAATTTTTGAGGAAATGAAAGAAAGATATGGAAAAGAAAGTTTGGACGTTAAAGAGGAGGAACCAGATTGGTATGAATGTGTGGAGCAAGAAGCGAGGAACAGGAATGAAATTGAAATTCACAATATCAAAGAAAGCACTTACTCAGAAAATTGTAGCCATGAGAACAGTAATATTCTTGTAGAGGAAGTAGAGGCAGCAGTAGATGCATTAGCCGGATATAGTGCACCCAATCCAGAGGAACAAGTTTTTAACATTATGCTTAAAAAGGGTAAAGAATCAGTGGCTAAAGGGTTACACTATATTTTTCAAAAATGTTGGACTACAGGGGTGCTACCAGACGCATTTAAACAAGATGCGAAGGTGATGTTACCTAAACCAGGTAAAACAAAATATAACACGGTGAGGTCATATAGACCAATAACATTGGAGAGTGTTGTAGGAAAAGTAATGGAAAGAGTGATAACGCGTAGATTGGTATGGAAGTTAGAAGTGGACGGTGGAGTTGCAGAGACACAAAATGCTTTTCGGCGACAGAAGTCATGTGTTCAGTCAGTCCTTAGAGTTACCGATTCTATGTCTGAAGCAAAAGCAAAGAAGGAAAGCACAGTGCTTGCGGTGATGGATTATGAATCATGTTATGAGCGTATCTGGAGAGCTGGGCTGTTACATAAAGCATCAAAGATAGGAATAAATGGTAGGATGTGGCTGTATTTAAAGAATTTCTTATGGGACCGGTCATACTATATCAGAGTTAATGATTTTACATCTCAAACATTCAGGTCTACTGTAGGAATACCCCAGGGTTCGGTTATTAGCCCACCGTTGTGTAATCTATATACACATGATTCAATGGAGGGAATAGAAGGAAAACATGCTGAATATGCAGATGATACCAATGTATGGTCAAGTCACAAGAATATAATTGAAGCAGGGGAATCAGTTAACAGGGACTTGAATTTAAGAGTGAAGCCGTGGTGTAGAAAGTGGAATATGTCAGTGGCTGCAGACAAGACAGACGTAGTGGTTATAACTCCAGACGGAAAGGAACCTACTAACATGTTAGACATAAAATTGGGAGAGGAAAAGTTAAAAGTTGTGAAATCTAAGAAAGTGCTAGGTGTGGTTATTGATAACCAGCTGAATTTTCACGAACATGTACAAGAGAGAGTAAAAGCAGGATTTAGAGCATTGAAGAGTCTTGATAGCTTCATTAAAGGTCATAAAGGTTGCTGTCAATCCGTTTTCATTCGGCTATATAATGCTCTGGTACTTCCAGTCATGGATTATGGTGCGTCGGTTGCTGTAAAAGCTACCTCAGAGTGTGTAACAGAGATGGGCAAGGTTCATAGGGCAGCAATGCTGAAAGCCTCAGGCTGCATTAACAGTACCAGCACAGATGCTTTAGAGGTCCTTACAAACACCATCCCGATTGACCTACATCTAAAAATGAGACAGGCGCAGGAGGTAGTCCGGATCAGTGCCAAACATGAAGAAGATCCTTTGAAGAAAGATTTCCAGGAATGGGCAGCAAACAGTCATAGTTATGGTCGGAAACCGACAGTCTTCCAAATGTTGATGTGTAGGTTTAAGGAGATGAAGGGAAACACAGATTTTGACAACATTGAAAAAGAATTTAGGTATACCAGAGAGTTCATGAGTCTGATGAAAGCAGGAGGTGTGGTTAATACTGAGGAGTTCAAAGTCGAGAAGGAGACTCAGGAAGAGAACGTGAGAGATCTTCTTTCAAGACTGCAACCGGAGGATGTAGTTGTTTTCACAGACGGATCGGCCTTTGGAATCCCAGGACCAACAGGTGCTGGGGGGGTGGTGTACTTAGATGGGTATGAGGCGGCGCCAGTACTTTTGAAGAAAGGGGTGAGCCCATATAGCAATAACTTTACAGGAGAATTAGTAGGGATACAGATAAGTTTAGAATTCCTTGCGGATGTGAGTGAAGTCGAAAACAGAAATATACATGTATTCACAGATTGTCAGGGAGCCATTGTTTCGGCGTTCCAGAATCAGATCCCGACAAATAAAATAGAGATAGTTACATCTATAAAGCAGCATATTACACAGATAGGTGAAAAGGGAAACAAGATACATGTCCACTGGGTCCCAGGACATAAAGACATATTGGGGAATGAGTTAGCAGATCAGCAAGCTAAAGCAGGGGCAGAGGAGATGGTATCAGCAAAGGACCCAGTAGTTATGACTATGGATAAGAGGGAGGCTGTAGCAGAGATCAAGCGGCAGATTGGAGAGAAATGGAAATTAAAGTTTGAAAATTCACAGAAGGTAGATAGATTAAAAGAAAAATTTGATGAAGTGGGTAAAAGAGTTTGTCATGGTGAGAAGAATAGGGCAAGTTTTTCGGCCCTTAATCAGATTCTATGTGGACATTCCAAGCTTAATGGTCATCAAGCCAAATTAAACCCAAATAAGTCAGAGATGTGTGATAAGTGTAAAGTTCCAGAATCTGTTGAACATTACCTTTTTGAATGTGATAAATATGAGGAAGAGAGAAAAGAGCTGGAGGAATCAGTGGAAGATGTTCTATCAAGGGAAGGCATAAATTGCAGCATAATAGATTTAAGGGTTTTATCAGGCAACATAGAAGAAATCAGTAGGGAAGGGAGTTTTGAACTAGTAGGTGCACTTCTTAAATTTATTCAGTGCACCAAACGTTTTCAGTAAAATTTCAAGCCACGCATGCGCACCCAGAGCAAAATAGAGTATAAGTACTTTGAGCATTTCACAGAAAAGAAGACAGCACATGGAGGCGATTGGCAGCATATATAGTGCCTTTCACAGATAAACAACAACAACAACAACTACCTGCTCCCAAGTTGCCAGCATCCGTCCTAGACACACCTGGTTTATCTTTCATTGTATGGGGTAGCATGAGGCAATAAGTATGAAAATCCTGTGTTCTAGCTTAAATGATATTACCTGACAGTATTAGAGAAGTATATTCCCGCTCCCAAGTTGCCAGCATCAGTCCTAGAAACACCTAGTTTATCCTTCACTGTATGGGGCAGCATGAGGCCTCTGTAATATAAAGTACTCAATACACTGGATGCAACGCAATACGTTGTAATTGTCAACTTTTTTCGAATTTTTCATATGAAATTTGTTTAATGGGTGTTGTCTATTATGACCTAGTGCACAATGTGGAGTCTGTATTTGGACTTTGTAAATAGCTAACAGCATATGGAAATGGGCCTCCACGGAGAAAACCTGTCTTCGGTGGTTTGCGAACAACAAGGGGGCAGACCGGACTGATCAGCACCTTTGTTATTCTCTTTTTAGAAAGTATGGTATCTAAACTTGTTACAAGCGAAATTTAAATTTTCTAGCTAGTCTATGTCTAAAATATGAGTGATACTTTGCAGTTTTCCTGACATCACTAATATTTCAGCTGAGATTTCATGATGATGTAAGCAGCGCAACATAGCAAAATATAATCTCTGCATCATATACTAGTCGTAAAGAACAATACCCATCCGAACAATTTTTATAAGAAAAGTTTAAACAAGAGGACCATAGTGGCCCTGAATCGCTAACCTGTAGATTTTTCACATTTCCCTTAATAAGCCTATGTTAAACAATTGACCCCCAGGGCGGGACCATTTTCGGCCCCAGGGCTATAATTCTAAGAAACATAGTAGAGGTCGACTAGGTGATGCTACATACCAACTATCAAGGCTCTAGGCCTTGTGGTTTCAGACAAGAAGATTTTTATCACATTTTCTCTATATAAGCCTATGTAAAATATGTGACCCCCTGGACGGGGCCATTTTTGGCACCAGGGATATAATTTGAACAAACTTGGTAGAGGTCCACTAGGTGATGCTAAATACCAATTATCAATAGTCTAGGCCTTCTGGTATCATACAAGAAGATTTTCAAGTTTTCCCTATATAAGCTTATCTGTAACATTTGTCCCTAGGGCGGGGCCATTTCTGGCCCCAGGGGTACAATTTGAACAAAGTTGGAAGAGGTCTACTAGGTGATGCTACATACTAAACATCAAGGCTTTAGGCCTTGTGGCTTCAGACAAGAAGATTTTTTCACATTTCCTTATATAAGCCTATGTAAAACATGTGACCCCCTGGGCGGGGCCGTTTTTGGCCCCAGGGCTATAATTTGAACAAACTTGGTAGAGGTCCACTAGGTGAAGCTAAATACCAAATATCGATAGTCTAGGCCTTGTGGTTTCAGCAAGAAGATTTTTTTTTTATGTTTTCCCTATATAAGCCTTTGTAAAACGTGACCACCGGGGTGGGGCCATTTTTGGCCCCAGGGATATAATTTGAACAAACTTGGTAGATGTCTACTAGGTGATGCTATATACCAAATATTAAGACTCCAGGCTTTCTGGTTTCAGACAGGAGATTTTTTAAGTTTTCTTCTCGAAAATCTATTTTTAGCCTCTGTGACCTACATATGCAACAGACCAGAACCATTTGAACAATTTTAGTAGAGGGCCACCAAAGGGCCATTTGTATGAAATTATTTCAAAATTGGACCTGGGGTTTAGTTTAAGTCAATTGAACGGACGACGACTGAGGAAGATTGATCACAAAAGCTCACCTTGTCACTACATGACAGGTGAGCTAAACAAATGACCACTAAGACACAATAGACATTACCCAATGCAATATAAGGAGTTGATTAAGTAGTAACATATTCAACTACAGGCCCAAGAGGGCCAGAAATAACTCACCTGAATGAGGCCCATCATGATGATATATTGCGCCCATTTCGGCTATCAGACCAGCTTGCCTTCAGTAATTCTGAGCCTGCATGCTGTCTAGATACCTCCAATTAAATTCCTGAACAGTATATCTGACCGCCTTAGGGAGCAGTCTGCTCTGAGTTCACATTGTTTGCAATGTAGGCTAAAAAAGCAGGGTTCATACACACAAGTTTGTGTTAATTTCAAGGACTTTTCAAGGACTTCAAAAAGATTATCTTATGGTTTTCAAGGACTATAAGTTTAAGGACATATGCTACTAAATACTTCCCATATTGAAATATTTTCAATACTTTGCATACAGTTTGTTTTATGCATGGGCTATCCATTTATGAAATAAAAAGGATATGTCACCATGCTTATTTTTTCAGAATCTCATATTGAAGTTTACAGCATTTGACCAATTTTCTAGAAATATAAAATAATAACACTAGTCCTAATTATCGAGCTAAAACGGTTGTTATCTTCAGCCAGCTTCTTTCTTTTAACTTAAATTACTGCCCATGACCTCAAACTTTTAAGAAAATGTGCATGTTTACTTGTTATCCCATGCTGTGACAAGATACTGCATGATATATTTTGGCAATTCGTCGAAAAATGGAATTTGTTTTTAGAATAAATCATGTATTAAAAAATCTGATATTGAAAATCTTGAAAATTTATTTTTAATTCATGGACTATTATAATACCTTTCAGAAAAAAGAATAAAAATCTGGGGTCACCGAACTAATTTTCTTTCTAGAGGGCCAAATTTAACCCCACCCCCATAGGTTTCATGCGTAGTTCAATATAAAAAGTTCGGGATGACCATTTCGGTCGTTTTGATGATGACATTTTACTAGTATATGAAGTAATTTAGCATTAAAATGTTAAAAAAGAAAGAAAAAACGCACTGAAAAAATATGTGCATCCGGGAATCGATCCTGGTCCTCTGGCTTTGTAGCCAGACACGCTAACCACTAGGCCACGAGGTCAGGTCGTGCGCCGCTCTAAATAACCATACAAATAGTATAGACTCGGCCACTATCGTATTCGTAACCAGGGTTATTGTGTACGTCGTTTGATTTCGACTGAGCTACATTTATCTGTCTTTAGTGCTGAGATGATCAGTTCTGAAAAGATGTCAATAGATATTTCGAAAACACTTTAATTAGTTATTTTGTGAAGAAAATGTCGGAACACCGATATGACATAAGAATATCGGAAGCTGTGTTGATCCGAATCCGTTAAGGGTCGAAAGACGGGACCCAGACAACTTTCCCCGTTTGCAGACGCGGGAAAGGTGCGCATTGGAAATAGCCGCATATGTCTTTAAAGCTGCATACTCTGTAACTATGAACATTTTTCGAAAAAAATATTTTCTTTTTAAATCATTTGTAAAAGTAGAATTAAGCTATGTTTTTACAATAAAAATGTTCAGTACAGCTGAAAACTGCATGGAAAAGTGAATTATCTTATCAAATAGGTGTATTTTTCTGTTGTTGGTAATTATTTGCGTCCCTCCAATAATTATAGACCATTGTATTTTTACATAAATGCAGTTGTTTCGATAGTGATAACTTGTTAAGATTAAACGAAAATGGTAAAATGTTTACCTGAATTTGAGTATTTTTACTATGTTCTTGAAAAATAAAAACATTATTTATAAAATTAGAAGATCAAAGTTACAGACTATGCAGCTTTAATGAAAAACCCTGATTTACAGGTAAAAATTCTACCTCAGAAATGCTAGACCAAGATACTAAAGAAATTAGTATTAGAAACATAGTATAAAATTGTTGTGCCTTTAGTTGGTGCAGCATATGCTGCACCAAATACAGGCACAGCAATATGATAGCAATACTGATCTAGGTCTCTATCAACACTGTTAAGTCCTATGGAAAACAGTAAAAAATTAAGGACTTTTCAAGGCCTTATAGTGATTTTCCAGTCCTTTTCATGGCAGATTATATTTTAAATAACTTCAAGAAAGCCCTCTATATTCAAGTATGTTTCAAGCCTGTGCAAACCCTGCAAAGTATGACAGCAGAAGAGAGAGTGACAACTGTTGTGAACAGCAGGAAAAGGGAGACACAATTCGGATTTAATGTTGAACTATTTTTCTGAATTTTTAAACACTGTAAGCAAGCCCTATTTGCTCCAAAAATAATTTGTCGTCTGCTGTAGTTGTGGTTGGTCATTTGAAGGTTAAACTCACCTTGATAAGATCCCTAGATAGTTGTGGGGGCCGGAGGCATGCATCAGTAGCTGTACATTTCCAAGACTGGACTGGAAGTTGACCTCTTCTACAGTTCGGCGGACTTCATAGATATTGTGGATTTCAACACTGAAATCAGATTTATTGTAGTACTAGTACAGTAAAACCTGCGTAAAACAGCCACTCAAAAATAGACAAAACAAAGATCTTAATGACAAATGGTAGCTTAATAAAGGTTGATATTATTGCATAATGCTCCCATTGGAGCAGTCTGCCATACTTTTAGTTTAAACATATTTTATTTCAACTTCATGACAAACATACATATATATATATTACAAAAGGATAAGAACGGAAGCTTCAAGCTTATCTAGTTCATCTCCTGAAATACTTTTGACATGCATTAAGCGATAATTGGTCTTGAAAACCAATTTTTTGTCTTTTTGAGACTGGCTGTTTTACACAGCTTTTACTGTATTGTTTTCAGAGAAAACAGATGTCCCTCACCATTTATCTTGTACACAAGCTCTATTTGGTTTAAAAATGCTCTATTTAGCTCTGCTTTGGCCTTGAAAATTTGGGCAAGTTCACCAAAGCCTAAACAACTTTTCATCATCACCCAATGTTATATCCATGAAAATTTGGTTCCAATCTGCCTATAAATTCATGAAATTTCTTGTACACAAGAAAGTGTCACGCTGACGCCAATAGGATTCACACCAAAAACCATATGTTCCACACCCCTTCAGTAGGGGGACATAATAAACGACAGGCCCCTAGATAAGAGTGTGTAATTAATTTTTTTTTTTTATTTCTCAGCCAAAACAAATGTTGAGAGCACCCAAAACTTATTCAGACTGATGAGTAAGAATATATTTAGAATTTTACACTCAAAACTTTGTATATCTTATAAAATGAGCCTCAGTAAGACAAAAAACGACAATTGATCAGAATCATTGATCACAATGAAAATCCATTGTATCACCACATGACAGTTTTCAACATGCACTCAAATGAATCAACATTTTCAGACTCCTAGATATGAGTGCAAAATTAAAAATTAATTTTCTTATTTCTCAGCCAAAACATATGTTGTGGGGACTCAAAGAACCGTCTCGATGAGACGGTTCTTTTGAGCACCCAAAACATATATTCAAACTGATGGGTAAGAAAATATTAACAATTTTCATTTGGGTGACAAGTATACATTCGGAAATCACGCTTTACGGCTCCGCTCAGGCGTCGACGTAAAGGCCATTTCACATACACACCGAAACCGAACCGAACCGAAAAAATAAAATGCCTTAGACCCTATGAGCGCTTTCACATATGCGCCGAAACCGAAACTGAACGGAAACCCGAACCGAAAAGGTGCACGAATTTGAATTTATTTTTTTCGGTTTCGGTGGCCGAATTTCAGCAAACACGACAGGTAATTTTGATAAAATCTGCACATACACAACCACGTGCGTTGTATATAACTTAGTAATCATGAAAGCCATTGATGAATTGTCCAGCAAGACAACTGTGCGATTATTTTACAAGCACAATACTATTGCCTACAGAATTTTGTGGGACAATACCCAGAGCGACTATAAAGACCACGAATTTAATGCATTGACATGGAACAATTTGTATTGTAAAGGTATTTCTGCTATCTGAGAGGGAAATTAGTCCAAATTATACAGACATTATCTTAGATTTCGTCCACGGATTCGGTTCATATGTGAAAGGTCTGCCGAAAACGAAACAATGTAATTCCGTTGCCGTTACGGTTTCGGTTCAGTTTCGGTTCGGATTCGGTGTATATGTGAAACGGCCCTAAAACTAAATTTTCGACTGTGTATCCGACGATATACCTCCCCAAATGAAAATTTTGAATACAGTTATCCCCTTAATTATTGATTAGCCAGGAAATCAAGTTAGTTTACTGATGGAACTCCAAAACTGACAATCATTCATTAGGACTAGTAATTTAGGAAGTAAGTCCCTAGCTCTCACCAGAGATGTAAACTTAGCAGCAACACAATCATCCGCATATCTGCCAGGGTTCATACAGGGAAATTTGAGTAAAATTCAGGACTTTTTAAGGACTTCTCAAGACTATTTTACAGTTTTCAAAGACTAAACTGTTAGGAAAAACATGGATCGAAGTGTTAAAATTCCTCAAAAATGCTAGACTGAGATAATGGATAAATTAGTGCTAGAAAATGAGTATGAAATTGTTGTGCCTTTATTTGGTGCAGAATTTGCTGCACCAAATAAAGGCACAACAATTTTATATTGATTTAGAGCTCTATCAACAGTGTTAAGTTCTACAGATGATAGAAGAATTCAAGGAATTTTCAAGGCTTTTGTAATGAGTGATTTTCCAGTACTTTTCAAGGCAGCTTTAATTTTCAAGGACTTTTCAAAAAAACCCATCTAAATTCAAGTACTTTTCAAGCCTGTGAGAACTCTGTCTGCTGTATTACCACAGTTTTCAACATGCACTCAACTAAATCAACATTTTACCTGTCTGGTGTGTTTGCCATCAGATTGACAACATTCTGGTATTCTTCTGCAGACTGGTTGACTTTATTTATGTGACAACCTAGTGCTCTATACTTGGCAACTGTAGTAGCTGAGGTAGACCAGTCTGTTGCTTCACTCACTGTCACTATGTCATGAAGTAGCTACAAGAAAACAAGATAAAACTTATTCTTCCGCAGACTGGTTGACTATATTTATGTGACAACCTAGTGCTCTATACTTGGCAACTGTAGTAGCCGAGGTAGACCAGTCTGTAGCTTCACATACTGTCACTATGGCATGCAGTAGCTACAAGAAAACAAGATAAAACTTATTCTTCTGCAGACTGGTTGACTATATTTATGTGACAACCTAGTGCTCTGTACTTGGCAACTGTAGTAGCTGAGGTAGACCAGTCTGTAGCTTCACTCACTGTCACTATGTCATGCAGTAGCTACAAGAAAACAAGACAAAACTTATTCTTCCGCAGACTGGTTGACTATATTTATGTGACAACCTAGTGCTCTATACTTGGCAACTGTAGTAGCTGAGGTAGACCAGTCTGTAGCTTCACTCACTGTCACTATGTCATGCAGTAGCTACAAGAAAACAAGACAAAACTTATTCTTCCGCAGACTGGTTGACTATATTTATGTGACAACCTAGTGCTCTATACTTGGCAACTGTAGTAGCTGAGGTAGACCAGTCTGTAGCTTCACTCACTGTCACTATGTCATGCAGTAGCTACAAGAAAACAAGACAAAACTTATTCTTCCGCAGACTGGTTGACTATATTTATGTGACAACCTAGTGCTCTGTACTTGGCAACTGTAGTAGCAGAGGTAGACCAGTCTGAAGCTTCACTCACTGTCACTATGTCATGCAGTAGCTACAAGAAAACAACACAAAACTTATTCTTCTGCAGACTGGTTGACTATATTTATGTGACAACCTAGTGCTCTATACTTGGCAACTGTAGTAGCTGAGGTAGACCAGTCTGTTGCTTCACTCACTGTCACTATGTCATGCAGTAGCTACAAGAAAACAAGATAAAACTTATTCTTCTGCAGACTGGTTGACTATATTTATGTGACAACCTAGTGCTCTATACTTGGCAACTGTAGTAGCTGAGGTAGACCAGTCTGTAGCTTCACATACTGTCACTATGTCATGCAGTAGCTACAAGGAAACAACACAAAACTTATTCTTCCGCAGACTGGTTGACTATATTTATGTGACAACCTAGTGCTCTATACTTGGCAACTGTAGTAGCTGAGGTGGACCAGTCTGTTGCTTCACTCACTGTCACTATGTCATGCAGTAGCTACAAGGAAACAACACAAAACTTTGACAGGCAATAAGAAGAAATACCCTTTATTGTTATATGACTGGAGAGAATCCTGTCTCTTGATTGGCCAAATTTGTCTTGATAAATCTCTATGTCTACCTGAAAATTGGTCTACACTGGAATACAAGGTGAAGTAGGATGTTAACCAGCTCAAACTAGTTTCCAGAAGTTAATATTTTGACACTTCAGCAATATCACCCTCTAGAGAGCTAAAAATAGCATGATGATGGGCTGCATGAAATTGACATGATTTGTTGTTTCACCTCCCAACAGTTAAATTAAAGGCTTTTAATGAACTTTAACAACAGTTTTGTTTTATTCTGTTTGTTCATTTTTTTGTTTGAATAAACAAAATGCAAAAAAAGAGTTTTATGATTAAATTTTACATTCCACATTCACAGAATTTATATACATTTCAAAATACAAAATTCTACATTAAAATAATTTAATAACAGTTCCTAAAACTTGTGAGAAAGTCCTTAGGTTGAACATGACTTCAAAAACAAAAGTGAAAGTAGAAAATTTTCATTCATGGTTGAAAAGTCATATAACAAAACAGCTATTGACTTCAATTTCGGTAGACACCCGAAAAAGTAATATTCACCTTGGTCTTTTTTGAGTAGATAAATCTTCATGTCTACCTCATTGAAGTCAATAATTGTATAATATCATATGACGCTGCACCTGGGAGTGATATAATGCCATGTATTAAAATAAATAAACCACTAGTGAATTACATGTTGTTTTTTAATGTTATCATAGGGCCAGTTAAGCAAGAGTTTTGAGGGTAAAATTGCTATTATTTTCTTATCCATCAGTTCAAACATGTGTTATTGGTGCTCAAAAGAACTGTCCCATTGAGACGGTTCTTTTGAGTACCAACAACATATGTTTTGTTTAAAAAATAAGAAAAATAATTTTCAGTTACGCACTCTTATCTGGGGGCCTGATGTTATGAAAGGATGCCCATAACAATCCTGTGTATTTAAGGCAAATCTTAATATTTTCACACCAAAACAGTTTAAGTGTTACATAATCTAACATTCAGGCTCCTGTACTATTGAATTTATTAAATTTGTTGAGAATAGTGATAAAATGCACAGCAAAGCCTTGCATATCTCTTTTTCTCTTTTCCCAGTCAGTATAATGCTATTTTGGGATTTTTCAATCTTGTCATCATGTGTACATGTATGTTGAAAGCACCGATGCTAGCAGACTATTCTCATTTCATATCTTATTTGTTTACGTTTCAAAAGCAACAAAATTTGAAAACGTAGTCTGCTGCAAATACAAGAAGGCATTATAAAGGTTATATACCTGGCAGAAATCCTTCTTTACAACAACATCTCTGACAGTCCAGGAGTCTTTCACAAAGTCTGCCTTGTGGGGCAATGCCTCGTAGAACTGAGTGTAAAGTGATGATAGAATATTCGTGTCCCCATCTCCAGCAACAAGTTTATCTGCGAGCTGACACAGTACCACCTCCGCCTCTTCTATCTGTAAAATTAACCATTAACCCATAAAGCCCCACCTACAATTTGCAGCAGACGACAATTTCAAAATTTGATACTTTTTCAAAAATAACAAATAAGGCATGATATTTCATGAGAATTGTCTGCTGGCAGACAATTCTCATGAAATATCATACCTTATTTTTTTTGAAAATTAAGAAAGGTGTCGCAAAATTTGTCGTCTGCTGCAGTTGTGATTGGCGCTTTAAGTGTTAACTCTTTGCATGCTGGGTAATTTTTCATGCTTTTGTTGTCGTCTGCTAACTTTTGTCAAAATAACCTTTTTTAAACAACTTTCAGGAACATTATCAGAGTGTCAAAGTTGTCATCTGCTGACTTTTTTCTATATTAACTTTTTCAAGAAATTCTTTCAGGAATACTATCAGAGTGTCAAAGTTTGAATCCAGATCATGACCGACAGAATATCGGTCCTGATCTATCTAGATCCAAACTGTTTGCAAAGGTTATCAGCAGATGACAAGTCGTCACAAGGAGGCAAAGAGTTATTGCTAATTTTAGACCAGAAAAAGAATTACTTATACTAAAAATGAGCGCAATGAAATCTGCAATTAAAGCTGACACCAAATCCAGATATGAAAAGCAATTACATCTATATAGGTTAGTACTATCTACACTTACTCATAGGTTTAGATAAATGAAAATTTTGAGTGTAAACTTGTGAATATTTTCTTACCCATGAGTTTTAACATATGTTTTTGGTGCTCAAACGAACCGTCTCATTTTGAGTACCCACAACTTATGTTTTGGTTGAGAAATAATAAGAAAAAATTATTGGTACGCATTATAATTGCCATAATTTACTTGACCATAGAAAGTTTTACTTGTCCGATATTAAAGAACAGATAATGTACAAAGACCTGAGCTTAGCCTTCACTGTGTTTAAACAATATACATGCATAAACTACTTTAAAAACAGTATGAAACAAGACATAAACTATTAAAAACAGTGCAGATCCAGATCAGCTGGCTTCTTCAGAAGCCAGCTGATCAGGATCCACAATGTTTTCTACACAACATGAGAGTTTATAATAATTACCAAATATGAAATACAGAATTGTAAATTTATTTTAACTTGCACCAGGACAAGTAAATAGAAATTTCTAGCTTGTCATGAATGAAATGGGACCAGGTTGGACAAGTCAGGCATGGTATTTCTACACCCCTGTCCTTATTTTTTAACACAGATATTTACCTGCTTTGCTTTTAACAGGTTGATAGGCACTTCCAAAATAGCATCCACCTCTCCTAGTGCTTCCTTCCAGATAGCTTCTGTCAGCATCGCCACCTCACCTGTCACATTCTCTGACAGGAGTGATAACTTACTCTGTACCTGAAATAGCAATCATCTCGGATTTATCTACCTTGAATGAGCATTTTACTAATAAGCTACTCAGGTGTACAGGGGATGGTAGAGTGCTTGACTTGAGACTGAGGGGCCCCGGGTTCGAGCCTCACTGGCGTCACTGCATTGTGTCCTTGAGCAAGAACATTAATCCAAGCTTAGTAGTATTCAACCCAGGAAGACCCGTCCCTATATAACTGAAAGACTGTTGATGAGATGTAAAGAATCAAATCAAACAAAACAAAAAGGTGTACAGGGTTGCAACATAATGTGTTTTTGCGGTCAACTTTATCAAATTTTTCACATAAAAATTGTTTGAATTGGTGTTGTCATAAATGATCTAGTTTAGGATGTGGACACTGTATTTGGCATTTGTATACAGCTATCAGCATATGAAAATTAAAACTGAAATATGAATCATTTGAATGATGCCACGGAAAACTGCAGTTTGCAGTTTTCCATGGCATCGTTCATATTACAATCGCGATTCCAAGTCTCCACACTGAACACAGAATTTTCCATCAGTCCCTCACTCAATAATACAGTGGAATCTCGTAATTTCAAAGTCCACAGGACCATGGGCAAATCCAGAAGGGGGGACACGCAGTCTGGACCCCCCTGAAAAATCGCAAAAATATAGGGTTTCTTTGCAATACTGGTCCGGATCCCCTGAAAAATCACAAAGCTACAAAGCCAGCATTCAATGTTGGGCCATCATCTGCCTGCCAGCGAAACCCCATTTTAATGATGTTTCTCTAGCGGGCCGATGATGGCCTAATTAAAGCTGTAACTGGATCCTCTATCCCCCCATCAACTAAAAAAAAACAGAAGACAAAAAAAAAAACTTTATCAAATTTGGACCCCCTCCGACAAAACTTTCTGGATCCTCGCACCAAAGGATTTATTTCAAATTATCAGTAGTTAGAAGTATAGGGAGTCAGACATAAAATATATAACCCCCCCAAAATAATTATTATCATTTTTTTTTTCAAACATAAGTTTTGGGCGCGTAAAAGAAACTTCTCAAGGAGATGTTTCTTTTCGCACCAAAAACATGTTATTATAGACATTTATTCAAATAGATCATGAATAGGTCCTATACTCTGAATTTGGTGTGTCCCAATTTTATTTCGAATATTGGACAAAAAAGCAAGTATTTCGAAAAATCGAAGTTCAAATTTTTAAGGTTTTACTGTAGCTTATAATCTCACTTGTAAATTAATAAATAATTTCTAAAATTTTAAATGGTAATTTCTAGAATGTTATTTTTACTCACCATTCTAAACTTTACAGATCCCAGTCCTGTTATATCTATATCCCCAGGAGCACAAATCTCCATTGCAATCGGGGCTGTTGTGTATCGCCGGTACAGTTGTTCATAGCCACTCACAACCTCCGCAGAACTCTCAAAATACCAGACAATAGCTTCTTCTGTCTTAATGACCTGTAACAGTCAATTTCAAAGCAAATTGATAAAATAATAAGAACAAGTCAAATTGCTTTTGGTTATCCCATTAAAAAGGGTCACCCTGGGTGGGACCTCATGTATTTATTTACTCTGTGAAGGTTATTGGAAGCAACTTTATTTTTTTTTGTGGTTTTATGTTTAAAATCAATAGAAATTTCTTTGGTGGAGAGGATTGCTGCAACTAAAACCATAGATAGTAATGCATTGGACAAGGAAACACTCATCTAAAATTTTTCCAGTTTTATTAATTCAAAGTTTATCAATCATTCTATTTAAAATATAGGATTTATTAACCAAGAGAGGTGAAAAATCTGATAAAGAAATGAGTGCGCAAGCACGCATGCATTCTGCTTAGGCCAAATAAAAAAATAAGTGTGTTTCGGGTAACAGGTTGAACATTTTAGGTAGGTTAGGCACACATTTCTTTTTTTATTATTTTTTTTCTGAAAAAAATGTATTTTATGCATTTTGAAAGGCATTTTGCCTTTCAAAATAAATAAAATTATATATTTTTTTAGAAAACCTGAAAAAAATCTAGCTTTCACCAGTAAATTTAGGTAGAGTCAGGTTAAGCTAAATACAGATATTTTTTTATTTGGTCTTAAACTGACTACTAAAGCTAAAGGAAAATTACTATGTTTTGTGATGTGGCAAATCTGTTGGGATGATAACCTACCATTGGTCCAGTAAATTTATGAGTGTAAAATTGCAATAAGTTTCTAACCTATCAATTTAAACATATGTTTTGGGTGCTCAAAAGAACCGTCTCATCGAGACGGTTCTTTTGAGTACCCACCACATATGTTTTGGATGAGAAATAAAGAAAATAGTGTTCCAATACACACTCTTATCTGAAGCCATGACCTACCTTTTTATTTTGAGCTTCTCCAGTTTGTGCATACAGTCTGTACTTGGTTTTGACATGTGGACTGGTACTCACATCTACATGAACTTCAAGAACTTGGATTTTGGAACCAGTCTGGAAAAATAATTGATTATATTTACATTTTCGAAGCAATCCTTTATTGAATCTTTATATTTTTGCAACCATTCATAGCTTCATGAATTACATGAATTTGATTGACAGCTGCCAAGCTCACTTGCCCGTGCAATATGCTTCGAAAATCGAACTAATTTGCCAGAAGTGACACTGGTGTTGTGATTGACAGCCAACCACACCAGAGTCCCACGTGCAAAACGATCCTCTTGTTTGCTCCATTGGCTGTCCGTGCTCAAGCTGGCTCTTACGCTTTTCCATTTTACACTCCAACTAAACCGTTAATACGATTATATTTTAAATACAAAACTGTTTTAACTCCTAAATTAAAAATAAATTTTAAATTTTAGATATTGCTTATAATAAAATGTAAATATAAGCAATAAATTCAATTTTCGAAAAGTTCATTCCCGGGAGTGTATTACATGTGCGGCGTATATACAAATGCACTCCAGACTACTGTTATCATGAAAGCAAACCTTATGAAGTCTTATCTGACAGCTCCTTAGGGAGCATTCTGATCTGGGTTCATATTGCTTCCAACATAGGTTACCAAAGTATGTCAGCAGAAAGGCGTGAATGATGGCAAAAGGGTTTGTTAACAAGATTTCTAACTATGATAGATTCTTATAATCTCAGTCAGTGGTTTTCCTAGGCCTAATCTGGGACTGAACAATGAGCTTTCCCAACTTAAAAATGAGCAAAACTTTCCCCAAAATGATGAATGATATTGCCAATTTCTCAGTTAGCTCTATGTTTTTGGTCAAAAATTTATGAAAATCCGTCCAAAAGTAGCTAAGTTACAGATGTCTACATGCACATTTTGATGCAAATTTTCATCCACTTACAGCTTTACATCGATAGCTTGTTTCGGCCTAAAATCTATTTAAAATTGAGGTCAAGTTCTTGACTGAATCAAGTTTTCCAAATTTTTACAGTTCAAATGCTATATTCCCAAATCCATCAGGACCCTGGACACGACTTCCAAAAGGGTAAGAAAATCTCTGAATTTCATCAATGGACATTTTGGGTATCTAAGTTAAAAATTATTGACATACTTTATCTTTCAAAAGTGCCCATTTTGGCAACTCAAACTTGTCCTCATTGAAGTCTGGTGCATCGGAGTCGCCATACAGCCAGCTCTGGTGGGAGGACAGGTTCACTGTCACCCTCAGTCTCTTTGTTGACTTGCTTACCCCCTGTGTGGCTGGCCCTGTAAAACATAACAAGGCATACAGTAACGAGGCATACAGCTATAGATAGGAGAAGCCATCATTGGTACAGTTAAGCAAAAACAAATAATGTGTAAAATTGTGATTATTTTCTTATCCATCAGTTTAAACACGTGTTTTGGGTCCTCAAAAGAACCGTCTCATTGAGACGTTTTTTTTGAGTACCGAGAACATGTGTTTTGGTTGAGAAATTAGAAAATAATTTTCAAAAACACATTCTTATCTAGAGGCCTAAATATGTGGACGCCTTGATCGGAGGTTATAAAGCATTTTTCATGCTCAACTCAACTGAGCATGAAATTTCAACTGCTCATAAAAACTAAAATACTGCCAAAATGAAGGTTTTCCGTGCTTTGAAACCTAGACATTGTATTTACAAATTAACATTTTCTCCTGCTTTAAAACATACAGATTTATCCTGCTAATAAATGTTAAAATGCCAGCAATTGACAATGAAAAAAGTCAATAAGCAATGCTTATTAGATACCCCCCGCACAGTAAGAATCAGTGAAAAAACTTGGCAAGTTGTAGTTAAAACCAGCCGACCTTAGTTTTGAAAAGGTTTCAGTAGAATCTGTGCAAACAAAAATTTTAAACTCCTCCATGTATATGTTCAATGTGTCTACATTGTATCAGCAAAGTATCAAATTGCTCCATCAAAAGCTGTGGTATAAAGGCACTATCCATGCATATACAAAAGCTATATTAGGGAATAATTGTCAAAGTTCTCATAGCTGTCATTTTGTCAATTTTTTTTTTCAACCAGACTCCTTCATGCATATGTTCAATGTGTCTATATTATATAGGAAAATTATCAAATTGCTCAATTAAAAGCTGTTGTAGGAGTTGATCGGTCCATGAAGGCACCATCTATGCATATACAAAAGCCTTATTAGGGAAAAAATGTCTAAGTTCTCACAGCTGTCATTTTGTCAAAAATTATTTTTTCTGAACCAAACTCCTTCATGCATATGTTCAATGTGTCAACATTGTATAGGCAAAGTATCAAATTGCTCCATCAAAAGCTGTGGTAGGAGTTGATCGGCCCATGAAGGCACCATCTATGCATATACGAATATCTTAGAAGAGAAAAATTGTCTAAGTTCTCACTGCTGTCATTTTGTCAAAAATTATTTTTTCTGAACCAAACTCCTTCATGCATATCTTCAATGTGTCTACATTGTATAGGCAAAGTATCAAATTGCTCCATCAAAAGCTGTGGTAGGTGTTGATCGGCCCATGAAGGCACCATCTTTGCATATACAAAGCCCTATTAGGGAAAAATTGTCTAAGTTCTCACTGCTGTCATTTTGTCAAAAATTATTTTTTCTGAACCAAACTACTTCATGCATATCTTCAATGTGTCTACATTGTATAGGAAAAGTATCAAATTGTTCCATCAAAAGCTGTGGTAGGAGTTGATCAGCCCGTGTATGGCCTATAATAGCATAAGCATAAACCCTATATTAAAAGCCATTTAGAACTACAAAGGGAAATAACTCTAATAGAATTGGCCCCTAGCCCTTACTTTTTTGTCTAAAGTATTTGTCTTGCATATATGAACATGTTTGCAAGGTTTGATGAAAATCCAGCAATGACTCTTCAAGATATTAAAAAAACAAAATGTTACGGACGGACGGACGCACGGATAACGTGAAAACAGTATACCCACCACAAACAAAGTTTGCGGGGGGGGGGTATAATTATGAGAAAGGTAAATTTCATGCTCAATTCAAATGACAAAACAAAAATACTGAAAAATGAAGTTTTTCTGCTTTAAAAACTGACGATGTTGTATTTACCCACAGGAACCAGTCAGAAAAAGTAGGCCTATATTTTCTTTTATGGTCTTTTTTTAGCGATACACGTTATTTTTTTTTAAAAATAAGTTTGTGACTAGTTCCTGTGTATTTACCCTGCTGATAGATGTTGGTATTTTATCATTCATGAGCATGGAAAATTTCATGTTCAGCTGAGTTGAGCATGAAAACAGTTTGACAACTTCGAGGCCACCATGTCTCACCATACATACATGTATCCTGAAATTCTAACAACTCTATTTTACAATCTTACAAGGAAGGTAATATTTACATTTTCAAACTTTAAGCAAAAAGTAAGTGAGTAAGTCTTTAATGAATCTGCAGATAATTGCAACTGTTCAAAACCCCATGACCAACAGAAATATATCTGACAGCTGAAAAAGCTCACTTGCAGATGAATACACATCAGGCAGCGAATTCATTTGCCTTGTTTCCTTGAGCAAGACACATTAATCCTAACTTAGTACTGGTTCAACCCAGGAAGACCCGTCCCTACATAAGTGAAAGATTGTTGATGGGACGTAAAGAATCAATTCAAACAAAATCAATAAAATTTGCCCTTGTAACAATGTAGCTGTAATTCACAGTGAGACACACCTGGTTTGCACATGCAAAGCAAGCCTCTTGTCTGCTTCATTGGCTGTCTGAATTAACGCTGGTTGTTCCTCTGTTTCGTTTTACAATCCAACACAATCGTTAATATGACTAATTATTAAATTGTCATTTGAGCAGGTGTCCAGCAAAAGGTACAAGATGGCATAAGCACACATCTGCGCAGTCTGATCAGAGTCTTTGATGGGCACTCAATGGGTAGCCAAGGGTCCAACATTTCTTCAGGCAGAAACTAAGACTGATCACAGGCCTTTATTTGTTTGTTTGTTTGTTTGTTTGTTTTGTTGTTTTACGTCCCAAGTCAACAGCTAAGGTCATGGTGGGACGGTCAGTTCACCTAACCACACTTTTTTCCTTGGCAAGCTTGAACGAGCGGTTAACCAGTACTTCGTGAACATACTTTCGCTTGTAACTGACAACAACCCTTCTTGAATGATTCAGTGGAAGGGAGGAGAATGACTGTAAAAATTACTTCATGATCAATCTCCACGAAAATATGGGACCGGGCCAGGATCGAACTCGTGACCCCTGGATTTGCAGTCAGACTCGCATCTGTAGCCAGACACATTACCCACTGCACTACGCGGCCTGGTCACAGGCCTTTAGTTAAGAGCTTGTATCAAAAAATAAATTTTCTTATTTGTCAACCAAAACATATGTTGTGGGTACTCAAAAGAACCGTCTCAATGAGACGGTTGTTTTGAGCACCCAAGACATATGATAAAACTGATGGGTAAGAAAATATTTGAGATCAGACTGTGCGGATGCGCAGACTGGTTTGAATCTTCCCTGTATGCACATATGAACTTTGTACCTTATGCTGGATATGGGCTCACTTATCCTATGAGTTATATTAAATTCTATATCTCCTGGCACTGAGGTTATAAAACTTTTTTTATGCTTAACTCAGCTGAGCATGTAACTCATCCTGCTTATAAATGTTAAAATGCCAACAAATGTTGGCATTTTAACATTTATCAGCAGGATAAATATCCTGCTCATAAATGTTAAAATGCCAGCAATTGTTGGCATTTTAACAATTATTAGCATAGTAAATACAACATCTCAGAGACTCAAAGCAAGCAACTTCTTTATTTGTCAGTATTTGAGCTTTTATGAGTTTTTGTTTGATTTGATTCTTTACATCCCAGTCAACCATTTTTCAGTTCTGTCCAGACGGGTCTTCCTGGGTTGAACCAGTACTTACAAAGCAAGTATTAGTATTGTCTTGCTCAAGGACACAATGCAGTGACGCCGGTGAGAATCATGAGCTTTTATGAGCAGTTGAAGTTTCATGCTCAGCTGAGTTGGAGCATGAAAAAAGTTTTATAACCTTGGGGCCAGTGCTGGCTCATTTATCCAGTGATTTTATTTGTATTTTAGAAAGCTACCTTTTTCTTCACATTTGGGAAAATATTTTATTTAAATTGGGAAAATAAGTGCTAAAATACACGAAATTGGGAAAATAAAGGCCATTTAGGATTGGGAAGGCCGTAAAAATAGCCAAATAAAATCACTGTTATCTGATCTACTGTACCTACTTTGAATTTTTCCTTTTCTAAAGCTGGATTCATCTTGAGCGTCTGCTACTTTGTATGTGTCTGTTTCAAGCAGTCGTTTCTTCGTGAGACATTGTTCCACGTATTTGGGGCTCACGGCAGGTATACTGTATCTCTTGCATTGTCTCAGTTTGTACACACAGCTAGTATTCTTCTTATTGAATACGACAAAAAATGAGGCCTGAAATTATACAGAAAAATAATGGTTTAACTCTTTGCCCCCTGGGAAATTTCTTACCGCTTTTTTGTCATCTGCTGATTTTTTTCAAAATCACCTTTTTCGAATTCTTTCAGGAATACGATCAGAGTGTCAAACAGTTTGGATCCAGACCAGGACTGAAGTTTTGTCGAGCCTGATCTGCATCCAATAAGTTTGCAAAAATTATCAGCCGAGGCTACTAGGAGATAAAGAGTTAAAAACTATTAATTTCATAAATTTGTTACATATATATATATTTCATATAGCATAGTATAAAGTATCAGGATTGGAGGACAAGCTAATAGCTTATCCTTATCAGGCCTTTAGAGAGGAGTTAGTAATAAAAAAATGTTCTTATTCCTCAAACAAAACAAATGTGGTAGGTACTCAAAAGAACCGTCTCAATGAGCACCCAAAACGAATATTTAAACTGATGGATAAGGAAAATATTAGAACAATTTTACATTTTTTTTATGAATGATAAAAAACAAAAGTAATCAATGGCCACTGTGAGAACTCAGATCAGTCCAAGCATCCACCTGATCTAATCATTCTTAGCTATCCATTGACAGCACAGTGAAGACTTTGATATGTGATTCCGTAAAAGGGCGACAATTTATTATTTTTCCAATTTTTATTTTGCTCCTTGAATTGGGATTTTTTTTTCTTGAAATTGGGAAAAAAACATACTTTTTGCCATTGGGAACACGACAGAATATCGGTCGTCAAAATGGGCCAAAAAACCCTGCTTCTGTGAAATGATTTTGAATTTGAACCAATCGTTCAGTCGGAGATGTTGTTTAAAGATATTTCTTATCTAGAGCTCTGGCAGCCCTTTTGTTCAATGGAGTGGAACCATTTGTGGGCATCATGAGGAACATTTCTGTGAAATTATTTTGAATTTGGGCCAGTGGTGCAGGAGAAATGCCGTTGAAAAATATTTATCTAGAGCTCTGGCCGCCCCTTAGATCCATTTGTGAAATTTTGGTAAAAGGCATCATGAGGTACATTTCTGTGAAATTATTTTGAATTTGGACCAGTGGTTCAGGAGGTGATGTTATTTAAAAGATTTCTTATCTGGAGCTCTGGCAGCCCTCTTGTTTGGCGGGCTGAAACCATTTGTGCAATTTTAGTAGCAGGCATTAAGGGGAACAATCCTGTGAAAATTTTAAAATTTGGACCAGTGATTCAGGAGGAGATGTTGTACAAAGAAAAAGTTAACAGCCGGAGACCAGACAAAGGGTGATCACAATAGCTCACCTGAGCCGAAGGAACTAATAGCCGTGTAACTACTTAATACACAATTAACCAAAATGGCATAGACTAGATAAGCCAATTTTCTTACCCATCATTTTAAACATGTGTTTGGGTGCTCAAAAGAACCATCTCAATGAGGTGGTTCTTTTTAGCACCCACAACATAGGACTACCATCAGTGACAAACAGTTTGGATCCAGATCAGGTACGACATTTTTTCACTAGCAGGCAAATAGTTGTTTTTTCAGCAAAGCATATGGTTCTTTTGTGTACCCATATTAAGCTCCCATGTTTAAATTGTCAGGAATAAGGAAATATCAGAATTCTAAGCTGATATGTTTTGCTTGTTAGGAGCTTTGTCTGAACCTACCCTTTTTGTAAGAACATAAGAAACAATTCCGCCATTTTCCGTCACCTTCTTTCTCCATTGTGTTTTCTCCTTGTATGATGTTAGAGTATCAAACTCTAGAACAACTATGCAGTCCTGGAACACTTTCATCCTAACTGTCTGCAAGCAGAGAACACACATTTAGATATTAGATAAACAAAAGTTTTGCACACAAAAATGTAAATATTTTCTTGTTAATCAGTATTTATATTATGTTTTAGGTAGGGCTGCAATGATACGCTTACCTCACGATACGATGCGTATCGCGATACAATCGATACGATACATATCGAGATACGCTTTTAGCTAGAACAAAGTCTTGAATGAAAAAAAGTAGGTGTCACTCTAACACATGTCAGGGCTTATTGTTGGCCGATTTTATAGCCGTTATTGGGTTATATTCCCAATGCCAAAAAGTATCTTTTTTCCCAATTTTTGGAGGAAAATTCCCAATTTCAAATCAGAAAAAAAATGAAGAAAAATCATCATTTTTATCATGGTAAAAGTTGGCTTAAAACTGTCAAATATTCATCATTGCACATTCTCATATAACATATCATGCAATGATGATTATAATTTAACACTACAGCTAAATTCAGATAAATATATGATGTATTTTATGATTTTACAATACAGCTAAAAGCACTAAAAATTCCCAATGTTTAACATTTTCGCGCTAAAATTCCCAATTCCAGGCGTATGGGTCATTGTCCCAAAATGGTGAAAAAAAGCCCTGCATGTAGCTCCCAGAAACATGATTATCTACATGAGACACCACGAAATAAATGCTTGAAAAAATGACTGAGCCACACTCCCAATAGATTCCCCTATACATAATGTATTTGCCTGAAAAACTGTCCAAAAATTACTGTCAATAAACTGAGAAAAAAATTGGGCAGGGTTCCCCTATACATAATGATTCATTCACCCCAGCCCTTTTCCCCAGCCAACATAAAGTGTGGGAAAGAGAGAGAAAACTGGAACTATTGAAACTTAGTAAGTTACACCAAAGTACCAACTCCTTCAGGTCGGATAGACAAGACAGTAGAGATAGTAAGTCAAAATGACATCTTACCTCTTATTTTTTCCATCTCAATTTTGTCCTTTTATAAAAGAGATGAGAGGTACCAAGCTCAGCTGGCTATGTTTTATCAATTATTTGGTATTCATCTTTTCATGCATCTGGAGGACAAGCTTAAATATTGTACTTTCGGTCCTAAATTATCTGTTAAAAAATAGAGACAAATTATGTCTAATAAGCCATTAGATAGTGGGTACAACACACCTGGGTCCAGATAATGCGACGGCGAGATTAAAATCGTAGTTACACTGGCAGTATGCCAACAGTTAGTTTGTTTGTTTGTTTTGTTGCTTTACGTCCCAAGTCAACAGCTAAGGTCATTGTGGGACGGTCAGTTCACCTAACCACACTTTTTCCTGGGCAGGCTTGAACAAGCGGTTAACCAGTAATTTGTGCACAAACTTTCGCTTGTAACTGACAACAACCCTTCTTGATAAATCAGCGGAAGGGAGGAGAATGACCGTAGAAAATATTTCATGATCAATCTCCACCAAAGTATGGGACCGGGCCGGGATCGAACTTGCGACCCCTGGATCTGCAGTCAGACACGCATCTGTAGCCAGACACGTTACCGACTGCACTACGCGGCCCGGTTATATAAACATCTGTTCCCTTTGGAAATACTCTGCTCCGTTCCAGACCACGGCTTTCTTTCAGTGAAAATTTTCCAAATTTCCGCATTCAAATGGCTGAATTCAGAAAGAACAAAGGATTAATATGAAACCAATTCGAACTGAAAATCAAGGAAACTGTATCGCGAACCGAACCAAACTGACTGTATCACGATGCACCGAGTTTTCGGTGAATCGTTGCACCTCTAGTTTTCGGTGCTCAAAAAAACTGTCTCATAGAGAGGCATCAGCTTTATTAATCTGGACCCTGATCCAATTAACAGGATTATGCCCATATATGATCGCCTGATTACAAGAAGATAAGAAAAGATCATTTCAAAATGAAATAATAATGGGTGTTTTTTTCAAAAGTTTCAGTGACTTGTTCTCAAAAGTGTCTGTTTATTGTCTTGTTGGTGACTTGTCTCGCACCAATGGTCTGACATTATTGCTGGAGCATTTACTGTTGATATAGTAAGGCTTAAATGAAATGTATGTGTGGTTCCTGTTGCCTACCTACCCTAATTTTTTCAACCCTACCCTAAACATTAAAATGGTCTATGGAGAAAAAATTCCTAAAATGGGCGCCTTTTCAGATTTTGTCACTATTTTCTTTGTTAAATGTTATAACAAAATTTAACTAGAGCGCGCAGTCGATGGGGCGCCATCGCAAATCCCCACGCTAAAGTTTTTGACTCCCCCAGCACCCTGCAGTCCCACCCCGGGGCATGACCTTGGCAACAGAATGAAAATTCTGTTCAATATGTTTTCTATCTTTTATTTGTGAGAACACACACAAAATTTTGTATAAAAATCTTTGAAATTGACATGGTAACCGAAATTTAATGATATTTGACCTTTGACCTCACCCCAAGGTCACCAGTTTGACCCTAGGATGAAAATTTTACTTGCATTCTCTTCTGCTAATCATCCCCGTCGATTTGATATACCACATGATCATGTTTGAAAATTTTTTTTTTGACCCCCTGGGCACCCCCAGCGCCCCAAAGTCCCACCCCTCAGGCATGACCCAGGGGTAAGAATGAAAATCCCGTCTGATATGTTTTGCATCTTTCATTTGTGAGAACACACACAAAGTTTGGGTATAAAAATCTTTGAAATTGACTTTATAATTGAAATTAAATGATATTTGACCTTTTGGCCCCTCCCCAGGGCCCCAGGGGGCGGGGCCAAAAAAAAGTTTGACGTTGCACGCCCCATTCATGTCAGTAACTCACACACCAAATTTGGTTGAATTTCGTCCAATGGTTTAGGAGGAGATAGCATAACGGACAGACGGACGGACGGACGGACAGACGAACGGACGGACGGACAGACGGAGGCGATTACAATATCCCCTTCGCTTTTTTAAAAAAGCGTGGGGATAATAATTTCCCTACCTACCTACCCTAAATTTTGTTGGGATGCAACAGGAACCACACATATATTTCATTTAGGCCTAATGGTGTGTAAACGAGGTGCAGTATTTTTTTAAAAGTCATTGCTTGTTTGAAAAATATAAACAGAAAAGTTACTTGGTTAAACCAGCCGCCTATGCAATCCCTGACAAGTGAACAAACAGATAAGAAATCAAAAGGGCAGTAAATCTTATTACTGATCTAACTGTCACATTAATTCAACAACTTTAAACTTACAAATTATCCCTTGATCATCATTTCTTCAGTAAAAAAACTTCGATCATTCTTATTTATAGCCTGAGGGCATACCTGATTCGCCGTCAATGTAACTCTTTTCCAGCGGCGGACTTGATTTAGCTGTTCTCTTTCCGAACTGATAGAAGGGTCGGAAATCAAGTGAACCGTACTTGTGTGCAAGTAGGCTACTGTTGATTGACCAAGATGCTAAGCCAGTCTGTACCAATGCCACTACGCTGGGCTGTAAATCTGACAGTTCATGTGAGACGGTTCTTTTGAGTACTCACAACTCATATTTCACGGATAACAAAACATCAGTATTTAAGGGGATCTGATTCCACCGGTGTTAACACGCTGACGTATGTCACAACAGAAGTATACCATACAGGATCAAACGTCAGTGGGTGTGCAATCGGACTCAAAATTGGGTCTGAGGTGTAAAACACGCTCACGTAGGTCACAACGGAAATACCATACAGGATCAAACGTCAGTGGATGTACACTCAGACTCAATACAGTTACTGGGCCCGAGGTGTACAATACGCTGACGTAGGTCACAACGGAAGTATCATACAGTAACAAACGTCACTGAGTAGGGGGAGACTTCGGATTTCATCCGATGTACAACACGCTGATGTAAAAAATCAACTTTAATTATCCAGGAATACCGACTACATGTCTCACAATGATTTGAAAAACACATAGCGCAAATATGGATCTCTGTGCAGCAGTGGAGGATCCAGAGAGTGTTCAGGGGGTTCGCTTGAACCCCCTCCCCCGCCCCCGTTTGCAAATAACCTATGAAAAATGAAATAATTTGGTCTCAGTGCGACCAAATTATTTCATTGTCATGGGATATTTAAGAACAAGTGAGATAGAAAAAGCAATGTATATGTAGGACCAATTCTGGTACATTAACCGCGGGTGTGCGCTACTTATTGGCTGGTTGCATAATCATGGACAGCTGTTTTAAAGCTGTTTACTGTCTCCTCCGACCCAAAATAACATCCGAGCTGTCTCTGCGTGAATACGGGTGTCTGATAAACAGTTCCTATCACTGGTGGTTTTCACAAAGTAAGAGTTTTTATGTTTATCTGTGTTTGACGCTGGTACTTTATAGCACTCCGAATTATTTAAATTGTATTTACTAATAATGTTTGAAAAGTAGTAGTCTTGATGAGTTTTAGGTTTTATGTGTCTTTTGTTCCAAATAGGAATAGGTTTGTTTTTATAAACTGATTTAAAAATATGAAAATGATTTCGTGACAGACTTCTATTTACATTAGTCAATTATTCGACAAAATCAAAGTAAGTAAGTATGCAACGATCAGGAATCGATACGATCAAGTACCACACCTGACCCAGGATACCAATGGGAAAGTGACAAACTCACAGTTAGACACCACAAACGAGAGCCAAGAGGTCAGCCCTTTCCCAGCAGGTGACCACAAAGCACATATAAACATACGCGCACAAAGACATAGCAAACACAAGACAGAACAAAAACATAAAAGATCCACAAAAGAAGTACCGCCTTGGAACGGTCAGTAAAATATTTTACTGGAGGGCTTAAACCCGTTTAAAGGCGCCAACCTCACCCTTAATTCAGATGTGGATCAAGACACATAGATGTTTGGTTTACATGAAAGACCCTAACTTATCAATGCATCATCTTCTAGAACATATAAATCAAGATATAACAAGGAGATAAAGCAAAGATAAGGACTCAACAGTAAACCCAAAATAAGTATGTTTGCATGATTTTTTGTGGCGGACCGTAGGCCCGACACAATTAGTATAAGCTAAGACCTATTTATCTAAAATTCTATTGGGAAATATGAACTATCTGGCCATTTCATTGGATAAGTATTTTGCATAAATTTATTAGCGATCTCAAAAGGCAAGGGTGAGCTTGTTATACAAATCTACAGTTCAGTTCAAGAAGTAAACCATGATTTATTTTTGAAATCTGTGCATTATGGCAATGCGGGAAATATATATATATATATTTTTTTTTTTGGGGGGGGGGGGGGGGGTGGAATATCCAGTGCTTACTTTTGTGTTTAAGCGATAACTACCATTAATTTAAACAATCTTCGCAGATTGTAGCACCAAAGGCAAATAGGAGTGGGACTCCCAGGGCGCATGTTTAGCAATAACGTACTTTTTTGGTGTTGACCTTCGTAAACTCAGTCGATCCCTAAACCCATTGAGCTTAATATTATCGCTGTGACGTCAGAACTATTATTTTAACAGACACATTAATCCCTACTTAGTACTGGTCAACCCAGGAAGACCCATCCAAACACAATTGAAAAATCGTTCGCTGGGACATAAAAAATCAAATTAAACAAACAAAAGGTATAATTCTGTGAAGCCCAATGCAATAACATCGGAGAAAAAGAGCTCTCCCTTCCCAAACACCACATCTGAGGCCCCCAGGGGATCCTTGCTCCCTTGCTCCCTAGAAATTACGTATTGATCTCCCTGAATCTCTGAACGAAAATTCCTCAGCTCCCTGAAAGTATTTTGCCTTTGCACCCAAAGTCCTAAAATTAATTCAGCTTCTACCCAAATCCCCCAAGATATAAGCCAATTCTCCCTAAAATGAGTTTTCTTTCAGTAGGGTTAAATTCACATACTTAAAAACTATGAAGCTATAAACAAGAACATGACCTACTATTCACTTAATACCTGCATTTTGTGTTATAAAATGTATATGTAAAGACAGGGCACATAATATAAATATTTATATGATATATAGCTCAAAGTATAAGGCCATCCTTAAAATTTTGTTGCTGTGCCTGATAGAGTAGGCACCAAACACCTATCCATTTAATCTCCGCCACTTACCTTTTGAAAGATATTTCTTGTTTATGCTATTGTATTAATACAATTATAATCGTTTGGCAGAAGAAAGGCATCAATTTACATTAAAATTTTAGTTTTTATAGCCCAGCTTCGTTGAATATGTGGTAATACCGACTAATACATCTGTACCCCAAGCGAAATATTAGACAAAATCAACCCAATCGTTTATTGTATGGACTTTTGTATACATATTGAATCATATGATACAATGAAAAGTAGTTATGTATTTGTCAAACAAATGGTTTTATAGGCTTTTTTTGTGATAAAAAGTTGATTTTGCGAAATCAATTTGATTTCTGCGATTAGCGACACCCCGTGTTATTGGGTTTGTCTGAGCTGATCAAGGAATATACTTTCAGAAAAAAGGTATAGCTGATCGATCTGGTAAATTAATTGGGCCTCTGCACATCATGAGTAAAATGATGCTAATCACAGGCCATATGGCTGCCGTGTCAATAGAGACTTTGTTTATACTCCTATGGTTCGAAATAAAGCCGGTTTTGTCCCCATCTAAACACTTCTTAGAGTGATTCCCTGGTCATGTAGAAATGGGGAAAAAGCTTCAGAAGAAAGCCAGGTTCATCATGTATTACAGGGGGTGTTGTAAGGAATGATTAAAGCTTATAATAAAATTTATTGTGGTCTTGTGCCATATTCTCGTACTGTAGCTGATGTGCTGTGTCTTCTTCCTGAACTAGGGATGCCTGGCCTCGAGGTTATAAAACTTGAGTTCATTCTCAGATTCTAAATAAAGCGCAATGATTGGCTGCTTGCAGACACGTGTCTGCAAGCAGCCAATCATTGCGCTTTATTTTGGTTATGGCCTTTCATTCCTGTCAGAATTTAGTTTCAGCTCAATATCTTGAGGATAAATGCATAAGTTTGGACACAGTTTTGCACATGCAATGATATTGACATGATCTAGTTTGAGATTGTTGTCAAATTGCAAAAATTTATAATAGAGTTAAGGACCCTTGAGTTATGTCATAATAATGTTTCTGCTTAATATGTTAAGACTGAATCAATGGATTTAGAAAATTATATGCAAAAACAATCTAGGGTTGGCTTATTACACACCAATTTGCAAACATTTTTTTTTTAAAAATAGTCATGTCTCTTGAGCTTAGTTCAGAATTTCGCTTCAGCTGCTCAATAGAATGATCGGATTTGACCAAATTTTGCATATGCATTGGTACGAACGTGGTTGGTTGTGATTGTGCCTATTTATTTGTGATGAGAATTTATAACAGAGTTAAGGCCATACAATCAAATCAGACTTTTGTTTCAGCTCGGACTCTGAAATAGATATGGACATAAAACCAGCCTATACACTAACCGAAAGTTCTAACTATTCAGTCTTAGAAATCAGTTTTCTGGAAAACTACTATATTTATAGCACATAATACATGGACAATCTTATATCGATTTCCCATGTTTATTCCTTAAATGACATGTTCTCTTACCGTATCTAACCAGTAGGGACAAATTTCATTTATAAACCTCGATTATTGCTTGCTTTGAAAAAATGCAAGTGATCTGTTAGAACTTTCGATTAGTGTATTTTGTTCAATATCAGTGCATCAGTCAATTTAAGGAGACTTGTTCTCTTATTCAATGACAACTGGCGGAGACATCTGTGTCATATTTAAACTTTTCTAATTTTCACAGTAGATGTCACAACCAGACATCACAGATTACCCTATCTCATCAAGAGATAAAATGACTCTTTAGTATAATAGAAAAACATTTTATTTCAGTTATAATACTATTACTTAAACTGTCTCAGATGGATGTTCAGACTGCTTTGACTTTTCACAAAAACAATTCAACTCAACAACCGGACAGCATTTTTTTGTGCTTTAACATCAGCAGAAGGTTTGGTACCAGTAAAATGCATTTAAGCCCCACATGGCTTGGGCTGCTGCCGGTTCTAAGGCGGTGGTTCTGTTGTTGTATGTTCATTGTTTATGTTGCTCCAATTGTTTGTTGGAGTTCTGTGTTTGGTCCTTGTTTGTTATTCTGTAGGTTTGCAATCATCTTGATGGGGAAGAGAAAGCTGGTTGCTTTACTCTGTCTTATGACTGCTCGTGTTCTGTGACCTTCCCTCACAGTATCGTTGGTTGGTCTGCTGTGCGTTTGTGGTTTTTCCTGATCATACTCATTTGTTTTTTTAGGCAAAGCCCATGCTCGAATTTGACTATTTGATATCGATAATGGGTAGTAAATTAAGTAACATGTTTAAAGACCAAATGTTTATTGCAGCCAAAAAAGTATTAAAAACAAAACACTTCTCAATAGACATGGTTTATATAATGTGACGTCTGAACAGGACATACTCCAATATTCTTTCGATAGTTCAACGGAAAGTTGCTAATAAAGAAATCAGAATGAAAATAATCACATTCAGAATGAAGATACCCATATTCAAAATGTTCATTTGAGGAGACCAACCATCAGATATATGGCCAGAAATCACATTTTATGGTTTTGTTCACATTATCTAACCTAATATACTAATATAAAACTACAGTAAAACCTGTCATAATTGACCACTCAAAAGAAGACTAAAACATAGACTTTAGAGACAGACAATCCCTTAATGCAGGTAAAAGTATTGCAGAATGGCGCAGTCGGTAACGTATCTGGCAATAGATGCATGTCTGACTGCAGAGGTCGGAGTTAGATCCCGGCCCGGTCCCTTAGTTCTGTGAAGGAAATGATCATGAAATAACTTCTACACTCATTCTCCTCCCTTCCACTGAATCATTCAAGAAGAGTTGCCGTCAGTTACAAGCGAATGTATGTGCACGAAGTACTGGTTAACCGCTTGTTCAAGCTTGCCCAGGAAAAAGTGTGGTTAGGTGCAATGACCCTCAGGCCATGGAGCATTCTGCAGTATTTTTGACCTGCATTAAGCTATCACATGGCTTTTAGACATTTGTTTTGTCTCTTTTTGAGTGACCGCTTAAGACAGGTTTTACTGTAATTGAAATATATTTTTTTTTCATTTCTCACCCAAAACACACGTTGTCAGGACTCAAAAGAGCCATATCAATGAGATGGTTGTTTTGGGAACACAAAACAAAAATATAAAATTGACAGGTAAGAAAATGATGATATTACTACTCAAAAAATATCATAATCCGAACCAATGTAAACCTCAATCTAAAAAAATATTGACATTCTAATGGCGTTAAGTTATGTTTATTAAGATGATATTGCTTATCTTTACCAGAGTGAAGGTTTAAGCAATTATCTTTCACTTATTGCCAATAGTCTTAACGATGTTGTAGATACATTTCTTGCACACCAGATTTGGATTTCTGCTGTTTTTGCCTATATGAGATATACCCTGTTCCAACCCATGGGAAAGATAAAAAACGAACAGCCCCACCGTGGCCGCACATTTATATGTGACGTCATTGTAATGTTAAAAGGACGTCACCATCTCATATGTATGTCGCATCTCAATTATTCAGCATTTTCTGTAATCCTTTTTCATGCTTTTCTAATATAAATGAGATATTTAGTGGTGAGCAAGAAAAAGAATCCATTACTTGTGAGAAGATGGGATAGAGAAATCCGTCACTCGCGATCACTGTTTGCTATCACTTGGCAAGCCTTGAGATGCCAATCGGTCATTCTCGGAATAGATTTTTCTATTCCACCCTCACACTCATGATAGATTCTTATATGATGTTGTGGATATCAAACAAACACATCCTAAATTAAATATCCTTAAAATGAAGATATATTCCATCTCTTGCTGACATAACTGCCTCGGGAAATGGAACAGCCTCTCTTTCCTCGTCACAAGTGATCTGAAACCTTAATACAAAAAATATTTTATTACTAACAGAAAAACAGATGGAATAAAAATTTAAATATCAAAATAATTTTGTCACTTTATAAAATTTGCTTCATAATATCACATTCATAATTTTGAACAAATACTTTGAAGGAAAAAAAATTGAAGGGATCCTATGGAAAAAGATAAACTAATAAAGTTTGAAAACAATTGATCTGTTCATGAGATTTAATACAAAACTTCAAACTAGCAAGTCTGCTTTCTATCAGAAGCACTATATAAATGCAATAAGGTATTCTGCAAACATGCTTCCTTAGCTATTTAATAAGGCCAGAGACATAATCTTGGCATAATCGTCATCTACTTCAATATGTTGTGCATGTTAGCAGGGAATACTCTGCTGAGACTGCCCAGATGCAAGTCTTTTCTAAACCTTAGCTGGTTTTTGATATAATTAGTATGGAGATGGCATGTGCTGGCTCAATTGATTGATTTACATACCTTATAACAATATATTCTACCTACCTTGTTACTATTCTGGACACAAGGGTCTTTATTTCATTCATAGCAAAATTTTGCCCTATACAATTTCTACAAAAAAGATACAAGTAAGATTGATTTCGCATAAATGAGAAGATTAATAGTTAAGAAATTACAACTGAGGTGACTGAAAGGGTACCAAGCATCATATATTTCAGTTACAAGCATGTATACCAAAGGCCAAAGATAAGCAGCCCAATACCAAAAGTGAATTATGTTCTTAAAAGGGTATCCTTTGGAAGCAAAGACTGCATCAAAGAACTGAAACTAGATTGTGCATATTTCCTGGGCCAGACTAGCTAGTTTCTGGCAATTAGGCTTTATCAGTGACCCTCTAATAGTTTCAAAGTTCCACAATGAAACCCATGATCCCAAAGGACAAGAAAGTAAAATCTACACTATAGTGAACCTACATACTATTTCATTAAGCAAGTGAGTATGGCCGCCAGGAAATGTGACAATGATAAACCACAGACCAAGCAACGGTACCACGTGGAAGAGACAAAGAACACTGACATTCATATGACAGTAAGAACACAATAAAGTAAAGCACCCAGCTCTCTCTCTTCATAACAATATGATTGCAAGACTAGAAATGGCACTAAGTCAATTATTTAGTCAACCTTTATTCCAGTCGTTAACAGTGGCATAAATGCAATGAAGCACTGTCACTTGTTGAGTAAAACAAAATAATATACAGTAAAACCTGTGTAAAACGACCACTCTAAAAAGACCAAAAATTGGTTGTCAAGACCAATTATTGCTTAATACAGGTTAAAAGTGTTGCAGAATGCTCCATGGGAGCCTGCTTTAACACTTTTGACCTTCATTAAGCTATCATTTGTCTTTAAGATCTTTGTTTTGTCTACTTTGGAGTGGCTGTTTTACACAAGTTTTTCTGTATCTTATTTAGCCATATAAATGTCTATAGCCATTGCAAAGTAATAGCATTATCTGTGGCACATGTACATAGTTTATTTAGGTAAATATGTAGGTATTGAGCTTCATGCTACTATGAGTATTTATGTTATACTACACACATATTTTGACTAGGCAGCGTTTTATAATTTTGAAACAACTTGAAAGTTTACACTGCGTATGGGTGTTAATGAAAATGATAAAAATTATAGTCTCTGTTTCATGTAATGGAAAGTTACAATCTTCAGTAAAAACCTTATTATTAAAATATCTTTTTTCACTGGCCATTAACAAAAAAACCCATACAATTCTGTATGTTATAGTATGTCTCATTTAAAAGTTCCATTTTGGTGATTATATATGGTAAATCAAATATGTTCATAACCCTAACAGTGAATATTGTCAAAACTTCAATCAAAACATATGATACATACATGTATGATCAGGGTGCTTAAATGAATCATCTCTTTAAATCAATTCTTTCAAGTACTCAGAACATATTTTAAAAGAAAATTATTAATAATAGTCCATAGTTAAATCATATTATATGAAACCAATATATTACAAACTTAAGTTGATGATGTTTAAAAACCCAAAGATGCAGCTACCTTGCTTAAACCAAGTTATGTATTTTTCTCAGTATAAACCCTGATAGTATGGGTAAAGGGGCTTCATCACATGAAACCTGGCTTCATCACATGAAACCTGGTTTTGGGGTTTGCAGCCAGGTTCTGCTCATTATTCTGCCCAGCTATGAAGACTAGCTAAAGTAGTGGAATTTTGTTTTCTAACATAATACAAATTAATGCGACAAGGAAATAAGAGAAGAAAACAAACAATAATGGTTCTGATCAGCCAGTATGGATTTGCATATCCTAGTGTATGTGCAATTGTAATGTAGTAAGTAGGTCAATTTGACGTGTGGTTACAAAGCCTGAAGACAGATTATCTCCTGATGGCTCATGATGATGATTGTAATACATCAAATATATACATTGTCTTATCTGTAAACGTATACTCTCATGGGGTAGGCTTACCTTTGTCCAGCAGAAAATGGCAGAAAGGCAAAAGGATCTTTCTTGGAAACGTTTTCTGGAAGAAATCGATCTGGATCAAAATTCTGAAAACAAAACAGAAACAATACATGTCCATGCATATCTTTAATGAAATAAATGTTAATGGTAGTACAACAAATTTTGGCCCCATGCAAATTAGGGGAACACCTAAGAGTTTCAAGTGAACTTTGCCACCACCCCATTGTTTGGTTTAAACATATTTTATTTTTCTATTTTAAATTGACATGCAAGACATATATACATACAATAGCAATCTATAGGATTGGAATGAAAGCTTAGAGCTTATAGATTTCCTTTCCCAATGTGAAATAAATTAACATATATAATATTGGCAGGTCATTAGCTAATTATGATTATTGTAAGCTATTTTTTGTTCTAAGAAATTTGCAAAACGGTTTTTAACAGGCTTACAAATTCCTTGTACAATTAATTGGTTGATTAATACCTAGTTACAGGGATGTGAGTTAAAAAGTAAGTGTTTACAATAGGAATATGCGTACTGAGTATTGAAAATAAAAGGAGAAAAAAATATCTTAAATAGAGCTCAAAATGAGGAGGATTAATGTGGGGAATCAGATCGTGGGGGCAAGGGACTTCAAACCACTTGGCTTCTGTTATTGATTGTTAAACTGATTTCTTCCCATTCATGACATGAACACTGCTTGTATAAACTCAAGAGAAGCATCCTACCATTGAAAATACCACATAGTGTGCATTTACAGGTTAAGCTATATATATACATATACACATATACATATATATATATACATATATACACACATATACATATATACACATATATACATATATATATATATATATATATATATATATATATATATATATATATATATATATATATATATATATATATATATATATATATATATATATATATATATATATATATATATATATATATATATATATATATATAATACATATACACATACACACACATATACGCACATATACACATATATATATACATATATACACATATACACACATACATACACACACATACATACACATATATATATATATATATATTTACTTTCAACGAAGTAGCTAAGTTGGATGGTGTGTTAGAATCGTTTTGAGTCTTTAATAAATTTATGCACTGAAAGGAATATTTTACTGTTTATGTCAATAGAAAGTGAACTGTCACCAGATAATAAAACATCAAGTGTTACATGACAGAGTTGAGAAACTGAGTTCAACATCTCAATTCTTTGCTGGCGGTAAAGAATACATTGTAATAGATAGTGTTCTGCATTTTCAATACTGCCACATCTGCAGAGAGGTGAGTCAGTCAAGTTCTTGAGAAATATGTCATGATTTAGAGAGCTACATTTCGTCCGTAAACGAGTGTGTAATATTTGTGCCTGTCGCTCTCCAAAGTAGTAGTATTTTGGTGTGAAAGAATTGGGCTGATTTAGCTGGTATTTGAAAGAGGCGATAGTTGGTGAGTTTCTTTGCTCTTCTGGAAGATTGTTCCATTCTCTAATAGTTGAAGGTAAAAAAGAAGAGAAGTACTGGCTTGTTCTTGCGCGAACAGTCCTAATATCGTTTGAGTTTCTAAGGTTATAGCTTGATGTTTCAGTAACAGTAGAAGGTATAAGAGAGGTAAGGTAATGTGGAGTCAAGTTATGTGCCATTTTGTAAAAGAGTGTAAGTTTTTGTTTTTTCCTCCTCATGTCTAATGTGTCCCACCCTGTTTCGCTATATAAGTTTTCAAGTGATACTAGTTTTGTTGTCCCTGTTGCAATTCTTGCTGCTTCTGTTTGGATTTTTCTAGGTCATCCTTTTCGTACTGCGTGCAGTTATCCCAAATTTCGTTGCCATACTCTAAAATAGGCCTAATGAAGGAGGTGTAGATAATTTCCAAAGATTTTCGATCAAGCTGAAACTTAAGTTTTCGCATTATTTTTATTCTGTGCCATGCTTTTTCTTTTATATAACTGATATGTGTGTGCCAAGTTCCTCATTACTAAAGTATAGACCGAGATGTTTATGATTTTCAACTTCTTTAATTTCGTGATTTTGCATATAGAGAGGTGTGTGAACTGGTTTTATGACTTTTCTGCTTATTAAAAGGGATTCTGTTTTTGCTGGGTTGAACTTTACAAGCCAGGTATTTGCCCATTGTGTTATTCTTTCAAGGTCTGAGTTTAAGGTTTCTGCTGCAGTGTCAGGGTTTTCTACTACAAGAAAGAGGCTTGTATCATCGGCAAATAGTCTAATGGATGAGCCAATATCATTTACAATATCATTTATATACAGAAGAAATAGCAGTGGACCAAGAATGGATCCCTGTGGGACTCCTGCATAAATGTAGTTCCAATCAGATTGTGTGCCTGGAAGGATGACTCTTTGTCTCCTTTCAGAAAGATAGCTACTGAACCAGGATAAAAGGCTACCAGAAATGCCAGCTGCTCTTAGTTTACAAAGAAGACCCTTGTGCCAGACACTGTCAAAAGCCTTGCTGACATCACAGAAGACAACACGTACTTCTTTACCTGAGTCTAAAGCTTGACAGAAAGTATTGTAGAGAAAGGTGAGTTGATTGGTTGTTGAGTCACCAGGTATGAACCCGGACTGAAGAGGAGAGAGGATGCCGTTATCTCGGAAGTGATTATAAAGATGCTTGAAAACTACACGTTCAGGAACTTTTTCCAGACAGCTGAGAAGAGAAATTGGTCGATAGTTTGAAACAGAAGCTGTATTACCACCTTTAGGGATAGGACAGACCAATGCGTCTTTCCATATATCAGGAAATATTCCTAGCGATAACGACTGATTAAGTAGAGAGCATTGTTTCGTAATAAACATCAGAAAATATGACTTCATTGTTCACATTATTAATGGTTTCTTATAATATAAAAGAAACACAGTGGAAAAGTACATTTCCTAGTCATTGGTAATTGAATATGTTGCAATGCAAGAACAAATTTGCCTTTTGATGCCAATGACATTCTAAATATGTAGTTTAATGATTTGCACCTTGCGCCAATGACTAGAGACAAATGACCAGCAACTTTCATTTCCACAGGCACATTCTTTTTTTATTGGTTTGACACGTTTATTAAGTCTGAGAGTGGAAGATAATAAGATATTCCAAAGACTGTGCATGGCTTTTCACTTTAAAATACCGAGATAAAGATGGACCTTGGAAAAACTCCTACCTTTTTTTTTATGAAATTTAGCTATTCCATTAAGATCATGATTTCAAAACAAGAATTCTTTCTTTGTTCCTGGCTCTCACGTGTATATTATATGATTCGGTAAAATGGATTTGGTGGCCAATTTGAACAGAATCTGACCAAATATGATAAATGGGACATGCCCACAGTTTTATTCAGTATATATTCGGTTTAACGCATGTAGGATGGTGCCTGAAGCCGCCAGTCATTTAATAACTCCATATAATACAATATTTTATTGTTATCTCGTCATAACGCAGGACTACCAGTCAATCGCTGGTTCAAAATCCCATTGATTACTCTTTACTGACTATTCCCCAAACTTTTGGGTGTTTTTCAGACATTGTTTTAGATGTTTTATCTCTCCTTTCAGACCTTATATTGAATTCCACTATAATGAGTTGCAGGATTACTTTGTAAACACCAATGCCATGATTATGAGGAAAAGTTTGTTTCAAGCTATATCGAATTAATAATTTGTTAAAACTTAATCTCACCAGAAGAGTACAAAGACAATACTATTACAGCAAAATTTATGTAAAGTTTTAGGTAAAGTGAATATATTTCTTGATTGTATAATTGGTAATCAATTGGCCAGGACATTTTGATATTCAATTGTGATTTTCTGTCTTATACCACACACAACTGAGCCGTGACATAAGATTTACAACAATGTGGTATGTGCAACCAGCAAAGGCTCAGACCAGCCTGCGCATACGTGCAGTCTGATCAGAGCCTTTGTTAGTCGCTTGAATATTCTATGAATATAAAGCTACTGACCCAACATCATTTGGAGTTTCTATGCTTAAAAGGAGGCTGCAGAGGCTCGTCTGAGTCTACACTTGTCAAAATGCCACATTGTTGGAAATCACATGTTGAGGCTCAACTTACCATATGATCTTCCCAAACTGAGGGATTATGGTGCATCAAATGTGGATGTAAATCTATAACACTCCCTTCAGGAAATGTCACACCATCAATGTTCACTGGAATGCTCAGTTTGCGAGTGGTGACAGGAACTGGAGTATACATACGCATGGATTCTTTTATAAACCGACTGGTATAGTTTAGCTGGGCAAGATCATCACTGAAACCAGTATAATAGGTTTCAATTACAACTGTCATTACAATTACCTAGATCAACCTTTATGCCTGGTAAGGAATGGCCATCCGATCATTTTGACCTGCATTTAATTTTTCAATGGACACCTACTCATATTCATGAGGAACATAGCAGAGCTTCTTTTGTGATATTGTGAAATGCTTTTATGAAGAGAAATTGGCAGTTTGAATCTACATACACTTCAACTTTCTTTTCAGAATAAAAAGCACAAATAAACGTACTAATAACGCTTAAATAAATTATAATGAGTGGCAATCAGCTATCTAATGCAACATTGGCGCCATCTTGTTTTTTCGACCCCTAGACACATTTGTTTTCACCTCATTGGCTAAATGACGGAAACTTTATTAACAGAAAATGTTATGAATAGACGATGAGTTCTCATGTTTTATTGATTTTATTAAACGAGTTGGTGAAAAGAGATAAAATGCTAGGCTTGCCGAGCATTTTATCTCTTTTTTGCAACGAGTTTAATAAATTCAATAATACAAGAGCACGAATGTTAGATTCTATTTATCATATGACATTAAGAATACTTTGAAATTTCATTTCTGGCGTAAAAACATTATAATTTTGTCATTATGTACGCAACGTTGTTATGGACCTCATAACGTTTACCGTAAATCTGTAAACCACTGGTGGTTTATCGATTTTATTGCCTGACATTATTTCTCTCCCAGACACGACATCATATGATAATATAGAGAAAGCAATAAAATTAATACTTAATACACAGATAACTAAATACTTTCTTATTATAAGAATTGAGAGTTATTCTTTGCATTTCACTAAAGTATGAATTGTCTGGAAAATTACATCTAATTTCAGCATTTTATACCTCTGACAGCATTGTGCAAAAAACCCCTATCAATTCTTAAATATCTGAATCTCTCTAATAGGAAAAGAGTTGTCTTCGTTATATTTTGTTAAAGATAATAAATAGTTGGTACAATATCACTTGCCTCTACTCACAGTATTTAAATTTCTGAACCAAATAAAGTTTAATTATCAGATGATTCCAATCTTTAAACCCAGTATGAAAATTAACTCCCTAAAATTAAACATATTTTATTAACCTCCTTTAAACCCCCACCATGGTCATCTTTTATTACCATATACCCTTAATCAAATAAACGCTTGATATCATAACTAACGTCATAAATTTGAAAGTTGACATCATCATTAAGTCTCAGATGTTTTGGTTTGAGACAAAAGATATATATTTGCTTTTTGTTAGAATGATTGCAGTTTTAAGCAAAAATAAATAATGATTTAGATCATAAATCATAATGACTTTCAGATCTTTGTCTCCCCTCTCTACTTTCATTGACTGTGTATATGATGGAGGTAACTGATTGGAGAGTAATGGGCGTTTTGCTGATAACAGAAAAATCAATAATGATTTAGATCATAAATCATAATGACTTTCAGATCTTTGTCTCCCCTCTCTACTTTCATTGACTGTGTATATGATGGAGGTAACTGATTGGAGAGTAATGGGCGTTTTGCTGATAACAGAAAAATCAGTAAAATATTGATGACATAAAAAAGAGGACTTAATGTGAATAAAGATGAAAAAATGTAAGGAAACAAATAAGAAAACTCAATAATCAGAAACAAAATATAAGTAAAATAAAGAATCAAGAATAATATAGTAAATTCCACTGGTTAGAGAAATGTAGATGTTCCAAATATGACCCTCGTATATTTGAAACTATTCCAGATATTCTTATAATACACATCGACAATATGGATGATTTAAACTATGCTACTTACATTTCTAATTGTCTTCTTCCTTTCAGAACCTCTTCTATATCATCCCGTACTTTTTGTTGCATATCAGGGTATTTTGCTAGGGCATACAGTATCCACATAATTGCTGACCCTGTTGTGTCGTGCCCTTAACATGGTAAGAAATATATTATAGCAGAAATTAGGTATTATAGCACCTTAAGAAATAAAGCAAAATCTTTTTAATTCAAGGCATTCGGGACCAGAGTTCATACTTCGTATTATCATTTGTTAATTAAATTCAGGAAAAGTAGTTATTAAATAATATATTACCCCATCCCTCACCCTACTTCTAAAACGAGAGCGCATTTTCAGTGTTTTTACCAAAATTTATGTTCCCAGTGGGTGCTGAAAAGAAAAGTCTTTTGATTAGCCAAAATGTATTTCGATAGTTTTCCATTTAAAGCTGCATACTCTGTAACTATGAACATTTTTCGAATTTTTTTATTTTCTTTTTGAATCATTTGTAAAAGTAGAAATAAGTTATGTTTTCACAATAAAAATGTTCAGTACAGCTGAAAACTGCATGGAAAAGTGAACTATCTTATCAAATAGGTGTGTTTTTCTCTTGTTGGTAAGTATTTGCGTCCCTCCAATAATTATAGACCGTTGAATTTTAACATAAATGCAGTTGTTTTGATAGTGATAACTTGTTAAGATTTACGAAAATGGTAAAATGTTTACCTGAATTTGAGCATTTTTACTGTGTTCTTGAAAAATAAAAACATTATTTTTAAAATCAGTAGACTATGCAGCTTTAAAGAAGCTCTATGAATAAAAAATATCCCCAATTTGAATTAAATTAGCAGGTACTTTGAACTATTTAAGTTAAATTCACTGAGAATTTACTGTGTTTAAAGCTAATTAATAAAGCCCCCTTGAGAGGTACAAGCCCTCTTTTTTGCTTTTGTTGTTTTCCTATATCTGTTTGTTTGTTTATGCTATCAAAACAGCAACTTGTTTAATTTATTAACATGCTCCATGTTTTATTAAAATATATGCTTTTTATCCATTTTTAGCATTTAAAGGCTTAAGAAAGTTTAAAACCATACTCACAGCAAGTGTATTTATAACAACATTTATCGTATGACGATGAGTCTGGGAATGATATATTAAGGCCATCAAAATAGATAAACCACTAGATGATTTTAGCAATGTTATGTTTTTACAGTTGTAACAACACAGTGTATAGCTGGCCAACATCTCTACTTTTAACACTAAAAACAAAGTTTTTTGTGCCATTTGATAAAAAATCTAAACATTCTTGCTCCTGTATTATTGAATGTATCAAACTTGTTGCGGAAAAGCAATAAAATGCTCAGCATGCCTTGCATTTTATCTCTTTTCCCTTACTCCTTAATAAATTCAAATAAATCATAAGGACTCATAAGTACTCATGTACCTGCAAACATAAAGGTATCAACTTCATCTCTTATTTCTTGGTCAGTAAGCCCCACCCCTGTCTCATCTTTAGCTGTTATCAAGATATCAACAAAATCAAGATGGCGTTTCTTCAACTGGCCTAGGTCATTTTCCTGAAATTAAAATCAAATGAACTAAATTTCTGTGTGTGGAAAACTAACACTTGGAGGCTTTGGTCAGGGGACAGTGGGTCCAGACCCTGGAAACTCACAAGGGGCTTTAGGTTTCTTCAGAAATACTGGTAGGGACCCTCCTTGAGAAGCAACTGGGTCTCTCTTAGCAGATTAGTCGGACTCTTTGCAAAATACAATTAAAAAAATAAAAATGTCAGGATCTTCTCCTGACAGAATTTTCTGGATCCGCCTACGAGGGGACATAAGCTTTATGTTAGTTTCATTTAAAATCTCTACACACAGTGTATTCACGTGTAATGTCAAAACTACAGGACCAGTATTTTAACATTTATGGCAAAGTGTGAAGATTTAGTGTACACACGCAAACACAGAGTCCAATTAAACAATATGCCCCCAATATTCAATACTTAGAGCATAATAAAACAATCCCATTTGATACAATTAAAAAGGCAATGATACTGTGTCCAGGGTCAGGTGTGGTACTTGATTGTATCAACTCTTGATCTTTGCCTCCTTTCTAACCTTAAATATAATGAATATTAAAGATTTTGGAATTAATGTGATAAGTTTTACATCGAGGTGAATACTGAAGGCAAATGTAACATTAAGTAGACTATGTTTAAGAAAAGCCAATCAAATTTGATACCAAAATAATACTTACAGTTCTATTTAAAAAATGAATGCCCACACTAGGAAAGTTACAATTTATAAATTCAGAAGATGCTTTTACAGCTTACACTGAGAACTTCATATGATGTTCCTACTTATGACGTATGCAAGCAGTGAAGGATCTGACAAGCATGCACAAATACAGTCTCGCCAGAGCCTTCCCTGCTTGCACACACAAATAGGGATAAAATGAAAACTTGTGCCAAAATCAAGGACTCTAGCGTTTCATGTTGAACTTAAAACATATGCAATAAGTACTGAATCCTCATGTTACTTACAAGAGATTTCTTTCGAGCCTGGATAATATTACTAGAAAACTCATGGACAAAGTCACAGCGTGCTTTATATTCTTTGCTATCTGCAGTTAAGTTGTATATAACATCGCTGTACAGAAAAGGATTCCTGTTGAAATATAGAAATAATGCAAGAGATTGATAAATAGAAACAATGGAAAAACGTTCCAAACAGAGCACAGGAGCTTAAGGTTTGGTCGTTATATCACTTATATAGCTTCAAAACCAAAAGCTTACAATGTCATTATGTAATAATGACATTGTGAGCTTTTGGTGTTACGTAATGACATCGTGAGCTTTTGGTTATGTGGCGATAAAGATGAAATAATGACAGATTTTCAGCAATATCTTCCAACAGGTGGCATGTGTATCGCATACTGGCCTATCTTATTCTACCATTGTGGGTAAATGTGACACACTTGTTTACCAGAGTCATGTGATTCGCCCAATTGGTTGATCCAAAAATAGTAAGTGAGTATGATCAGGAAATACCACAATCACAAACTGCAGACACACGGGACCGCACGGAAGAGGCACACAACAAACACCAGACAACAGGAAGACAAAATAAGCAAAGCAACCAGCTCTCTCTTCCTCATCAAGATGGTTACAAAACTAGAATGGACATAAACACATAAACACATAACAAAACATAGAACAATTACAGAATCCCACTATGAAAGTAACGATCAACAACAATTCAACATCCACAGAACCACCGCCTTAGAACGGACATTAGCCTAAGCCACTGGGGAGCTTAAATGCACTTAACTGGTACCAAATCTTTGCCCTAGATTCTGCTCTTATTGAAGCGCAAAAATGCTAAGCTCACATGTTATCATTCCGTCACTGAAACCGCTTCTATGATCTTGCCATGTGCAGAATGTTTTCAAATATGTTTTAATATTTTTTTTATAATTCTGTCATTAAATACTGTTATACCAAACCAAAGGGCTTCATGTAAACTTTGCAAGGGACCCGGGGTTTTCATGATTCCATGAACATTCCAAAAATGGAATTTATTGCTTATATTTATATTTTATTAAAAATATCTAAAATATAAAAAAAATTATTTATAATTTAGGATATAAAACAGTTTGTATTAATATGTAATCCTATTAACGGTTTTGTTGGAGTGTAAAATGGAAAAGCCAAACAGCCAGCATGAACACGGACAGCCAACGGAGCAAACAAGAAGCCTGTTTTGCATGTGCAACTCGTTTGTGGCTACCTATCAATCACAACACCTGTGTCACTTATGGGGAATGAGTTCAATGTTCGAAGTGTATTGCACGGGTAAATGAGCTTGACAGCTGTCAATCCAATTTGTGTAATTCATGAGGCTATGAACGGTTGCAAAAATCTTAAGATTCATTAAAGGCTTGCTTCAAAAAGTTAATATTTATTGCTAATCTGATGATAAGAAAACTCAAACACCTAGTTAATTAGATGATCAACAGAGTGAGTATGACCAGGAAAGTCGCAATCACAAATGGCAGACCAACTCACGCTACTGTGAAAAAGAAAACACGGACAGCCACAACACAAAGTAAAGTAACCACTTCTCAAAATGATTGCTAAACTAAGATTAAAGGAGATCAAGCAAGCTCCACACAACATAACAAGGATCCAACACATAACCCCCACACTCAATTGGAGCAACAACTAACAATGAATAAACATCAACAGAATCGGTGCCTCAGAGTGGAAAGTAGCGGAGGCAAGTGGGGTGGGGGCTGAAATAGATTTTACTGACCAAATCTTTCCTCTATATTTACTGCAAAAATGTTGACTTCCTAACTTACACAATGCATCATCACAGAGAAACATTAAAATCAAACATACTATGATGTTACAGAAACTGTTCTCACAGATAGTCAGAGCTGAACAAAGCATCAAGCTGATTCAGGGTGTGACCAGCCAAAAACAAGAATCAGGCATCTATCCCAACAATTAACGTTTTAGGACAATGCTGTTATTGATTCTGTGTCCATTTAAAGAGGGTAACTCTGAAGTTGCTGTTTTAAAGTTGTTGCTTCAATTGCATGTTGAATTATCCATGTTATGACCGTTCCGACTTAAAGACTTATCTATTGATGAGATGGTAAGGGTGAGGTTGGTGCCGTGAAACCGGTTTAAGCCCTCCAGTAAAATATTTTACTGACCATTCCAAGGCGGTAGTTCTTTTGTGGATATTTTATGTTTTTTCTATTTTGTATTTGCTATGCATTTGTGCGCGTTTGTTTATATGTGCCTTGTGGTGACCTACTGGGTAAGGGCTGACCTCTTGGCTCTCGTTTGTGGTGTCTTACTGTGAGTTTGTCACTTTCCCATTGGTATCCTGGGTCAGGTGTGGTGCTTCATTGTTTCGATTCCTGATCTTTGCACCCTTACTTACTTTATATAATGGCATTTGTGTGTGTTGCTTTAGCATAATTGTTTTACAACCCTTTTAATGTGAGTACTCACAACCTATAGTTTGGCTTAGCAACAAAAAAGATTATATTTATATATTGCTTATTACTTCAATCATACTTACATAGCCCTTTTAAAAAGTAGAGTTTTCAGCTTTTCCACAGCTTGCACATATGGATGTTGGTCACTAAAATATAATATTTAACATGCATCGCAATAATCAGGAACTACATGTACATGTAATATAACCTAATTACAGATATCTGGCAGTATTACAGTACAGTTTACCATCCCAAGCGAGTACAATTATGCACAATCTTAATCTCACTAGCCATTATACCTCTTTTACCACTAAGTTATAGCACTTGAATTACACAACAAGTTTGCCTCCATGCGAGCTAAACAACTTTTGTGTTTGAGCAACTAAAGAATCTACTGTGAACATTTGGTACATGTACCAGTAAATGCATTTAAGCCTCACAGTGGCTTAGGCTGCCGTGGGACCTAATGCTGTGGTTATGTTGTTGTTGTCTCATTGTTTATTGTTGCTACCTTGTTTGTGGGGTTCTGTGTTTGATCTTTGTTTTGTTATGCAGTTATGGAGAAAGGAGAGATGGTTGCTTTACTTTAATTGTCGTCCTGGACCCGGTTGTACGAAGCTCTATTAAATTTAATCATGGTGTATTGTGACAGCTTGTGTTCTGTGGCTCTTCTTCACGGGGTCATGGGTAGGCCTGCATTGTGTGATTGTTGATATTTCCTGATCATACTTGCTCATCTTTTTTATGCTAGAGCTGACGTTTGAAATTCTAAAGTGACTCAATGAAGGACATCCAAAGTGGGTATGTACATGTATCGTCTTGGTAATAAGCTATACTAAGAGAATACTAGGTGAGTGTCCTTTGATATCAAGTTTACCAGGCAAGGCTTTGAGAACGCTTGTTGAATCACCAGGCTTGCTGAGATGTAGAGAATACTAGGTGAGTGTCTTTTGATATCAAGCTTACCAGGCGAGGCTTGAGAACGCTTGATGAATTGCGAGGCTTGCCGAGATGTAGAGAATACTAGGTGAGTGTCATTTGAGATCATGTTTACCAGGCAAGGCTTTGAGAACGCATTTTGACATCACGAGGCATGCCGAGCGATGCAACAAGCATTCTCAGAGCCAAGCCTGGTATAACTTGATATCAAAAGACGCAAACCTAGTATTCTATTCATCAGTTTACCCATTGTTTCACTCTTCAAACTAGTGATTATGACGTAATTTTATGCCCCCAAATGAACTTTGGGAGGCATATAGTAATCGCACCGTCCGTCCTTCCGTCAGTCTGTCCGTCAGTCCGTCCGTCCCGCTTTCGTGTCCTGTCCAAATCTCCTATATTCTTTGAGGTAGGAATTTCAAATTTGGTGTGTGGATACATCTTGGGATGGCAGAGTGTCGCGTACCATTTTCGGGTCACTGTGACCTTGATTTTGACCTCTGACCTAGTTTTTAGAATAATCGTGTCCCGAGCATATCTCTTATATTATATGAGGTAGGAATCTCAAATTTGTTGTGTGGATGCATCTTGGGATGACAAAGTGTCGCGTACCATAATTGGGACACTGTGACCTTGAACTTGACCTCTGACCTAGTTTCTATAAACTGCATTGAGTCTGGTGCATATATCCTATATTCTTTGAGAAAGGAATTCCAAATTTGGTGTGTAAATGCATCTTGGGATGAAGGGGTGTCACATGACATTTTTGGGTCACTGTGACCTTGACCTCTGACCTAGTTTTTAGGATTATTGTGTCCGGAGCATATCTCTTATATTCATTGAGTAAGGAATTCCAAATTTGGTGTGTGGATGCATCTTAGGATAGTGGAGTGTCACGTACCATTTTCGGGTCACTGTGACCTTGACCTTGACCTCTGACCATATCTCTAATATTATTTGAGGTAGGAATCTCAAATTTGTTGTGTGGATGCATCTTGGGATGACGAGTGTCGCATACCATAATTGGGTCACTGTGACCTTGAACTTGACCTCTGACCTAGTTTCTAGAAACTGCATTGAGTCTGGTGCATATCTCCTATATTCTTTGAGATAGGAATTCCAAATTTGGTGTGTAAATGCATCTTGGGATGACGGGGTGTCACATACCATTTTTGGATCACTGTGACCTTGACCTCTGACCTAGTTTTTAGAATTATAGTGTCCCAAGCATATCTCTTATATTCTTTGAGTAAGGAATTCCGAATTTGGTGTGTGGATGCATCTTGGGATAGCGGAGTGTCATGTACCATTTTCGGGTCACTGTGACCTTGACCTTTGACCTAGTTTTTAGAATAATCATGTCCAGAGCATATCTCTTATATTATATGAGGTAGGAATCTCAAATTTGGTGTGCCGATGCATCTTGGAATGACAAAGTGTTGCGTCCCATAATTAAGTCACTGTAACCTTGAACTTGACCTCTGACCTAGTTTTTAGAAACTGGTGCGTATCTCCTATATTCTTTGAATTAGGAAATCCAAATTTGATATGTAAATGCATCTTGGGATGCCTGAGTGTCACAAACCATTTTTGGGTCACTGTGACCTTGACCTCTGACCTAGTTTTTAAGAATTATTGTGTCCAGAGCATATCTCCTATATAATTTGATGTAGAAATCTCAAATTTGGGGTGGTGATTCCTCTTGGGATGGCGGAGTGGTGCATACCATTTTGAGTCACTTTGACCTTGACATTGACTTCTGGCCTCATTTCTAGGTTTTTCATGCTATATTACAGCTAACTTTCCTCAAATGTAACTTATGCTAGACCAATTCCTTTGGGGGCATGAGTCACGTGTTTGTGACATTTCTTGTTCGATTTCAAACTGTGCAACGTCATCATGGCCTGATAAAGGCATATGCCGTGAGATAGATAACATTTATCAGGCAAAGTGCAACAATGCAGTTAATATAATATGAGAGGTAACTGATAATACATCTTTTTGAGCCTATTTCACCATTAAAAATGAAAATTTGAATTAGAAACTAAAAACTATTTCAATTAAAAACTAAAAATTAAAATTTGAATTAGAAACTAAAAACAACTTATATTCCCCATTTTACAGGTTTTTATTTAGAAAAATCATACCATCACTAAGCAATATTTATATTTTTCACTGTATTGTTATGAAATACACTGAGTTCACTCCCAGCAGACACATGACGTCAAACAACGTCAACCATACTTCACTCCTACTTCACTGCTATTAAAATAAAAAGGGAATATTACCTTCCTTCACTTTGAATGGTTTCACTTTCAAAAGATAGTGTACATCTAACCATAACATCTAGTGTAGCTCGACTTATAAGTGGACATATATTGATACTTTTTAATCCGGTTCCTAAATCTGATAGCTTTCCCTGAAACATTTAAGAGATGTTGTGGTCGTTTGAAAAAATGTACTACAATAACAACATACAGCAAGAATTTGCGCTGCTTAAACCTATGAGCATAATTTGCTTGATGAGGCATCAGTGCCATATGTTTGCTAAGTTTGGTGTGTTTGTTGATGAGAATCATTGCAAGCTGGTTACCTAAATTCATAAAGATCCTATAAGTCCCGTTTTATTGCTAAGCAGGCCTCCAAATAAGAGTGCATATTGGAAAATTATTTTCTTTATTACTAATCCAAAACAAAATTTTCTTATCTGGATCTATGTAGTACAGTCCATGTCCTACAACTGAGTTGTCTATACTTTTGACTTCTTCCTCACTGCGATAAATAACCATGTTATATAATATTGTCAAACAGTTTATGAGAGAAACGGTAAATAGGGAATACAAGGTGAGTGTCTTTTGATATCAAGCTTATCAAGCAAGGCTTTGAGAACGCTTGTTGACATTGTGAGGCTTGTGAACATGCATTCTCAAAACCGAGCCTGGTAAACTTGATATAAAAGGACGCAAACACGGTATTCTTTTTTTTAGTTTACTTATGGTTTCTCTCTTCTAACTATCGATTATGACATAAGTTTCGATTTTTTGTGATAATTTGTGATATGCGACGTCATTTAAAAAGTGCATTTTTCATGACCTGATAAAGGCACATGCTGTGAGATAGACAACGTTTATCAGGCAACGTGCAACAATGCACGTAATATGAGAGGTAACTGATAAATAATATTGTCGAACAGTTTATGAGAGAAATGGTAAAAAAAATCTATTTTGGTCTAATACAAACTGAGTTGAGATTCTTAATATTAAAATCTAAATATTTTTAGCATATAGCCTAGTTTGTCTTATATGCTGCTTAAGAAAGATATCATGTCTTAGTGAGTTACAAATAACGAGTTCTTTTGAAAACATAGTTCAGTACCTACCAGCAGAATATCAGCAGCATCATGATATATTGCTATATAGGGTCTTATAACATTAAAATGCAAGGCAGGGGTCAATAATCGTCTGTTCCGCTCCCATTTCTTACCCTCACTAACTAAGAGACCATCACCTAGAAACATAAATACATGTAAAGTAGAACCTGTCTTAAGAGGCCACTCAAAAAGAAGACCAAAAATGGTTTTCAAGACCGATTATCGCTTAATGCAGGTCAAAAGTATTGCAGAATGCTCCAAGGGGAGCATTCTGCAATACTTTCGACCTTCATTATGCTACCATTTTCCATTAAGACCTTTATATATATATTTTTGAGTGGCCGCTTAAGACAGGTTTTACTATATAAAATAATTCAAATTCATCAAATTCTGAACAGTGTACATATACAGTTGTTTCAAAGTTAGACTATAGTGACGTAGTTTATCACGTTGTGCTGTTTTATTCGGTAGATTGGACAAAAAGCAGGTATTTCTTTCATAGATCTAATGGTAAATCTGTTTCCTAACTAAACTCTTACCTAGAGTGAAGTATATAATTTCCCATTATAAAAAGATTGGCTACAACATTAATGTATTGCAACAGACTGCATGCTTGGTAGTCAACCCAATCACTATTGGCAACTTTGCTTTCCTCTTTAATTGTACGCCGGTGGGTCAGACTTCAGACTCTATGATGGTTCCGACTTAAAGACTTATCTATTGATGAGATGGTAGGGGCCTGATGTTTTGGCTGTTTGTCGGGCCCACCGGGGTTTACCTGTTGGATTTCTTTTGCTCCGGTATTCAGTTTAATTTACTGTTGAGTCCTTATCCTTGCTTTATCTCCTTGTTATATCTTGATTTATATGTTTTAGGAGATGATGCATTGATAAGTTAGGGGTCTTTCATGCAAACCAAATATCTATGTGTCTTGATCCACATCTGAATTAAGGGTGAGGTTGGCGCCGTTAAACCGGTTTAAGCCCTCCAGTAAAATATTTTACTGACCGTTCCAAGGCGGTACTTCTTTTGTGGATCTTTTATGTTTTTGTTCTGTCTTGTGTTTGCTATGTTTTGTGCGCGTCTGTTTATATGTGCTTTGTGGTCACCTGCTGGGAAAGGGCTGACCTCTTGGCTCTCGTTTGTGGTGTCTACTGTGAGTTTGTCACTTTCCCATTTGTATCCTGGGTCAGGTGTGGTACTTGATTGTATCAATTCCTGATCTTTGCACCCTCACTTACTTTAACATAGTGAAATAAATATTAACCTGTTATTATTCAGTCTTTGTCCTGAACATGTTGTCTGTCTTTTAAGCCTGCTGCATATATTCAAGTGCACTTCAGACTAGAAATTTTAATAGAAGCAATAAATATGAACCATAAACAAACTGCTCCCTTCTTATCTGGCTCCATATTGTTTTCAATATAGTCTACCTAAGGACACAAGCAAACGAGAGAAGTATATGTCAAAAGTCGTGATAGCTGGCAGGAAATTGATAAGCAGTGCTACTTTAAACTATGAAAGGAGCAGAGATATAGAGAATACTAGGTGAGTGTCTTTTGATATCAAGTTTACCAGGCAAGGCTTTGAGAACGCTTGTTGACATCGCGAGGCTTGCCGAGCGATTCAACAAGCGTTCTCAAAGCCGAGCCTGGTAAACTTGATATCAAAAGACACGAACCTGGTATTCTATTTATCAGTTTACCCATTGCTGAACACTCTTCAAACTAACGATTATGACGTATTTTTTGACTTTTGTGTTGATTCAGCGTCATTGGCGACGTCATTCAAAAAGTGCAACGTCATCATGACCTGATAAAGGCAACATGCCGTGAGATAGACAACGTTTATCAGGCAACGCGCAAGAATGCATTTGATATGAGAGGTGGCTGATAAATAAGTAACAATAACCTCTTATTATCCACTTTGTAACGTATCTGTAGATAGAATTCATGTCGTTTTAATAATGATTGTCAGAAACAAAACATAAACATCGTATGTTTTTGTAATTTATCAGTTACCTCTCATATTAACTGCACTGTTGCACGTTGCCTGATAAAGGTTGTCTATCTCACGGCATGTGCCTTTATCAGGCCATGATGACGTTGCACTTTTTGAATGTCGTCGCTAATACCGCAAAATCAACAAAAAAATCGAAAATTGCGTCATAATCATTAGCTTGAAGAGTGAAACAATGGGTAAACTGATAAATAGAATACCAAGTGAGTGTCTTTTAATATCAAGTTTACTAGGCTTGGCTTTGAGAACGCATGTTGAATCGTTTGGCAAGCCTTGTGTTGTCAACAAGCGTTCTCAAAGCCTTGAATGGTAAACTTGATATCAAAAGACACTCACCTAGTAATCTCTATTTGTTTTCGATGCATTACTTTAGCTAAAATAATTTAATCAAATATTTTTATTCTAGATAGTCTCTGTAGCTGTTCATGTTTGTTTTGAGCTATACATGTACCTGTTTCATGTTAATTAATTGAGACATCATTTACAAAATATATCATCTTTTAAAACTACTTAACAAGAATCAAATTTAGGATTTTAACCACTTTCTTATAATTGCAAGTGAATATTATACTCATTTACGAAAGGTTTTTGTCTACTTGTTTGTTAAATCTATATTTTCCCTTTTAAAGTGCTAATTTTAAATTAGAAAATTGAGCGAATTCAATTACAAAACTTGCATTGCATACCGGTATATTGTGTGTAAAATGTCCTTTTTGAACGCACATTTAATTTAGCTTGAAAAGAGTATCGATCAAGATCAGCCATCTTGATCAGAATCCACACTGTTTTCCATGAAGTTAATACTTTGTGACATGATTCAGTTGTTGCAAGAGTGGTCTGTATTGACTGCCTAAAACAGCAAGTGTTGGTAATATCTACTTGCTTTTCAGACAAATTGCAAGCATTTAGCGAAATAGTAAATGCCAAATTTGACCCATGTGGTATTCAACTGTCAAATTATTATTGAGTACACTAGTACTATATGATGTCGCCTGAGCTACTTCTTTGCAAGCAAATGATACCAAATCCCTTTCCTTTCCTTAACATACGCGCATGCAACGAAATGGGCATAGATGTAACACCCTTGTTTTGCGAAGATGGGTGAGCAAATATTTGTCATTGATAAACTACAAATAAAGAATGAAAAATACGAAATTTCTAATTTTAAAGTATGTTTGTAAATAAGAACTAAGTCACAAACCTATCCATGGAGAAAGCATTCTGTATACCCCTGCCCATGTTTTATCCTTTGGCATGCTCGTGGCACTTGCAGTTAGAACGGTTTTCATTGGACCAGGATGAACCACCAGAAAACATGGTCTTATAAACATTAGCCACGTGACAAAGGCTCTGTGTCCTTGTTTGTCCAGATATTTTTGACATAAGGATATGAACATTTCATAGTCTTTAATCTGAAAGAAAAAGAATGGGTTGTATAATGAGAAAATGTATATAATCCTTTCAACATGGTAAAAACATGTGAGTAAGGCCAGGAAATACTATGATCACAGACCAAACCACGCACTGCGAAGAAGAGACACTGTACACAGATACCCACATGACAGCAAGAACCCCAAAATAGTAAAGTTTCTCAGCCAAAAAGATTGCAAATCTAAAAAGGACAATAAGAACATTGCAAGACACATGCGGCTTGTATAGGGGTTTTAGGATACAGGATATTTGCCATTTTACTTCAAGGAATATGAGAAACTATCTATTCTAAGCTAAGTACTGTGTTCATTTTATTTTACTTTCAGGGATATTGGATACTCAAGAAAACTAATTATAGGGATATTTGTAAGTTTATAAGGGGTTCTTTCCTGTTAACTTCAAGGGATATGGGATATTGTTTAACCCCCTATAGAAGCCTCACACGTACAAAACACAAACAACACACAATCGTAACAACAAACAATGAATCAACAACAGCAGAATCACTGCCTTCGAATGGACTGCAGCAGGGGCCACCGGGTAGGAAAAAATAGAAAGTATGTGAGCCGTGTCATGTGATTTCCAACAATTAGACATTTTGACAAGTGTAGACTCAGATGAGCCTGGGCAGTCTCCTGTTAGGCTTAGAAACTCCAAATGATGTTCAGTCAGTAGCTTAACAATCATAGAATACTCAAGCGGCTAGCAAAGGCTCTGATCAGACTGCGCGTATGCGCAGGCTGATCTGAGGCTTTGCTGGTCGCACATACCACATTGTTGGAAATCTCATGCACTGGCTCATGTATTTTAAGCTAAAATGTCAGGAAACGGCAATGTGGATATACTAGAAGAAGTTTGGTCTGGGTATGTAGTTATTGGTATTTCAGACCTGCGTTCAAACTCAGCTATTTTGAGCAAGCATTGGGAAAATTGCAATATTTTGCACACAAAAATAAAGTAGATCTAAGATCAGACCTCGAGTTTGTAAAAGTACCTGCATACTGGTATCCAGAATGAAAAAGGGTTAATGGGTGCAATTACAGGGATGAGTAGCAAATAGAAAATGGGCAATATAACGTAAAAGATTAAAATCAATCCACTTTTGATTCTCAAGTAGAATGTGCCTAAAAGTGAATGTATTTTTTTTTAAATTTTATGATTCTCATTGACGCTTATGTTAACGTCACCAGAAAAATGACATGACCAATAGAATATTCCATTAGGCTATTTACAATTGGGTCAATACGGTCCATTGTATATATTAAAAAGGAACAGGTTATACTTTTACAAAAAAAAAATGTTTTTCTTCCTCTGAAGATCAAGTTTGTCTTTGCAAACAATGTAGACACTGTTAAAATGCAGAATTATACGGCATTTCATCTGGGTCTTCACTGTTGCCAAAGTACCCGTTCATGGGGTTTTGGTCTTCAAAGGGTTAATTTGTCTTTGGTAGATATTAAAAAAAATGACAGAAGCCAGCTGAAAACCTCAGTAAATAATCAATTTGCTTTCATTTTATTTGCTTTTTTTCATCATTGTAGCTTCTATAATTTTACAGCAATAATTTTTGCATCAAATTTTGGAATACATTCACTTAAACGGCAACGTCACAAAGTGGCGTATAATAATGTTCCGTGACTGTAGTTCTATGGTTACTCACCAAATGCGTCACTCCGTAAAACCAATGGTTGTCTTCGTGCAATGGAAATTTTCCTACAGCCTTGGCAATGCTGAAGTAGGATTTCAGGAACTTGATCAGGTTCATAAGGTTTCTACACAGCACCAGGCCAATCACAGCAGTTAGTATGTAGCTCCACATGGTTTTCTGTAAATACAGTAAATTCTCCTTAATTCAAGTCCTCCTCAGCAGGTATTTGACGTCGAACCAACGTCGTTTCAACGTCGATGACGTCGCATCGACGTTGATACGACGCTGTTTTAAGGTTGTTTGTCTGCTTACTTAGAATTATCGGTAGTTCAAATTAAGGGTAGTTAGTCCTTAAATAATAAATATCCTCACCCTGAAAACGTGGTTATTTTCAGTATTTTATATCACAACATACATACGCTCTGGGTAGTTAAAAGAAACACCTCAGCATTTCTGATAACAAATTTCAACAGGAAGCAGAGATTGGACACATATTTGAGTTATGAAATGTGTTATTGGAACATGTTAAATTGACCTTAATTTTTAAATATTGTGACATTTGAATACAATTGGAACTATGAAACGGATTGCCTAAACTCCAGCTGTTAAGTTTTTAGAACTAATTTTTCGCAATATCTTTTAACTATGTCATTTAACGAAAAACTTATCCCGATAAAAAGTATTCAGGAACGTCTCCGCCAACTTCTCAAAACAGTCCCAACATCCAAGATGCTGCAGGTTCCTCTGTGCTTAGATGCATTGTTTGAACATTTTAAGCAAAGCGCAAATAAACCAAGTCTAGATGTCAGTCAAAAAGTTATATAGCACCGCCCTAATTCAGTTACTAAAGCAATGGATGGCTTTTTGATATAACTCGTAACTGGAACGTCCGATTTTGATAATTTCGTATATACTGAAAGATCTATCTTTCCTGCAATTAAATTCCAATAGTAAGCATTGATGTTTGGTATATTTCCCTTTCGTTTAAATGGAAGTTCTTTGGCATGTGGAGTGCATCGACCTGCCCCAGTAGTGGGTTAGGTTGATGCAACTCTTGGGGTAAGTTGATGCGAATCCATTTCTTGCCTTTTTAAGTCCATGCAATGTATACGAAGGTAAAAGGATCGTTTATATAGAAAAAAAATAGTAGATTCCGTTTCTTTCTAGACATGTTCATTTTTCAAACTAACCTTTAAACATTGAACTTATCTCTAACAAAGATTTCAAGAAGGTGGATTGGGGCTGGTTGGTGCTCTTTTTAGACTTTTTAAAATATCTCGTGACTGATTTTTACCAACTTTGTATACAACTAAATGTCTATCTTTCATGCATCTTAAATCAATTATGGATCCTATTTAAGTTACGTATCAACATGTCAAATGCTCAAATGCATCAACCTGCCCCAACCATGCCCCACGTGACATTCAGCGAGGCAGACAACTAATGCATAACCGGGTTAGCATAATGGATGCTAAACATAGCTTTACGGCCTTGTTCCAGTGAACAGGTTTATGTTTCACAAAAGAACCATTATCTGTAAAAGTTAAACCTGAAAACAAAATCTTAAATACATTGAAATCAATGCAGCCTGCAGTTGTTCTTTAGATTCAGCCAATACTACAGTATCGTGAGCATATAATAGAACATGCGCGGATCCAGAAAATTTTGTCAAAGGGGGTCCAAATTTGATTTTTTTTGAAGTTGATGAGGGGATAGAGGATCCAAATACCGCTATAAATGGGCCAACATCGGCCAGCCAGCGAAACGCCATATAAATGGCGCTTCGCTGACAGGCCGATGATGGCCCATCATTGAATGCTGGCTTGGTAGCTTTGTGATTTATCAGGGGATCCGGACCAGCATTGCAAGGAAACCCTATATTTTTGTGATTTTTCAGGGGGGGGGGGGGTCCGGACCCCCTGTTCCCCCTCTAGATCCGCCATTGTAGAATGTATCATTTAAAGTACACAACACTGTCTTCTGTATTACAAACAAAATGGATTGCATCCGTAATATTAGATAAACCATCATATTCTTAGGATATATATTCTACCAAATCATTTAAGAATAGTGCAAAAAATGCTTTGGAGATAAAATTTCACCCTGACTTACTCCAACATTGCAATAATAAGACACTGGACCAATATCAAATATGAAAGACTCTCGCTTAACTCATTTTATATCTGTAACTGCATTTAACTCCCCACCGTTTCATATATCTACAACTGCAGTAGCTATTATGCAATATCTACAACTGCAGTTGTTATACTAACTAACAAATAAATTGGGAAGGGGAGTGCTTGTCTTCGACGTGTACGACATGCTATGACACAACTTAGTCTGCTAAGTAGCCTTTGTTGTTTACATACCAGATATGTGGTTTTCGTATGGCCGCGTCGTGAGAAACCCTAGCTCTGTCTTTAGGACATGTGACCTGGTAAATCTCAAAGAAGCCTGTTCAGCTTCAGACACTAGTGAGAATAGTGAAAAAATGCATATAGAATGTTTAGGTATACTATACTTCCCAGATAGCAAATTATAAAGACGCTGATCAGACTGTGTGGATGCGCATGCTGATATGTACCTTTGCTGTTCACATCCAGCAAAGTCGGGTATTCTATCAAAATTACCCAACACAGCATTAACAAATGAGCCGATTCATTAAAAAAGATATGTGCGCTCAGTGAAGAAAAATATCAGCCTGGAAAACGCCAAATGCTTCTGCACATATTCTAGCAGTGAAGTATATTATTCTAATATTGGTCCCTGATTCTAGCTAGTCTCTTGAACTGAGCAGGCTAATTTAAGCATAAACTTGTCGCAAGTCTGTAAGGTAGTAGTTGATTCTAATCTTCAAGTTTGCGTTGTGTTTTCAAAGTCTCTTTAGAATTTCTAAGTCTTGTAAATTTCAGCAACAACTTTCACAATTTTATAATCTTATTAAATCTTCTTAAGTCCAACTAAATACTTCAAGAAACTATCTATAACCCAATGTTCCGAAATCTGAAGCTCTGCCACTGGGTTTCATCTTATATACCATGAAGTCACGTGATAGAAGCTGACCACAGCGCCACCTAATGACATCATTACTAACCAATCATACTCGAGTTTACTATATAGCGCCCTCCACATAGGTAAGCTTCTATTTATATCAACAAATCAGAAGATACAAAAGTGACTCATAGTCACACCAGCTGCACAATTCCCCAAAGGTCATATGATTAAATGTATTGCGCAATCCTGCCAATCAATGTCAGAATTGACATGATCTATTTATTATTAGGCTTATGTAATTTTACTAAACTAAGTAACATCTGTCATCATGACCTTTTGAAAGTGTTAAAACATCCCATCAGAATTGAAAGGCTAATAAATATGACATTTGAGAAACAATAACAAACTGGTGTCAGAATTCCCTATAAAAACATAAACATGTCAATCACAGATGTCAACACCGCACCTGGCTGAACACCTGCGTCCTACCCAAACCAAGCATTCACAAATATTGTAAATACCCACAGGTAATTCACAATTATTATGAACCCTCACAGACGAAACCAGTGACTATTTTATAAGTCCCGAAAACTTTTTTCTCACGATGCACGATGAGACGCAGAATGTACCCATACCATGTCCACAAAAAGTAACCATTATTGAGTTAAAGCCGAAGGCTTTGTTGTGAATGTGTTGATGTTCGGAATCGTGCTTTGCACTGGCTATAATCTGATGCCCTAACGCTATCGGTGAGAAAATCTGTCTTCGCGGTTTGCGACCAAGCAAGACATAAAACAGTCTGCTGGAATGTGTAAACTTTGCATATAGAAAGCATGGATATTTTACTTTCTAGAGAGCGAGCAATCAAAGGCGTTGATCAGACTGCGCAGACGCACACTGTCAGGCTGATCTGCGCCTTTGTTGGTGGCATCATGCCGCCGCATGTAACAATTTAAAGGCGGGAGCCAATGTGACAAGAAGAGACCCTTTTTCATTTGTGGTGGTACATTTTTGCAACGTTCCTTAGTCGTTATGTGTCTCTAGCTTATCGTATCTGTATAGATTAAATGCATAACCCATTTATTGCACTCGCAGTCGTTGTTTGTGTTTGTATGCTCAGTGGTTTAAGGTTGCCTACAGCATTTTTTCAACCATGTACTCCCAGTACTACACTGTAGTTATTCGGATGTTAGTGTGTCTTTCTTCGTGCCGAGACTCGAATTCACAACCTCTTTCGTGAAACCATGAACACCATAAACCCAGTCCAGCTCTCTAGCTTTTGCGCTAAGTGGCGGCCATACAAGTTTCATTTTATCTACTACTACAATAAGCTCACGCGCTATCGCCAGTGCAGAAGTGTTTTTCTGTGGACATGCATTTGATCCAAGGTACAACTCGCTTAGACAACCAGCGACGGCTCAGACATGCAGTATGCACAGACTCGCCAGAGCCTTCCCTGTTCAATACACAATAATATAATAAGTATGAAGATGATTCGACTGTATTATGTATACGTAGAACTTTAGAGACCGATTTTCGCATATGATTTGTACAATCCCAGTCAGCATTACATAGTCTCGATCCGCCTCACTGGTGGGTCGATGGTGGTCCGCTTTTATATGTTCATTAGAATTGGCATTTTTAAAAATGCTAAAATGTCACTATTCTTGGTTGCTGTTTGAAAACAAACCATATGACTCCCCAAAATATTATAAGTTCTTTTAATTTACAATGAAAACTAGTATGTAAGTTTATCTACATCATATTTACATGTCTCGTTCTTCGATTTATGGGCTTCGTCGCGAGAAAACCTGAAACGACAAAGGATCAGGCCAGCCTGCGCATTCTCACAGGTTTGTCAGCGCCTTTGTAATTCACTTTCTAAAATAGTCATAGTTGTCACATGCAAAATTGCTATAGTCGAGCAGTGACGTAAAATATTCTGATAAAGGTCACTGATCTAGCCATTCTCTTGAACTGAGCAGGCTGATTTAAGCATATCCTGGTCGCAAATCCCGAAAACATTTTTTTTCTCATGACGAGGCTCAACTTTATTTAGACCGGTACATAATTTTAGTACCTACTGGCATTTTAGTACAAAATAGGGAAGAAGTATATAGATGAAGAATCAGCTAGAGCAAACACATGTATCCAACTAGTTAATAGACTTTTCGCTAACTGTTAAGGCGGCAACTTTAATATTCATATCTGGGCGTGGTTCGGCTATTTCATCTGCTAAGGAATGGAAATCAGTTTTAATTTATAATTTGGTCAAGAGTCAATAAGCTTTGTGGGCTGCGCAAACGTGTGTGCATTTCATGAAAGTCCTGACCTCACATGTATTAACCCTTAAAACGCATATCACAAAAAAGTCGTATGGTTTTGTTGTCTTCTGAAACATTTTGAAGTCTCAGTAGCAAACAGTGTAGGCCCAGATCAGACTGCTATTGGAGCAGTCTGATCTGGGTCCACACTGTTTGCGTCTATACTTATGCTAAACAATAAACATACACTTTCAAAAGTAGTTATTTTGCTGGCGTTTTAAAGTTTAAATAAATACTGTCTTTACTAAGGTGTTATGGTACAATAATACAGTTACCTTCAAATAAAGTCACACCTCATTTTTACCCATGTCTAAAGTCTAAAGTAGACCAGTCCTATTTACGCATTCATTAGGTGCCGCATTTACAGTAACCAAAAAGTTCAATAATAGCTGTGTATGCATGCTATGTAGTCGCTTTACAACAAGTGCGCACTGTTCATGGGCTGACCCATTAGCTTACCTTACTCGTTTTATTTTCCGTCACCCGGACACAGTAATCCGCTATTTTACCAACCAAGAGCTCGACTTTAAAGCTGCATAATCTGTGCCTTTTGATCTTCTAATTTTAAAAATAATGTTTTTATTTTTCAAGAATACAGTAAAAATACTCAAATTCAGGTAAACATTTTACCATTTTCGTAAATCTTAACAAGTTATCACTATCAAAACAACTGCATTTATGTTAAAATTCAACGGTCTAGAATTATTGGAGGGACGCAAATAATTACCAACAAGAGAAAAATACACCTATTTGATAAGATAATTCACTTTTCCATGCAGTTTTCAGCTGTACTGAACATTTTAATTGTGAAAACATAGCTTAATTCTACTTTTACAAATGATTTAAAAAGAAAATAAAATTTTTCGAAAAATGTTCATAGTTACAGAGTATGCAGCTTTAATACACAAAGTACACTCTTAATCAACGTGTCCATTGGTAGTGGACAATCATGTGGCTTAAACTTACACATATATCCATTCAATTCAGACGTTACATATTTCGGACAAAACATTGAAATAGAACGGGTTGCAATTGGTTTTCGTGCTTATAGTAAAAGAACGTTTAGTCGTACGTACATGTTATAAGCATAATTATGAAGGTACCCTACATAGAAAAATGCGAAATTTAATTTGCCATTTGTGTTGGCTAAATCCTAGCCACACTGGGCAAACTGAATTATTATTGAAGACACCATATTCGTTGAATACGACAAAAATTCGAAAATAAAAATGACTGGAAAACATTTATAGTATTGTCTTTTTTCACACTCAAGTGTAGATAACCTGAATAATGAGTCTCGACGTTAAAAAATCCCCTGTCATCGGGGTTTGCGACTAGGTGCTCAGTACAAAGCTAGCTAGAATAGTAAAACTTTGCCAGTAGCACGCTTAGTTATTCTACTTTCCAGGCAGCGAATAACAAAGACGCTGATCAGACTGCGCGAATGCGCAGACTGGTCTGCAACTTTGTTGTTACTCGCATCGAGCCCTAATTGAGATCGTGGTATTTACAATGAGGCTGCTAATAATGAGACAAGGTGGAAAAAAAGAAAAAAAAAAGTCGGTTGAGGTTTCAAAACATTTCACTTGAAAACTTAATGGGTTATCATTTTCAATGACAGCCACTACTGCAACTGGATAACTACGGATGGATTCCAAAAATGCGATATCTTTTTATACGAATCCGTATTTGATTACGTAGAAGGGTAATTCGAGACGGAAGTCCAAAATTCATTTTGACATATAATGAACGTGTTTAATAATTGCACGGGAAGTCAATCACTTGAAAAGAAAATGTGCAAAAATGTGATATGTGATTGTGTTGAACCTCCTACCAACATCTAAGGCTATATGGAGACAAAGCAATGTCGTGTATAGGCCTATAGTCTCATTCGACAGACAGGATAAGCCGGGGATCGAACCTGATACCCCTTATTTACATGGAAAGTGGTTTATCCACAACACAGTGGGTCCTAAAATAAACCATGTAGCTATCGTCCTCAAAATATTTACTTAGCTTATCAGCTATTGATAAGAACAACTAGTTATGGATGAAAGCTAACTCGCGAATTTTAAGTCATTTCAAGTGACGGTAAGTCAAAATCAAATGTAAAAAATTAAAGCAGGAAGTGTTCACTCTTGTCCTATAAAAAAAACTGTGGCGTGGAAAGCGTTACTATATGGCACCGATCATGCCTTCCCCTATGGTTAATTTCTTTCCGTAGTGCAAATGATAAAGGCGTTGATCAGACTGTGGATGCGCAACAAAGCATGCAAAGTCATGTATCTCGCAAAGATGTCCATATTTAGCATCTGTAAATAGTACAGAACCAGATAATACGCGGCTGGTCTATTAACTTGCAGAATTGAAACGAAATTCAAATGCCACCCAACAGTCCTATAATTGGAAATGGAAAGTCTGTTTTCAGCTGAAATGGGTAACCAGTATACACTTTATAATGACCCATTTTACTAAATATAAATGTATTATCTATGGTCAAAATGCGGGTGGACAAAATGCTCCAGCACATGATATGCAAGATATAGATACATACAGAGATAACGTAAACAATAGTGCGCATGTAGTTAGCTTTTTAGAATAGTTTAACCATGCAAAAATGAAGCGGACATCGGATAAACATTTATTTAAAGTGGTTGTGTTAGCTGCATTTTTTGCAATTGTAGTTTATTTTCAAAGGAAAACAGTAACTTCAAACGTAGTTGAAGATCTCAACCGCCTTGAATGGCAGAGTTCAAAACACTCAGACGATTCATATCTACAAGCATATAGGCTCAGTAATCAAGTCGGTTACAAAACTAGAAACTTAAAATGGTTTACAGAAGGGCAAAACAGAAGAGGTGTGAATCTCTTGGGAGGAAGCAAGAATGGAACCGGAAGTGGGGATTCCGACGATTCCGAGGTGAGAAAACCAGTTTACCTAATGACAATGTGATGGATTACTTTGAAAAAGGTAGACATGCGATTCTTTGTACAGCGTTTCGATGTCCTTTCCCGCCATCCATGAAAGAATAGTCTGGGTGAACTATGGTAGTCAATATTCAAACACTATATGGACCCAGATTGGACTTCCCAGGAGCAGTCGGACGGTTCCCTAATGGACAGTTGATCAGGGATCATAGTGTTTGCTGGGGGCATTCATGGGTCATATATTGATATAGGATCCGTGGGGCATTTAAACATACTAGTATACAGCAGACCAAAATTTCAGGACGGAAAATACTGGCAGGATATTGGTTACTTGGATTAAAATATCTGCGTCAGCATAAGATTAGATTATTTCAAAAGAGAAAATAGAGGAATAGTATGCAAATTTTGCATCCAAGCTGTTAAAATAATTATTAACAAATGGGACTTGACGCACGAGAAAACCTGTCTTCAGAAGAATGCACGGATCCAGAGTGGGAGGGGGCACTAGGTGGTCCGTACCCCTCCTGGAAAATAACAAAGCCATAGAGATCCTTATCAATACTGGTCCGGATCATAGGGAAATCAAAAAGCTACCAAGCCAGTATTCAGTGTTGGGCCACTATCGGCCCGGCAGCAAAACGCCATTTAAATGGCGTTTCGCTGGTGCGCTGATGATGACCTGTTGTAGTATGTTTTTATCCTCTCTCCCGTCATCAGCTTAAAAAAACGTTGTCAGAGTTGGACCCCCTTGGATATCTAAATTTGCTTCAAGCGAAGCTGCAATATTATTCTATGTAGTCTCTGTAGCTAAGCAGATTGGCACGAGCCTTACCTGGGAAAACCCCGAAGACAGCGTTCTCGTGACGAAGAACAGATCAGAACAAAAAGAAATATTTTGGAGTAAAACTCAGGCCACACGCATGAGAATAACCTTTATAGAATAACCTTTATATATAACTAATAGCAATGATCGAGTCGTTCATACAGGTGAGTGTTTGAGAAAAAGAGGCCAGAGAGAGAGAGAGAGAGAGAGAGAGAGAGAGAGAGAGAGAGAGAGAGAGAGAGAGAGAGAGAGAGAGAGAGTTATTACTTGTTTAAAGGAAAGAAGAAAGTAAGGGTGTAAAAAAATACGGAGTGTACGAAAAGCAATTATTTCAGTATATGTCCAGACACCATACAGGCAAGTATAGGGTCACACCCATGCCATGTAGGCTTTGCATCAATCAGTAGACAGGCCTTCACAATGAGGGGTACACGGTACATAACCATAACCATAACAGCGCTACAGTGTCAGGAAGCACATCGTAGCAGTATTAAACAATCCGCGGTCAAAAGAAATGTCTTAGAGCCAATTCGTTCATGATTTCGCAGGACATCCGCCATTATTTAGTTATAGTTATTACATAATTAAACCTACAAGTCATTTAGTGCCTTGATAATATCTGAACATGTACCCCAAATGTGTGTGTGTGTGTGTGTGTGGGGGGGGGGGTACCAGCATCTTCTGTTAACCCCCCCCCCCCCCCCCCCCTAAAAAATAAATAAATAAATAAATAAAAAGAATAAAATAAAATAAGATACACAAAATGAGGAATACATCTACAAGGCATATCCCGAAAAATAAACCCCACAAAAATATTCCCATTCTGTACCTAAAATGCATAGAAATGACCCCCCCCCCCCCCAAAAAAAATGATAATAGAGTCTGTATGCACGACAGTCTGGCGAACAGAATTTTAACGACTGTCGAGTGGCTAGTCAATAAAATAGATTCGCCCAGATTATGTTCGAACCAGGATCAAGAAATGAGCCAACAACAACGACAGGGAAGTTTTGAAGTTAAGGTGTCCACCGCAAAGAACACGTTTGCAGTATAGACAAAACATGCATCAGATGAACTTGGCAGCAACACCATGACTACATATAATATTCCTCCGTTTCCCGTCCAGTTACTTAATAATGTGAGCTCATTTTCGAAATTTTCAATTCCAGCCTCAGGCAACCACCTAGTTGCAGAACTGCGACTTTAGATTTTTTTTTCGATCTGGCTGAATAACATAAAATAAAAATCCATCATATGGCCCTGAATTCAGTGCTAGCAACCACCTGATAGATGAGGGATTCAATTCCAGCCTCAGGCAACCACCCAAAACAATTACAATTGACTGATATTGGCCACTAAAGCAGTATATATTGACTGGGATGGTTTTAACAAGCGTCTTTCTAGTAGAAAAACCTTGTTTTCACCTGTTAAACTGGCAGTAAAAACGGGTGTACCTAAATACAGTAGTCTACAGTAGTATACAGTAGTATACAGTAATATACAGTAATATACAGTAGTATACAGTAGTATGCAGTAGTATGCAAAGTAATATATAGTAATATGTCAAAATTGAATTAAAAAAGAATGTTTTCTCAAATTAAAATGTTTTTTTTTTTCAACTTTAATGCATATTTTTTCTTTGACCAAATTCAGCCCCATATTCATCTATAGTATTACCACGCTTTGAAAAATACATTGCCAAATACTTATTTGCCTATTTGTTTTTATTTATTTATTTCTTGGAAAATTTAAAAATGTTTTCTAAAATTCATTTTTGATTAAGTTATGCATTTCTACAGTCTGTGTTTAATATACAAATCCTACTACAGTCAGAGAGTAGGAGTGTGAATTTATCGCTAATTCGAACGATGGCTATATTGCGTTCACCCGTCCAAGCGTCACGCAACGAAACAGCACAGATTCCAATACAATTTTACAGGAATGATATTCGAATGCTGAATGGATATTTCACGACAGATAATCACTTACGTACGTAAGTTTAAATTGTCCGACTTGCAGGGATCTATGCCGGACACTCCCTGTTTTATATTGTTCTCGTTCGGGTATTTACTTTTTCCTGTGCTCTTTCCTTACCACATCGGACTCGCTGATGAGAGAGGCTCTTGTTTAAGTTATTGCCATTTTGGGCAGTATATAGGAGTCGCTAGTTCAAGACTCATCGGGGGCAAAGTTAAAATTATAAAACCGGAATATATCGCTTCTCATAGAATAAAAATAGATTTGTGAATTAGAAGCGGGTTTACATTTATTAAGAGTTAGAGCTAGTATGGAGATCCGTACCTCGGGTAAAGTCTGGGGAATAATGATGTTAACATTGAAACCGCGGGCCGCTGAATCCACTCAATTTTAGATTTTTCACTAACAAAGATGCAATGTACAATATTGTCGTGTCGCTGGTACTCATTATAGGTCATGTAAGTAAGTAAAATCTTAGGGTGACAACATTTAGCAATACAACTTATCTTCTAAGAGGGCCTCAAAATAAAATAGAATTAATGTGTACACAGGTTTCACACAAGTTATCAAAATTAAACTGTTAACACTTGTGCTGCTGGGCAAATTAATCCCCTACGCGTTCCATTACCGATATTACAGATAGAAAACATTGGATCCTGATCAGCTGGTCATTTTACACACAGTCTCCAAAGCACGATATATCTAGGTCCAGCAGGACAAGTGTGAATTTGAAAGCTACACAAGTTCTCAAATAATTTCCCAAGGAACACTATCGGAGAGTCAAACAGGTTGGATTAAGACCAGGCCTGATGTTTTGTCGGTCCTGCAGACAAAGACAGTTAACTGCAGCATCAATTGTCAGTGCAATTTTAACTAAATTAGTCAAAGGGCAAAGGGGCTCTCTTGGGAATCAATTAGGATGAATATGGGAATCGAACTTCATGCTTAGGGCATGACACTGGGTTTAAAGGTAGATTTGCCATTTTTTACAATAAAACTGTTGAAATTCAGGTGTCCCCACCCCCCCCCCCCCATTCCTTCAAGATTTAGATATTTAAAAAAAGAAATAATGCACAGGTTTTATCTTTTGTGCACATTCCGCGGCTATGCGCCTTTAATGTCATCATGAAACGTTTTGTAAACTCTGTTTTATATTGATATACGCCTATGCATAAAGAATGGCCAACGGCGGCTTGGCATGTGCTTATGAACACGCATAAGTGATAATTTATTTCAAATCACAGCACATCAAATAATGCAGCATATTAGGATATAATTAAGTCCATTACTTTGAACCAGCTGTGGTAAGAGATTATCAAACACTCTTGAACACCAGTAGCATTTCAGATACAGTACTGCTAGTTCTGGCACTAGCCAAATATAGGCAATAATATTAACAATGAACGGCGATGGTGTAGATCTGTCCATTAACGACTAAGATCAGTTGTGCGTTCCACAAGCATTACTCAGAATGTTCTCCACCTGATTAAAACACGCATACTCGAAATGATGAGCGCAGTGTTTCAGTGTTACGAGTGATAGACACTTGAGATTGAGGAGTCACTAGTTCAAGACACGCCTGATCCTTGAGCAAGCCACTTTGTAGTACTGGCTCAGCTCAGACTGGTTCAACCTAGGCCCCGCCATGGCATAAAAATGCTGACATCAACACAAATTATAGTACTCGAAAATTATGACCATATTTTAAACTTCAGTTATATGGTATTTATCGCATATGCACAACAGCCTCCTTTTAAATGCCCATGGTGACGTATTCAACGGGGTCGTCTACATCCATACTTTGTGTATGAGCGCAGTGAAGATTCTGCGTCTTCGTTCGTCATCCATGCAATAAGAAAAAAAACTCAAATTGCACAACGCTAAGAAAGCCATGAAAGTTGACCTTCAGCACGTGTCCTATATAATAAGTATTATTCAGCTATTGGTCACTGTATCGCCACGTGGTATGTAATGTCCCAGTCTCTTGTAATGTTAACGGAGATAGGAACCGTGCTGTGGGGGCATGGCTAAACAGTGACCTAATATTTGAATAAAAGGAGTGTCAGATTGTGTATGGAAGCAGATGGAGGCCTTTTGACTTGCGACTTCTGACTTATCACGACGCATCCTACTTATGATTTGTGGTTTTGTGCTAGTTTTGGTGCAAACCTGAAGCAGGGGTGTATTGCAAATTTGCTACTGTATATTGTTTGAGAAATACTGATCATATTTTTATGGAAGCCGACAATGGACCAGTGACTTGTGACATTTGGACTTGTGATTTCCGACTTGTGATGTATAACTCGCGACTTTGGGCTTAAAGAAATGACCGATGGTGGAATACGTTGTAAGACTATGAATACTTGTCCATACATGTACCTTAATCAGGGTACGTACCCGTATCTCTAGACACGAAGAAGAAAAAATGCAAGGAAAAATTGCTCCACTCCTCTTTGCTTTTATAATAAATTAAGCTATTATTTTTAGAACCATTTTAAAAGTATCTTTATTACGCCGACCTGTCATGTTAGCCCATGGATGTGTTGGGAGGACGTTTCGAAGATATGAAAAGATGTAAGAATTCTGCGTCGACCCTAGCTGTTGGTCGTTCATATTAAAAAACGTATTTTTCATCCATGGTTTCCATGGGTACGTCTTCGAATTATTATTTTCTTTCTATTTGCACAGACTCTTTGAGTTTAGACGGGTGATGGAGACACTTTGCAGTCTTTGCTTATTTTTTGAAGGAATATTTGGGCCAGTGCACTTCACAAACGCGCAAATCATTCAAATGTATCCAGAGGACTAGATGTTTAAGCCTGAGCCTAGCAGCGACGGCTCTGGCGAGACTATGCATATGCATAGCATTGGGTCGTCTGACCCTTTCACTGTTTGCCGATGATATAATTACTGAATTCTTCATGTGCTGATGCTTATAAGTTTATGAATTTAGCTTACAGCTGCCAGTTTTACTTGCCAGGCCAGCTTGGGCCTGTGTGAAAGCCAGCACTTGAGATTCTGATACTTATCACATTGTTGAACAGCGAAGGTTCAGGCGAGCCTGCACAAATGCACTCACGTGCGAGAACCTTTACTGCTCGCATACATAAAGTATAGATGTAGATGAAGACTCAAATTAAACTTAAGCATGTAGCCCTGCTGGATACGTCAGCATGCTCGTTTAAAGCAGGCTTTTACATTTGTACGAGATATAAGATGTTGGGTCTTATCGCATTGTTGAGCATAGAAGGCTCAGGCGAGCCTGCGCGAATGCACAACAGAGCCTTCGCCGCATGTATGCACACATTTTGGATGTAGTTGATTTCTCAGACCAATGTTTACACAGTTTACAACAGCGGGCCTTTAAAGTATATTTGCGCATATGCAACAAGTACCAAAGCCATCTATATCATATGTATGATGTAAAAAATAAATGTATATTATTAAATGCTTTATGACTGCAAGGTACCGTAATAGAATATGTAACTGGACTGGCAGTTAACGTTACTTAAATTTCACTTATATCAATCTTAAACGAGCATGCTTGTCGAATTTACAGCCGACTACAAAGTTAGCCTTTGAACCATCGCTTGGCGTATCATAGTTACCAGAGAACTATTTTAGTGGTTTAATTTTGCATTTGCTGAACCCACTCTTTTTCATTTTTTCATGTATTTCAAGCTCTAAGTATTATTTGTTTTAGTTAACCATTTATTAGCCTCTTATCATGTTTTCCTTTTATTTTTATTTTTTCCGTTTCTTGGTCAATATCGACCAAAATCAATAACGGACAACCGATATCTTTGATCTTTTTCTTATCTTGTTTTTCAGAATATTAGCATATGAAATATTGACAAAAATAGATATTGACAGCTGGACCCAGGATAACCATTTATATGTACTAAGCTCTGCCTAGTAGGTGCATGATCCACTGGAAGCAAATAAACACGGAAAATACACATCTTCCAATAAGTCTCTATTCATGAACTAACTGGAAAAACGTTGGAGTTCACATGTATGCATAGTTCCTCAATCAAGTCTAATAAACGAGTCTAATAAACGAGAAATGACCATAACACCTATGGGGCATATTGAAACTGACCCAACTGCATCGGCAAGAATACCAGAATAAGGAAGAATCTATACAATCAAGGACAACACCTGACCCAGGACACCGAATGGAAAAGCGACATAAAACACAAGAAAACATCACATATAAGAAAGCCAAGAAGCCCCCCTGCAAGAATTTAAAGAACAGTTCAAGAAAAGTTCTTTCACTATTCAAGAACAAGATTCAAGAACTGGACATGAACTGCTCTTAAAGTGTTCAAGAACAGCCCAAGAACGTTTTATGAACGTAAAATTGGACTATTTTTAAGAACAATTGTTCTTAAAAACAGTTCTTGAAAAGTTCAAGAATGTACTGTTCTTGAAAGAACATTTTGTTCTTGAAAAGTTCAAGAACATTCTGTTCTTTAGTAGTTCAAGAACATACTTCTTCTATTCCAATACTGCACGTTTCCATGGAAACACAAAACTTTTGAACCAGAATCTTGAGAAACATCAGATGTAAATTCTGTGTAAAGAAAAATCCAAAAAAATCAGATCCATAACCCATGTGCCTGACAGCCAGTTGTCATTGGGTAACCCAGCCAACTACTAACCATTGGGTCAACCATCCAACGACTAACTATGATTCTGTTCAATAACTTCACAGATTGTCCATCAGCTTGATCCACTGCCCAGTTATTAAAATGGTAGAGAAATAAGATTCTTATTATCTTTCTTTACCTAAAATTATTACTAAGTGCCAAATTACTAAGCGCCAACCCGAAGTTCACAAATTGAATGATGTCCATTTTTTTTGGTCAAATGTTTGAGTCAAGATATCATGTTTAGATATCACATTACTTAGGTACCATAAATTAAGTTATACATATGGTGTTCAATATAAGTCTTTGAAATAATCAAGAACAAATTTAGGAACAGTTCAAGAACACATTATGTTCAAGAAAAGTCTTTGAAATAATAAAAAACCAAATGTAATAAGAACAATTCAAGAACATATTATGTTAAAGAAATCTTTGAAAGAGTCAAGAACAAATTTAAGAACGGATCAAGGCACATAAATGTTTGGCCTGTCACGAAAGACACCCCCAACCCATCCACGAATCATCTCCCAGTACATATAAATCAAGACATAAAAAGGAGATAAAACAAAAAACAAGGACTCAACAGTACATACAACTGAACACCAAGCAAAAGATATCCATTAGCCAAACTCTAATTGGGTCTTTCGTTTTCAGAAGCAAGCCTATATACAGGGAAGACCAACCAACGTACACCACCATTACTGACGCGATGATCATATTGACTGTGGTACCGTAACGGACTATATGTTACGGTTCGATATACAGGGGGAGGGGGTATACGGACTTTCTAAACGATATATCGACATATCATTACTCAAATTGATTATTGCGTTTTTAAAATCATGAACACCGCATATGCTTATTCTGGATTAATCTATTTTCATGTATGATATCCTGTCTTCACATGTTTGCAAATATCAGCTGAACAAAAAACGCTGTTTTAATAAGTTAGCTTTATTGTACAATTTTACGAGTGTATATACAAATATTCCCTCTTGTAGGCGGGACGAGTCGAAAACGAGTTCCCCCTACAAGAATGAATATTTGTATATTCACGAGTAATTGTACAATAAAATTCTTGTATCATGACCAATAAAACAACCATATTTTAATTTGTTCATCAGATATTCAAGTCAATTAGAAGCTCCACCCTTGACAGTGTCTTGTGGAAATTATTGTACAGCATAGATCATACTGGCCGTTTCATTGATTATGGTACACATGCCATTCCTTAGACAAGTATGTACAACTGTCAAGTGAGGCACGATGCCTTAACATTGATCTGAGCTTCCCCCTACGTTTCAAAATTGTTAATGTGAGCTGCTTATAGTATAGACACAATGGAGAGAGTGTCGAAAGCTTGACAACTGGACGTTACAAGTTCTATCCTACAAGTGCCCAAATATGTAGGGTATTGGCCATTTATGAAATTGTCCTGGAAGAAATGTGAGAACTAACAGCCTCCTCATGTTATATAGATCACCGGGACACCTTTTTAACATCTATCAGTTATAATTGTTTTATTGATACCTAATAGATTAATTATGATATCTGATTATGATAAGAATGATGAGCTGTGTTGGAATGACCAGTATTACAAAATAACTTTCGGAGCGCAGCGTCCGCCATTATTGTATAAATAAATAAATAAATAAATAAATAAATAAATAAATAAATAAATAAATAAATAAATAAATAAATAAATAAATAAATAAATAAATTATGAACATTCACATATTGACTAGTCAAAGCCCACATCACTTCCTCAGGGAAACGCATATTTGCTCCATAATTGTAACAGTGGTCACTAATTAATGATAGTTAGGCTGTCTACTGTCTTACCTCCAATTGTTTACCATGAAGGCAATTTACCCATGTTCTTCATGTTTATGTAATGCATTTTGTTTTATTTTGAATGGTGATGTTGCATTTATATCAATATAGTCTCAAAATTTCATGGTGAAAAGTAAGCAATTCAATGTATTGTTTAGTAATTCAAATTTCCGTGTCAGTTGAAATATTGAACTAGAAAGTCAACATTTTTAGTTTAGAAGTTGAAATGATAAATTATTGATAGGGACAAAGATCGCAGAAAAAAAACAATTTAGAAATGCCGACACTTTGTAATGAGAGGATGAACTCATCGGAATTTCAAGTTCAAAAGTCATGGGATTAGAAAATATGAGGTTAGGCTTGATCCTAAACATGATGAAATTTGAACTTGAAATTTCAACTTATGTACCCTTCTGTATCGTCTCTTGTACTTAGGATGCAGACAGTTGAACTCGATGTAAATTTTCATACTTTAAACTCCATTTTATGGAACATTCAAGCATTGCAATTTGAATATTGGAACCACAAGCTGTCTGGTGATTTTATGACCCTCACATTTCACATTTCGATATAATTGAGCCAGATATTTGACATTAAAGGCTCATACGAATCTGCGCATGTATGTTAACTTGTCTCGCAAATGTCTTTGCTGCCTATACAACTGAAATAGGGCTGCCAACAAAGGCAGCCTCTAGCCCCACTAGATTGTTGTGCATGCATGTTTCAAGAGTGATTCTACGCATGTGTAATTCAAACAATCACGAACTGTTTGATAATGTACGCTTACAATAAACGGACGAAAACAAGAGTATGATAATTTACCCACCCAACATGCAATGAGTTAACCCCTATTCTGCCAAATTGTTTAGTCTTTAAATGTTGTCTGCTTTTTATGTCTGCTGCATATATTAATGTGTACTTCACATGGAATCAAACACTATGAACCTTGAGCAAACTGATCCAGAGAAAGCAATCTAATCTGGGTCGTTCGCAATATATGCTATCTAGGAACATAGCTAGGATTTTTTGTATCTCGTATGTCCTGTTAATACACCTAGTGGGTGGGTGGGGGGGGGGGGGTAACTTGGGGATAATTTTGGTACGGGTTTGCGAGCAAGTTTATATGAAACCTACCCTTATCATATACTTGTCTTCGAAAAAATGACCTATTCATATACTTGATTGAACAAAAAGTTTACATATTCACATACATGTACTGTTCTTTGAGATTACATACCCTCTTTGCTGTCTGTAAACACAGTTTACAAACTAGAGCAAAAGTCGATGGTACACCATCGCAAATACCCGCTTTTTGACCTATAACCTTTACCTTGGGGTCAAGGTCACACAAAATGTATTTCAGTACCTTCAACATAATATGACCTATGCATCTGTCAAGGTTGAAGTTGCTATGTCCAATGGTTAAGGAGAAGAAGCATTTACAAAAAATACACTATATGACCTTGACCTATGGGTCAAGGTCACACAAAATGTTGCCCAGTACCCTCTACATCATGTGACCCATCCAGCTACAAAGTTTGAAGTTGCTAGGTCTAACTAGTTAGGAGGAGATACATTTACAAGAAAATTCAATATTTGACCTTTGACCTTGACCTTTGGGTCAAGGTCACACAAAATGTTGCCTAGTACCCTCTACATCACTACATCATGTGACCTTTTCACCTTCAAAGTTTGAAATTGCTACGTCAAAAGGTTTAGGAGGAGATGCATTTACAAGAAATTTCAATCTTTGACCTTGACCATGGGGTCAAGGTCACACAAAATGTTGCCCAGTACCCTCTACATTATGTGACCTATTCAGCTACAAAGTTTGAAGTTGCTACGTCTAACCGTTTAGGAGGAGATACATTTACAAGAAAATACAACATTTGACCTTGACCTTGGGGTCAAGGTCACACGAAATGTTGCCCAGTACCCTCTACATCGTGTGACCTATTCAACTACAAAGCTTGAAGTTGCTACCTCTAACGGTTTAGGAGGAGATACATTTACAAGAAACGTGACGGACAGACGGACGCACGGACAGACAGACGGACGACGGACCGACTTTGACACGAAATTAATATACCCTTTTTTCTAAAGAAAAAAGCGGGTATAATAAATATTACAATTTTGGTTTCTGAGCTGAATATCTGAGCAAAAATATGAGTACATTTGTGTATTTTCAAACAGGATGTCAGAAAACGGGGAACAGTCATATAACAATGATGAAAAACTGGGTCAGTCATATCCTTTTTCTTAGAAAAAGGGGGGCTTATCGTATACCTGGCAGCACTGAAATAGGGGGCTATTCGAGAACTGTTAAAGTACTGATATTTTCCATTTTATCTTAAGTAAGAATAAATTTCAGAACATATACACAAATTAAATTTAAAAATCCGTTCATCCTCTTTTTCAGGAAGAAAAATCGCACTCAACTCACATAAACCTTGTTAAGCAGATACAAAGCTGGATATTCAGTGAAGGATATTTTCAGAAGTAAAATATTGACCAAAATAGTACCCTTTTTTAACAGCCATGAAAACTATTATGTGCCCTCACCGACTGCTGCCAATCGGCGATGACTGCCCTGTTTGAGTACAGTGGTTCTCAACCATGGTTTTCGCTGTCTGGTCAAAGGTATCTAAAACATTTTAGACCCCATGGTTCGTTGATACATGCAGGATACACTCTGATCGCACATGATGGACGTTCAGGCTGACAGAATGCTTTGCTAAGCATATGTCATTTTGTTGGTGCTCATTAATTATATGCTTTAAAATCAATTGCATCTCGATTAAAATCAGAAGGGCTCTGGTAACAGTTTCATAGTATTTAACTTTTCAAAGCTAAAGTAGGATAGTTGTCAGTCACTAGCATAATGGCCTGTCCAGTGAAAGTTTAATTAGAATTACTGATCATCACCAAAAGACTTTGTTGTAATTAAATAAAAACAAAAACCATCAATGTTTTCATAGAATCCATTTACATTTTTCTGATTGCAATAGCAAAGCATAGAATCCATTTTCAAATGTTTCATATGAATTTTTATGGGTAGCTTATTAGTCTATTCATTTGATCATTCCAAACACAACTCTTTGACATGTATGTTGGTCTAAATTTATCCTCATCAGACGGTATCAAAAGGAAGGATTATAATTGATAGGTGCTAAAAAGCTGTCATAGTGAGCCATACAGGTAGCCCCAAAGTATAAAATACGTGTTTCTCATTGTGGAATGGACATGCATTGTTTCTTCAGCGGTATAGAATGAGAACATGTTTCCGTGTTTCACCCCTTTAGATCCTAAATTTATGAAATGGAATCTTCCATTTGGTGAACTGGCTTAATCCATACTACTAGCTTTCAGTAAATAAAAGAAAAAAAAATCATGTCTCTGAGTGGACTGCTCCTTTAGCGGTACTAGTCTAAAAAGAGAACATGTTTCCGTGTTTCATCCCTTTAGATCCTGAATTTCTTAAATGGAATCTTCCAATTGGTGAATTGATCTAATACAAAAACTTGTCCCTGAGTAGATTTGCTCCTTTATTTAGGAACAGTTATAAATTAACACTTTACCTTATCGTCTATTGATAACCTTTGCAAAAAGTTTGGATCCAGATCAGTACCAACAAAATGTCAGTCCTGATCTGGATCCAAACTGACAAAATGTCGAACCTGATCTGGATCCAAACCGTTTGACACTCTTTTAGTGTTCATGAATGAATTATTTCGGGAAAAATGAAATTAGTCAGCGGACAACAACAAAAGAATAAACAAACACAAAGCGCTAAAATATAGTAATTTCAACCTGCGACCCCTTCAGATACAAAATAGGCAAATCCATGTTTATTGTATCAATATGTATGCAAAAATATATCGGAATGAAAAGGGTTATTATTACAAGCGGAATTCGAAGAAACCGAGTCTGTTGTTGTTTTTTTTTGTTGTTGATTTTTTTAAATAATTTTGTATGTTCTCTCTATTACTGAAAGATTAGTTTTTCCAGATTATTTGAATATTCAGTTTCATGAATAAATGAAAATTTAATAAGAAAACTTAATGCACTCACCAATCAAAACAGCTGGATAAATAAATAAAATTTATTCTGTTTTTTTTTTCCTTTGAGCATGTTACCATCTCACTCTACAGCATTAACTTCCCTGCTGGTCAGAAAGACAGGTAATCATCACTGATAGTTTCTTATCTCTGCTCAGCATATTCTACTGGTCGGTCATTATGATAATGTGTCTTAAACACAGGGTAGCACATCTTTGCTGCATAATTGCCGTGATAATTGTAACAGTGGTCACTAATTAATGCTAATTATTAGCTGTCCACTGTCTTACTGTGAAGGCAGTTTACACATGTTATGGCTAGTGAGAGAATCATAATATTTTAATGGTTAATTATAAGCATGATCAGCAGATTTAAGACCCCGATCAGCCCGGATCCACTGTTCATATGTTCGAGTTGGAAACTTCATTCATGGGCGGATCCAGAGGGGGGGCAGGGGGTCCGGACCCCTCTGAAATATCACAAAAATATAGGGTTTCCTAGCAATACTGGTTCGGATCCCCTGAAAAATCACAAAGCTACAAAGCCAACATTCAATGTTGGACAATCATCGGCCCCCGTCAGCGAAACGCCATTTAAATGGCGTTTTGCTGGCGGGCCGATGATGGCCCATTTATAGTGGTATTTGGATCCTCTAGCCCCTCATCAACTAAAAAAAGAGTCATCAAATATGGACCCCCCTCTGACAAAACTTTCTGGATCCGTGCATGTTCATTAAACAGAACAAAAACTCAAATGAAGCTCTTTCCGGATCTGTGTATGCAGTGATTTTATTTGGGAATTTAGGAAGCTACCTTTCCCTTCACATTTGGAGACATATCTTATTAAAATTGGGAAAATAAGTGCTAAAATACCTGAAATTGGGAAATATAGGCCATATTTGGATTGGGAACGACTCCCATATAAGGCCGTAAAAATGGCCCAATAAAATCATTGGTCCGAGGCTGAAAAAATCGCCTAAAATCGCAAGTTTTCCATTCAGTGCTTTTATGATGTAAAATGGTGAAAAAAGGAGAATGAAGCTGATGCAAGCTGTAAACTGTGTACGGCCTTTGTTTGATCTCTGCACCTATTTATATTACTAGTGTATAGCAGTTTAAAATATAGTGAGGTGGACGGACGGATGGACAGACAGGTAAAATAGGGGGATTGTGATAACCCTAAGGCGTTCAGAATAAGAAAAGCATCGCTAATTTTTAAGCCCACGGTAGGAAAATTAAATGGGTTTGTTGAAAACGAACTCAGGCTTAAATTAAATGTGTGTTCAAAACGGACTCGGGCTTAATTGAATTTTTTTTGTTTTTTTTTTTTTTGTTTTTTTTTTACATAGAATGGGCACTAATTAGAATTTGAAAGGTGTGTTTTTTTCAAAGTGTGGCAAATACTAGCGATGAATATGAGGTTGATATTTGAAACTCTGGTCAAAAATATTCGCATCAAAGTTGAAAAAATAATATTATTTGACAAAATATTGTTGTTTTTTTTTAAACCAAATTTGACACACTACTGTATATTACTTTGCATACCACTGTATACTCCATGTACGATATTTAAACTCTGGTCCAAAATATAAGCATCAAAGTTGAAAAAATATGTTTTAATTTGATAAAATATTGTTTTTAATTCAAATTTGACATACTACTGTATATTACCTTGCATACTACTGCATACTACTGTATATTACTGTATACTACTGTTTACTACTGTATATTACTGTATACTACTGTTTACTACTGTAGACTACTGTAGACTACTGTAATTAGGTACACCCGTAAAAACGGGGACTATTGATTTTTTTTGCAATTTTGGGACAGGTTGGGAACACTTCTATTTTGATCTATTATACCTCAATTGATCTAAAATAGACCGATTTGTCTACTTAAAAGCACTGAAATAATGCTTTATATGCTCTGCGCAGCTGTTGCCAAAAAATTGCAGAATCATTCTCAAGCCAAACTGTAGCTTCGATTACAATTTTATGTGCAATACGTTTGATAATATTTTTTCTTTATTTAATTTAGTAAGAATGTAAGATTAATAACAAAAGTATATGCTAGTTTATCACTCATCATCAATATTGTATTATGACCGTTTTGTATTATGGGCCAGTGGCCTCATTTATGAAATAAACTTTTTGTATTGTATTGTTATTTAGATACATTTTAAAAAACCTCCCTGAAATTTTTAATGAGAAGAACTTATCACATGTATCATATGGAACACATGTATCATATGGAACGCTCCACATGTCCAAACCAGCGAAGCCTTCTTCCTCTCAAAATGAGGTCAAAAAAAGGTCCCCAAGCTCAAGCTTTGTCAGTAATCCTGAGTGTTATTTGGATAAAAATTGGGAGACGTCTAGTACACACAAATATCCAGCATGATAGGCTAACTAAGGGGCTAATCTGTTATAAATATTTTTTATTTCTAGTGCAGTGATGTTCACAAGTTCTCCACAGCTGACAGATGTACATTTGTAAAAGGTACAGATGATTGTCAGATAGATGAGGGATTCATTGACTACACTACCTTCGTATACTGTGACTTTAGTCCTAAACTCCTCCCGCTGGCATTAATTATACTGGTATGTACTACTATAAAACCTGTCTTAAGCAGCCACTCAAAAATAGACAAAACAAGGGTCTTAAAGACAAATGGTAGTTTAATGAAAGTCCAAAATATTGCAGAAAACTCTCTTGAAGCATTCTGCAATACTTTTGACCTGCATTATGTGATAATCAGTCTTGAAAACCAATTTTTGGTCCTCTTTTTGAGTGGCCGCTTAAGACAGGTTTCACTGTACAATCAGCCATGTTGGCTAAAAACCTGTCTTCTACATTTACTATTTATTTTAATAAGCACAACTTTAGATAATAAGAATTTTTCAGCATACAGTTGTAAATATTTTCTTACCCATCACTTTTAAGATCTGTTTTTGGTGCTGAAAAGAACCGTCACATTGAGATGGTTCTTTTGAGTACCCACAACATATGTTTTGGCTATGAAATAAGAAAATTATTTTTTTGTTACACACTCTTAACTAAAGGCCTGAATTAGGATATCCATAGTTTGATGTTAGGTTTAGGATATCCTAACTTAATTTCATGAAGGTATGGATAATTGTGTACCCAAAATGACTAATCTTTAAAAATCTATTTATTTACTATAATCACTATTTGATAAAGCCTTTTTCACAGAAAACAGTATATTTCACAATTTGTATGCTTAATCAAAATTATTATTATGCTTCAGAAAGTGTTAATCAGATAAGAAAAAAGGTCATTAGTTGCTAATGCAATAAAGATGACAAAATTCAGAGTTAATATATGATATTGCAGGGACCAAGCTGGCCCAGAATTTTAGAGAGAAGTGACTTCTCCCTGCAGGACAATTAGGGAGAAGTGACAGTCAGATAGGGAGAAGTTATAGCGCAAAACTACGACATTTCTGTCAATTTAGAAGCAAATCAGCCATTACACATACTATTGCCATTTAATGGAAGGAAAAACACGATGCAGTGGTAGTAGATTGTCTGATAATGCCACCACAGCTTGCATTTGTGTGGTGACAGAATGAAAATGAGTCTCCTTAAAAAAAAAAAAAAAAAAAAAAAAAAATTTTTTTTTTTTTTTTTTTTAGGGAGACTCCCACTTCTCCCTGGGTCCCATTTAGGGCGAAATTTCGGCCCCCAGGGCGACCATTTCGCCCTAGTCGCCCCCTAGCTTGGTCCCTGTATTGAATGTTTTTTCCAGCTATTATGGTGGTTGTTCCTATTTGTTGGTCTGGCTGTGACTGCAGATGACTTGTAAGTAAACAATTTCTCATCTCAGGCAAAACATAAAATACATAGATCTGGATCAACAAAAATTTTAGAATTGTGTTTTTTTTTCTGTCTGTTTCGCATTGTTTCTCCGAGAAATAGAAAATTTATTGCTTGCACTTTTCTCGCAAAAGTGAGAAGTATGGATTTTTTCTTTACCAGCACTGTATGCACTCTTATCTGAGTGACTTGTGTAGTTGTTATCATTGGGCCAGTAAATCAAAATTCTTTGCACGTAAAATTGTGATTATTTTCTTATCCAACAGTTTTAACATGTGTTTTTGGTAATAAAAAACCCATCTCATTGAGACAGTTCTTTTGAGTACCCACAGCATATGCTTTGGTTGAGAAATAAGAAATAATTTTCAGGTATGTACTCTTATCTGGGAGCCTGTTGTTATTGCTAATAGCTTCTACTATTTTATTTGATTTTTGTTCTGTTTTCAGTTTCTGTCCATCCCTAGCTGTTATTTCAGACAACCTGAGACTAAGTCACAATATAGCTGTATCCTTTTATTTTCTACTTTAATTTCGTAACCATTTATGCTGAACAGAGCCTTCCATCCTGCTTGAATCATGATCACCCTAGGAACAAATGACCCATTTAAGCCCAATGGAATTTCCCACTCTAATCATTTGGAGCAGTCCATTTCAATTTTGAGGGTTGTTGAGTGGTATTTTTCATTTTTGTTCAAAATTTAAAAGAAGAATCGGTAAGCAAAACGTGGAGACCCTGATCAGACGCCCTAAAATGCAGCATCTGATCTGGGTCTGCACTGTTTGCCAATGTCCCACAAAAAGGACGCTAGGCTTATTTAATTGTTTCCTTAACTTATATATGCCAAAGGGAATTTCTTATGCTTGAGTCTATTTACAATTTTAGGGGTGTCAGGGATTTTTCATAAATGTTTATATTTTATTTTGACTTTGAATTTCTAGTAAGAATGGTTCATGTAGAGTCTGATGTTCTAAAACTTGGAACACATTATGCCATCCAAAAATACATAAAAAAATACATAGACAAAACAGTGCAGACCCAGATCAGACTGCTTCTGAAGAAGCATTTTAACTAAGGGCTTCCCTATTCTGACAAACACAAACATTTTGTGAATTCAAGTCCTAATAATCAACAGTTAATTTGAGAACAGAAAGAGAAAAGTGTTCAAAATTAGGACTTTTACATTAAAGAGCAGAGAGCCAGATCAGACACTGCATTCTGCATTGTTTACCTAGACTATTCCCACCAGAAGGATACCAGGCCAGGGATTTTTTTTGCAATTTTGAGAAGGGGCCCTAGGGCCTTTCAGATTGGGAAAATTAGCGCGGTAAACAACTTTTTTGGGAAATTTTCTAAACAAACAGGAACAGCATTTTTGGTCAGTTTAAAAACAAAATTAGCTATTACACATACTATTGCCATTAAATTGAAGGAAAATAGGATGCAATTCTAGAAGATTGTCATCATGTAGCTTGTCAGTGTGTGTGTGTGTGTGTGTGGTGACTGAATGAAAATTCTAAAAAAAAAAAAAAAAAAAAAAAAAAATTTTTTTTTTTTTTTTCTTTTTTGAGATTGGGAATTTTTTTTTCAAATTGGGAAAAAAGTCACCTAAATCCCATTGAAAAAGGGGCCGAATTTCGGCCCCTGAGGACACCAAAAAAAATCCCTGCAGGCATAAATGGGTTAATTGTTCCTAGGTTTCAAATTAATGTAATTACTTAATGTGTTTATTATAATGTCAAACTGTGCAGACATTAATGAGGTACCACAAATGCAACTTCTCATCTGGGTTCTTTACTATTTGCTAACATCCAATTTTTGAAACACAAGACATAAATGGATGAATTGTTGTATGGGTACAGGCCTCCGATTAAGAGAGCCTAACTGAAAATTATTTTTCTTATTTCTCAGCCAAAACCCACAACATATGCTTAAAATGATGTGTAGGAAAATAATTACAATTTCATGCTCAAAAAATTTGCTTAACTGGACCTATGGGGGTGTGTTTACTTTAGTAGCCTTGCTTTAATTTTGTCATTAGCTTAACCCTTGGCCTGCTGAGCTTGGGTTTATCCTTTTTTGAACACATTGTTTTCCACTCTAGTTGAACTGGAATGTTGAAGTTTAACAGGATAAAAATAGAGGATCTTACATGAGTGCTCATGTTTTATTGAATTTATTAAACGAGTTGGGAAAAAGAGATAAAATGCGAGGCTTGCCGAGCAATTTATCTCTTTTTCGCAACGAGTTTAATAAATTCAATAATACAAGTGCACGAATGTTAGATTCTATTTATCATATGACAAATTCTTTGAAATCTCATTTCTGGCGTAAAAACGTTATGATTTTGTCATCATGTACGCAACGTTGTTATGGACGTAAATACGTTTCCCGTAAATCGATAAACCACTAGTGGTTTACAGATTTTATTGCATGGTGTTAGTTCACTCCCAGACGCGACGTCATATGATAACTATCTTTATTTTTCTGAAAGACAAAGCTGATGGACAATGAAAATGATGGTAATTTTGTATCTTGCATTCTATAACATGAACATTTCCATGCAGTGCTTTTCATACATTCCTTCTTATATTTTATTACCTGATAAATTATTCATGAATTTCATGTACACACAAAATTTTTACTTGTCATGCTTGTTGTATGAAATATGAATAATACTGTATAGAGTCAGATAATTTCAAAATCTTTATTCAGACACTTTTCTGAACTGTAACATATGTCAAAATAGCATTTGTGGTGGGAGGGGGGTGGGACATTTGTTTGCTCTAAGTGAAGTGTAGACAATGAGATTGAAAGTAAGGGAGAAAGCAAAGATCAGGAATCACTACAATCAAGTACCACACCCGACCCAGGACACCATATGGGAAAGTGACAAAAGCACAAGAAAACATCACATACAAGAGAGCCAAGAGGTCAGCCCTTTCCCAACAGGTGACCACATGGCTGCAAGAAACAGACATCACAGAAGGCAAAGACAAACACAAATAACAAAAAGATCCACAAAAGATCCACCCCAGTCTCTTAAGCTATGTTTGTTAAGAGAGCCAAAGTTTCGGATCAAATAATGTTTTGTAGTCCACCAGGCTTTTGAATTTCTTGAAAATGACAACTTTTTCTCGAAATCTGTAGAATCTTAAGAATTTGTTTATAATGTAACTTAATGATTTTGTGCTAAATTAAAAGGATGTGGAATGTACAGAAACAATGTTCTTCTAATGTTTGATTAAAATATTCATCTAAAAATTAGGTTTGAAAAAAAGTATTTTTAACAAAATTTCACTTTTACATAAAGCATTCTATGGAGGTTGCTACATTCTTACCAAGAAGCATCATCCTTCATGGGTCACCAAGCTAAGTGCTTGACAAACATGTTCTTATCTTTTATAACTGAGCCGTGGCATGAGATTTCCAACAATATGGTATGTGTGACCAGCAAAGCCTCAGATCAGCCTGCCCATATGCACAGTCTGATCAGAGCCTTTACTAGCCGCTTGATTATTCTATGAATGTTAAGCTACTGACCATACATTATTTGGAGTTTCTAAGCTTAAACAGAGGCTGCACAGGCTCGTCAGAGTCTACACTTGTCAAAATGCCACATTGTTGGAAATCACATGTCATGGCTCAACTAATTCTCGCTATGGGTTGAACTATGAGTGCATTTGCATGGTGATAAATGGCAAAACTTGAAGTGTTCCTTTAAATTTTTTGAGCAGTGTGCATGTATTTCCATAATTGTTCCTTGGATGTGACATTTCTAGCTTTTGACAAATGTGTGTGCACCAGATATTTTTTCAGCTATATATTTCCTTAATTGTTGCTAGGGTGTGACATTTTTAGCCTTTGGCAATGGTGCACCAGATATTTTTTCAGCTATAGCAGCTATAGGAAATGCCAAAAATGGAGATGCAGGTTTAGCATTTGGAGCTTTGTTTGGTAAGTCCTAAAAGATAAATCTTTTGTTTCTGGCTACCCATCAACCTAAACATTTTTGGTCCCACCTAAATATTTTTGAAGCCCTATGTGATATTAAAAGTAAGAAAGACGGCAAAGATCAGGAAAAGATACAATCAAGTACCACACCTGACCCAGGATACCACATAGGAAAGTAACATAAAATACAGGTAAACCAAAAGCTTTGAAGTGTGACTGTATTTACAATATTGATATGTTGTTCTAGAAAAAAGGGTTCCAGGCATTTATTTACATTTACTTTGACATACACAGATGTTCCAGCCAAACTGGCTCATTTTACGCATTCTACATCAATCTTTTGAAATAGAAGAATTAAAGGTCATTAATCAGAGGTCGTGGTACATCTATACAATAAGCTACACCAACAAGAGCCAAGAGGTCAGCCCTTTCCCAGCAAGTCTATTTTTATTTTTTTTTAAAAGGATTTTTATACTTTTTCCATACAAAAAAGTTACTATATAATTTTTTGTCTACCTTCTGACCCTAACCAGAAGCAAGAGATTTTATTTTTTAACTAAGTACATCACATTGATTTAACCATGTATGTATATACCAGAACCTTCCATGCTTAGTCAAGCTACTGTCATTGTCCTGCTAAAACCCAGATTTATACTTTTTTGAAAACATGGTAGTCTTCTGACTCTGTTAGAATTGCATTATTACAACAATAGTCATCTTTGGGAGCGCAGTGGCTCAGTGGTAGAATGCTTGACTCGAGACCGAGAGGCGGTGGATTCGAGCCTCACAAGCGTCACTGCGTTGTGTCTTTGAGCAAGACACATTAACCCTAAAAGTGCCAAGAAAAAAATGCATCTGAAAATTGACGTCTGCTGAAGTGGTCTGCTGCAAATAATTGCCTAACCTTACTGACTAATTTAAGCATAGAAGCAAACAGTCTGGACCAAGAACAGACCTCCAATAGAAGCAGTCTGATCTGGGTCCACACTGTTTGTCATAGAGGCTTCTTAAACATTTCAGCAGAAGAGAAAAGCAGACGACTTTTGGTGCGATTGGCACTTTAAGGGTTAATCTTAGCTTAGTACTGAGACCTGTCCCTACATAACTGAAAGATTGTTGATGGGAGGTAAAGAATCAAATCAAACAAAACAAACAACAATATTCCAGTGAGTGCCACCGATATTACACTTAATGAATATTGGCTTAGAAATTTACATCCTTTATAATCCTGTAGCCTCAGGCATTTTCCTCCAATTTTTCATCAGGAGTCTTGTTAGGTAACTTAAAAGAGGTTACCTAGATTTTTCTGGGTCATACTATCTACACCACAGTCACCACTATATACAATACTATCTATTAGTACTTTCTTGTTATCATTAAATCGTCTGCTTTTCTCATCTGCTGAAAGGTTTAAGAAGCCTCTATGGCAAGCAGTGTGGACACAGATCAGACTGCTCCTACAGGAGCAGTCTGTTCTGGATCCAGGCTGTTTGCTTCTATTCTTAATTTGTCAGTGATGCTAGGCAATAATTTGCAGCAGACTACTTCAGCAGACGACTTTTCAGATGCATTTTTTTCTTGGCGCTTTAAGGGTTAGTACTTTCTTGTTATCATCAAATGCACATTTTGAATAATCCTTTGATAGAGGTTATCTTTGAGCACTTTAGTTATGAGCATGTGGTTTATGCTATCTGCAACATGGAGTAGCCAGGCCTCCAGATAAGAGGGCATAATTGAAAAAATATTTTTCTTATTTCTCAACCTAAACATATGTTGTGGGAACTCCAAAAACTGTCTCAATGAGATGGTTCTTTTGATCACCCAAAACACATGTTTAAACTAATGGGGATTTTAGGCTAAAATACTGCTTACCTGTGGTAACTTTAATCATTAAGAGCCAACCACTTTTGCAACATGCACTTGTAGTGCCATATTTACCATATTTTTGACACCTTTAAGATGCACCACTGTCGAAAATGTACAAACTAGAAAACCTGATGGGTCAAATGTATGCATTTTGGGAGGCATCTAATGCAATCATTTGAGTAGATATCTTATACACCGGGCCCATGGCAATTAGAATGTATATCCAGGGATCGTTAGTTCGATCCAGCCAGTTCTCATACTTTTGTGGAAATGGATCATGAAATGATTTCTATTCTCCTCCTTTCTCTGATTCAAGAAGGGTTTTTGTAAGTTACAAGCGAAAGTGTGTGCACTTAGTACAGGTTAACCATTTAGTCAAGCTTGCCCAGGTGTGGTTAGGTTAACTGCCATCTCAACATGACCATAGCTGTTGATTGGGTCGTAAAACCACAAGCCAAATAAACATATCCTATGCACACCTGAGAGAAACTATTAAGCTTTTCATCTATTTTAACCCTTTATGGACGGGAAACCCTTGAATGGGTAATTTGACTAAAACATTGAAGACCCAGATGAAATGCAGCATTATGCTGCATTTCATCTGGGTCTGCAATATTTGCAAATATAAAAACAAACTTTTGGGACATAAGTGACCTGTGACCCCTTAAAGTACAAAATGGACTACCCCATACTTATTGTATCAACATACTTAGGAAAGTCCATCAGATGGAAAAGGGTTATTTTCTGTTGTTTTTCAGGAGCTGGCGTATTTGTAACAACAGTAGTTGCTGGAACTATCGCCATAATACATCCATTTGATGCAATGCAGAGACCTTTTCTCAGGGATATTATCTTCTACCTAGCAGCAACATTCTGGGCATTCCAAATACTATGGAAGAAAGAAATTACAAAATATGAGGCCATTGGTAAGGCTTTTAGCTGTATCAAATACTGTTGACTCTGAACATATCTTGCTTTAAAGGGATACAACTGCGGGAAATGCACAAAATATGAAACCTGAGCAAATTAGAACAATTTGAATCATATCCAAACATTTATTATGCTCCCCAAAGGGGCAGCATATAGTCGCAAGTCTGCCATTTTGTTAGTCCTTCTTATTATCTGTCTGTGCATCTGTGCATCCATACATCTGCTGGTCCGTCCGTGCAAATTCTCAGCTTCATGGGTTCCTACAGTAAAAGAGTAGATGTGCATGCTGCAGTCATATTATGAATAAATAATTTTTCTTGGAGTTATGGCCCTTTGATAAAAGTTTGTATAAAATCTCAGCAACTGCTGACCGGGTTTAAACGAAACTTGACAGGGACTTTCAGTATCAAGAAAAGATTTCATATCCAAAGCATGTTTAATTTATTTTAGGGCTGAAACTCCAGGCAAAATAATTTTGCCTGGAGTTAGAGCCTGGAGTTACAATCCTATAATAAATCTTATATTGACTGATCCTGTTAACCTTGTCCATGGGAGTTTGCAGCAACTCCTGGTTGGATTTCAACAAAACTTCATGGAACCCTTTAGTATCAAAAGTAGATGGGCATATCCCTAGCATGTTATGATCAGATGACTTTCTAGAATTATGGGTCTTTAATAAAAACTTGTATTGATTAATCCTGTAAGTCTTGTCCGCACAAATTCTCAGCGACTTCTGGATTAATTTCAACAACTCTTCAGTGAAGCCTTCAGTATCAAGAGATGTACATATCCTAAGTATTTTATGATCTTATGATTTTCCTAGAGTTATGGTCCTTCGATGTGATTCCCCTGGGGTATACCCCACCTCCTACAGTTTGTAAAAGGCTTTATATATCAGAATCTGTTAAGATCCAAATCCCTAAACTATACACACACATTATTGTTCCTGATTATAAAAATCTTTTATTTACACCTACTGATCCCCACCCTGACAATTCATAAAAGGCTTGATATCTATGAAACCGTTCAGATCACCACCTTTAAACAATATAAAATATTGTGCATTATGAAAATATAAATCCATGATAAATGCCTGGGTATGCTCCATCCTTTCCAATTCATATAAGCTATTGTTTCTGTGACAACGAGCAGCTTGGGAGTATACTCTGGTTCATTCAGCTCTTGGAGGACGAAAATATAACAACAAGGGATACGGTAAATCTCCTAAAATTGCAAACACTTCTCTTTCTATTCTAAAAAAAATTGTTTTTTGAGGCTAGAATTTGCAAAATGCTTGTCAGAATAGCAAACAGGGAAGACCCTGATCAGACTGCTTCTTCAGAAGCAGTCTGGTCTGGGACTTCGCTCTTTGTCTAGGGGCTTTTTGGCAGGCAACAAGTGTTCGAAATTTTAGAACATTTACCGTATGTGGAAATAAGGATCTAAAGAATGGAAATTATTTCTTGAGACTCAAGAGGGAGTTCAAATTAAGAATGGTAAAAGAACCATCAGTGTTTGAGTCATTTAATTTTTACTGTATATTACTGTCATTCATCTTATATTTACACATTTCAAAGCAAGCTTTTATGAATTTTGATATTTTCAACTGTTCATAACCTCATGAAAGACATAACTATAATTGACAGCTGCCAAGCTCACTTGCCCATGCAATACACTTAGAACAGTGAATTCATTCGCCAGAAGTGACATTTTCGATGTAATTGACAGCTAGCCACACCTGATTC